>VWZE01001772.1:288995-305198 GCA_013396675.1 Eubucco bourcierii | reverse complement strand
CACAGGGTGGTTTTGGACGGGCAGAGTTTCCTGCCAAATTGCCGTTAATTGGAGGTGTGCTGATCCCAGCAGGGCTTTCAGCTCTGCTCCAGCGGCGGCTGCTGTGTGTGCACAAGAGCAGGCAGCACACCCTCCCTGGGGAAATACTCTCGGTGCTTCTGGATTTAGCTAAGCCTACACAAAAGCTGAGCTTGTTGGGTGTTCTGCAGCCCCCCTCCCCGGGATGTGCAAGATTCAGTGGGAAGTCTCCTGGGAAAGCAGCTTTTCCCCTGTGAGATCTGCGGTTTTAAGTGGGATGGAAAATGAGAGCTGTGTAAATCCTGCAGGTACCTGGGAATAGACACACACACATCCTGCAGGGCCACCAGTGCCAGTCCTGAGGGGCTGAGCTTGGACAGGCCTCCTGTGGGAAGGTTCAGCTCACTAGATGGTGAGATGCTGGGAGATGAATCAGCATCAGCCTGATGGGAGTTGCTCCTCCTGGCCTCCAGTTTCCCAGCCCCAAATGTCCTCCAGAGGTCTCAGCTCATGGTTGTTCTGCTTCATCTTCCTCTCCCACCACCTCCTTAGCCTTGCAATTTGCTTTCTGGGTTTGTATCACCACATAATTTTCTAGGCCAATCTTACAAGGTGAAAGCTCTGTCCTATCTCAAAGTGTTTAGGAACATCTAGGGAGGGCTGTCACTTCTCCTGCAGAAGCAGGGCCTTGGATTATCAAAGCCTTTCACTTCCCATCTGATTTACATCTTGGAGAGATCCAAAAAAAAAAAAAAAAAAAAGAAGGCACAGTGCTCCTGGACAGAGTAGTAAATCAAAACTTGCTGAGGCTCAGAGCCTGGAGAGGGTCCGACATTGAGCAGCACATTCATTCTGAGTGGATCTAGGAAAACTGTGTAGGTGGAAGAAGGCAGAAAATTTTGACTGCTGTTCCTACCTTCCATCATCCTTTGCTGCTGTAATTAACTCATCACAAATAATTCAGGCACAGAGTCCTCCCTCCTCTTTTTTTTTTTTCAGTGCCAACAAGTGCTGAAGTTTCTCAGGTCTGCTCCTTCTTCCAAGCCCCTCCCTGAATAATTTTTGCTAATAGCTCCCCAGCTGCAGGTTGCTCCTCAGCATCTCATTGTAAACCTGTGCCAGGCAGAGTTTGAGAGCTGAGCTGGACTGGTTAGGTTTGGTCAGATATGGAGGTCTTCTCCTTTGATTTAATGAGTGTGAAACCCAGGCAAGGCTTTTAGGGAGAAGATGACTTAAAGTGTGACTTGCCACAAATCTGGCCTTGGATTTGGCTCCCAGCCTGCCCTGGACATTTCTGTGATTTCAGCATTATTCTTCACAGCCCTCTCCCAGTCTTGAGGTTCATCAGTGCAGGATCACTTTGGCAAAACATACCATTTTCATTTGTGCTCCTGCCTGCAAACCAGTTCTCTTGGATATTAATGAACACAGCCCCAGGCAGAGGTGCTGCCAAAGGGAGTGCCCCACTCCTTTCCAGTTTCCACCTCCTCACTGCAAGGTGCCCTTCAGAGAAGCATCTCTCTAGTGAGAACGGCAGCTGACACTTCCCCTCTCATTCAGAGCCCAGATGAAACCTGAGAGCTACAGGACCTTCAGAGCCTTAACTCCCTCCTCTGGGAGCGTTTCTATTCTCAAGACAGATTAAGCTGGGGCCGAGCCTTGCACTCCTCCAGGTGCTCTCCACCAGCAAGCCCCTGATGGCTTTGTGCTCTGTGCATGAGCAAGGACACAGATGGGGTAGTGCCAGTGCACTCAAAGCCAGGGAAATTCAACCGGGGTGACTGCACTCTGAAAGGGACAATAAAATGTTAATCTTCCTGGGAGCTCTGAGTCCATCTCCTGCATAGGGCAGCATCTCCTGGGAGCAGTGATCAGGAATCTGGGATGTCAGAGTGTGAAGTCTGGGAGCCCACCAGGAATTATTAGTGGTGAAACCCTGCAAGCAACAATTGAACCTGACTGAAATCCAGCAATGGCAAAATACTGAATGATCTGACTTGTTCCCACCTTGCTTGCAAAAGGAAGGAGCTTTGGGGGGTGGTTTCTCTAAGGGGGGGTTCAAACCTTCCTTTAATTGCTCCTCCAGGTCCTAAACTGCAGAGATGTGGAAGAGATTTGTGTGCAAAACACCACTGTGTCTCCTCACCTGGGGCAGGAACCAGGGACAAGAAAGGGACAACCAAAACATTACAGCTAGAAATAGAGCAAAGAGTGGAAAGAGGAGAGGAATGAAAGTCAAATGAAAATAAGGGAGAGAAGGACTGCAGGGCTGTAGCAGTGGTCCTGCTCCCTTGGGTCTCTGCTGCCAAGCATGACATGGCAAACTGGCTGATGCTGCTACACCAGTGCCCCTTGACAGGAGCTATAGGAAACTGTATTCCTTAATATTTTGAGTGTAATAGGGAAAATTTCCCAGAGCCTGGGAAATCCATGGGAAGCAACTGTTCCCCTGTACTCAGCACTGGTGAGGCTACATGTTGAATACCAGGTTCATGTTTGGGCCCCCCACTCCAAGAAGGACATTGAGGGGCTGAAGCAGGTCCAGAGAAGGGCAACAAAGCTGGTGAAAGGTGTGGAGAACAGGGCTGTGAGGGGCAGCTGAGGGGACTGGGAGTGCTTAGCCTGGAGAAAAGGAAGCTGAATGGAGACCTTCTGGCTCCTTATAACTCCCTGAAAGGAGGCTGGAGACAGGTGGAAGTTGGTCTCTTTTCCTAAATAACAAGATGAGAAGAATGAGGATGAGAGGAAAGGGCCTGGAATCGCACCAAGGGAGGTTTAGGTTGGATATTAGGAACAACTGATTTCCTGCAAGAGTGATCAGGCATTGGAATAGGCTGCCCAGAGAGGTGGTGGAGTCATCACCCCTGGAGCTGTTAGAGAAACGTGGACTTTAGAACGTGGTTTGATCACCATGGTAAGTGTTGGGTTGGCAGTTGGACTCGGTGATCTTAGAGTCTGTCTTTTCCATCCTCAATGATTCTACAAAGTCACAGACACTCAGCCCAGCAAATGGAGCTTCTCTGTTCTGGCTGAGCTGAGCGACTCTGAGAAGCCTCACTGCACCGTGGGCTGAGGGTGCTGTCTGGAGGATGGTGGTGCTGGATGCCAGGCACGGGGCCATCCCTGGGAGCAGGCAGCCAACACACAGCGGCGCTTTCTCCCTTCCCTCCTTCCTCCTGCCCGTGTGCTACTTCTCAGAAGCTCCTGCTCACCCCAGCTAGCTTTTCCCCTCTCCTTTCTCCCCAAAGGGTGACATTCTCACCATCTGCAAAAGTGCCAAGCCAGAGACTCGCCTTTGCATTTCCCTGCAGAGCTGCTTGTCAATTAAAAGCTTTTCTTGAGGTTTTGACTTTCACCTCCCTCCACTGAGCTTCCTTTTCCTAGCCTTCTCCCCCTTTTCAAATGCAGCTTAAGGGAGCTTTGCAGCGGGCAGCACCGGAGACCAGGAGCACGTTTAGAGGGCAGAGGCTGCCGAAGCTGTGCTGCTGATGGCCCAGCCAAGTGTCACACAGCCTGGGAGCAAAAGCCAGGGGGAAAATACAGGATCCAGGCCACGTATGAAATGATCTTGCCCTTGGTACATGCTCCCAGCACTTGAGCAGCTAATGAGACAGCGACGCTTCTCCCTCCCCCGTTACCAATGCAGGGCAGGGACCCAAACGCTGCGCTGGAGGCAAGCTGGGCACAGCTGGGTTTGCTGCTTGGCTGTTCCCACATCCCTCCCCCTCCTGGAGCATCACAACCACCCCCAAATACTCTAAAAGCCTGAGCTGGGTTCAACATAGTGAGGAAAAAAAAAAAAAAAACCAACCTGGTGCTGTATGTCCTCCTTAATTTGCCTGCTGATTTCTGCCATGTAGGCCTTGCCCTGCCAAGCTTTTCCTCACCAAAAAAACCCCAGGAGGTTAGAAACACTTCATAAAAACACNCCCCACAATGGGGGGGGTGGGGGGGGTGTGTGTGTGCAAACGAAGCAGGCGTGCACCTGCATTCACCCCACACCCAACCTCAGCTCTGTTCAGAGCACTCAGGTTATCTACAGGTGTTTTTAAGAGCTGCTCGTTTGTGACAGCCAACCTCCTTATAAAATAATGAGCTGGAAGCCTTCATGGGAACCAACCACATCCTGTGGGAACTAGGACATGGAGGATGGCAGAGATATCACAAAGGTTTGCAGCCTGGCTCCCTCCCTGCACCTCCCCTGCCTCAGCCAGGCAGGGTCTTGCACCTCTAAGATCGTCAAGTCCAACTGCACACTGCAGACTGAGCTGAGCTGGAGCTTTAGGGGCTCGCTGGAAAGTGTTTCATTGCACCAGGGCTGTCCCTGCTGCAGCTGTGCCCTCTCAGTGCATCATCCTGCTACAGAAAGTACCCCAGATCCTCTGCAGAGCTGCTAACCTGAGCTGCTCGGGTCCAGGTGGTGCCACACGTCCTTGAAACGGCTGAAAAGGGGATAAATGTCTGCAAAATTGCTCGGCTCTTGCTGTCCTGCCCATTTTATTTCTACCTTCATAAACTGAGCCTTGTAGCTTGTAAAGGCTTAAACCATCCTCACCAACTCTCCAGCAGCTTTAAAGCTGAAACTCTGCCTTAAAATCCTTCTGGGACTTCAGGTGTGGTTTTATTTCTGCCCTTGGAAAAGCTTGAAGAATTTCTGATGTTCTGTGCCTGGTTGTCTTTAAAAGCTGTCCATTTGCAGCCTGCCATCACCTTCCAAAGCCCTGGTGTGGGATTTGGGAGGAGCTGGAGCAGAAGGGGCTGCTCAGCCCAGGAAGCCCTTCTGCAAGCCTCACAGATGGGCAAGCAGACGCTTTCACCAGGGGAGAGCCCGAGCGAGCTCTCGGATGAGAGCGAATGAAGCGAGGAGAGCAGGACCGGGGGTGGGGAGGGGGAGAATGCAGGAGCAAAAGCCAGGAGCTGGGTTTCCCAGCTTGGAGGCTGCCTGCCCAGGGGTGGGCATGTGATGGTCATGTCACCCAGGACCACTTCCATGCCAGTGCAAAGCCACGACAAGCCAAGCAGAGGAGACTGGGGAGGCACCCGGCTCATCTGCGGGCACGGGGATATAAATATGCAGCTAAAGCTGTGGGATGGATTCTGGAGGAGGTGCTCGTGTATTTTTGTAGGCAGTAACTTTGATTAACAGACAGAAAATCGAGTTTACAGGGGCTTTTAGGAGGACCTTTACCAGCATGAATAAACAATGAGCGTGCCTAGCACTGAAGTCAGGTTGGGAACGGAGCTGAGGGGCAGTGCAAGCTGCAATGGGCTCAGCGTGTGCTGGCTCCGAGCTTGAGCAGCACTAAAGCCACTGACCGAAACAAAACCAAAAAAACCCAACCAAAACAAACCAAACCAAACCAAACCCTCACCAAAACAAACAAAAAAATGAGATGTTTTACCCTTTCCAGATCATTTAATGCATTAATGAGATTCCTTAAAAATACAAACGAGCCACCTGAAAGCCTTATCTCCATGGCAGTGATTTTTTTTTTTTCCCTTGAAGATGCTTTTCATCTTTGGCTGCTGGAAGCTTCAATGTAAAAATTTATGGCACGCCCTCCCCTAATAAAAAGTGATGGTTTTACTGATTTTTTTTTTTTTAAAACATAAATGTACATTTAGTTTTGAATTATACCAAGAGGCAGGCGCTGGCTTTGGTCGAGCCTGCGACACACAGCATAAATCACAGCTCCCTAGCAACTTCCCGGGACCACAGCCTTCTGCCTAAGGGTACAAGTAACTTCTATTGACTTCAATGAAAGTTTTCTGCCATCCTGCAGTGTGAGAACAGGCCTCCAGAGACTCATTTGCTGTTGATTAAAAGCAAGAGACTAATAGCAGCGGGCACCACGGTACAGCTGCGTGCTATGCCGCTTCCCGCCCGCACCGCTGCCGGTGCAGCCACTCGAAGCCTGGTCCTGCTGCTCCTGGGAGCCCCAAAGCTCTCTGAAACACATCTTGTTTTAATCCCTGAACTGCTTGTTTCAGCTGTTTCACCCCTAAACAGTGTGCAGTGTCATCCCAGTGCTCCCATCCTTTCCCCATACCATCCCCACGTGGATGCATTCCTGTGTGAGCTGCCCTAAGGTGGTCCTGCTTTGGCAGGAGAGTTGGACTTGAGGATCTTCAGGGGTCACTTCCAACCTCTACCATTCTATGATTCTATATATTCACTGTAGGCTGCCACAAGGATGATTGGGGGAATTGAGCATGTCATAGAATTGGTAAGGTTGGAAGAGAGCTCCAAGCTCATCCAGCCCAACCTATCACCCAGCCCTATCCGATCAACTAGACCATGGCACTAAGTGCCCCATCCAGGCTTGTCTTGGACACCTCCAGGGACGGCAACTCCACCACCTCCCTGGGCAGCCCATTCCAATGCCAATCACTCTCTCTGTGAAGAACTTCCTCCTAACATCCAGCTTAGACCTCCCCTGGCACAGCTTGAGACTGAGTCCCCTCGTTCTGTTGCTGCTTGCCTGGCAGAAGAGCTCAACCCCACCTGGCTACAACCTCCTTCCAGATAGTTGTAGACAGCAACGAGGTCTGCCTTGAGCATCCTCTTCTCCAAGCTGCACGCTCAGCTCCCTCAGCCTCTCCTCACAGGGCTGTGCTCCAGCTTTGGTGCCTTTCTCTGGCCACATTCCAGTACCTCAACATCTCCCCTATGGAGAGAGACTGAGAGCCCTGAGGCTGTTCAGTCTGGAGAAGAGAAGGCTGAGAGGAGATCTGATCCATGTGCACAAATACCTGAGGGGTGGGGGTCAGTGGCTGGGGCCAAGTTCTTTTGGGTGCTCAGCAGCAATAAACCAAGCAACAACAGCTCCAAACTGGAACAGAGATGGTTTCCTCTCAACATGAGGAGAAACTTCTTTACAGTGAGGGTGACAGAGCCCTGGAGCAGGCTGCCCAGGACAGTTGTGCAGTCTTCTTCTCTAGATACTTTCAGAACCCACCTGGATGCATTCCTGTGTGAACTACCCTGGGTGATCCTGCCTTGGCAGGGGGGTTGGACTCAATCTCTGGAGGTCCCTTCCAATCTCTAAAGTTCTGTTGTTCTAATCTAGCCCCTGTCTCCTTGGGGGCATCCCATCCCCAGCTGACTTCCAAAAAAGCCCTTCCAGAAAGGTTCCCTACAGCCACAGCCTTGGTCCATTTGGCAGCCACACAAAATGTAGAGAAACAGGGACAAGGGTTTACAGAGTCACCAGCTCCCATTGCACATAGCAAAGGAGCAGCAGCTTGGCTGGTGTCCTGTCCAAGGCTAAGGGGAGTCAGGGGAGCCGCCTGAGCACACGGCTGGTGCCTCTGCTGCTGGAGGAGCAGCTCTTGATCTGATTGAGCCTAACGAGCGGCGCGGGACCGGGGGAGATGCACCATCAGCACGATCAGCCGCGTTCTCCGGGGGAAGGGCTACGCCAGGGAGACGGCAGGATGACTGGTGATGGAGGAGTAGCAGATGGTCTCTCTCAAGGAGAACGCTGGGACAGTAATTACAAGAGACAAGAGGAGAGCTGCTGGCTTGCTCACAAGAATTTGTCCAAGCAATCGCGGCAAGCACGAGCCTCTCCAGAAAGCAGAGCTGGGAGCACCATGGGGGATGAGCGTTCTTGCCTGCAGGCTCCCCGTGCCATGGCCAGAGCCCACCCACTTCTCCGAGGGGCACAGACTCTCCCTCCACTTTGCACCATGCCTACAGCTCCCTCTTGACCAGGATAACCACAAGTTTATAAGCTTTAAGCTTGGCTTTGCTTTCTCCTGCTTTGCATTGCCCAAAGGGCATCCCAGCCATGTTACAACTTGTCCCAGGCGCTTCCCAAGAGGTCTGTGATAAAGATGTGCCTTTGGTTCTGTTTCTTGCACAGAACAAGCTGTGCCAGCAAGGACAGGCTGGCTGTGACCTGGGAGCATCGCTTCCCAGGGCTGCTTGGGGAAGAACAAAGCAGAGCAGAACTCACAGCTTGGGAGCATTTTCCATCCTCTTTTGCCTAGCTGTGATTTTACGCCTTATTGCCCCTCTACCCCATGCCCTCATTTTCCTACTCTACCATGACTCTGAAGTCCCCTTGGAGCACCTCCCTGCCAGGCACAGCACAGCAGAGGTTAGAGAAGGGTTTAATTCACACTCCTTGCCCTTGCTGCCCTCTCCTCTGCACCCACCCATGCCCTTACAACTGGGACATGGAGATGAAGAGGCGATGAGGGCTGTGCCCTCCCACAGCGCTTTCATCGTGAGGGATCCCCCACCCATGTGTACCCCTTGATGTTATAGCTCTGCAATGCAGCCTGAGCAGTAGCTGAGACCTGCAGGTGATGAGGAAATCAGGGCTAATTAGAACTGCTAATTAGATCTCTGCTGAAACACTGCCTCTGCTCTGTGCTCATGCTCTGATGGGTCCCTCCTGCTCCAAGGGATCCCTCTGCCACCCCACAGGAGACAAAATAGATACACAAAAAACAACAAAAAATAATCAAAATTCACTTTTGACAAGACTTAATTACTTCACATGACACTCCCACTGACTTTGGCAGAGCTGCAGCCCTGGCTCCACTGAGGACACAGAGCCAGGAGCATCCCAGGAAGATCTATTGCTCTTCCTGTTTATTCAGCTCACCCTTTGGGAAGAAGCTGCCCAGGCAGTTGGGATGGCTCCACACATGCAGGAGTGAGCCCAGCCATTCATTTTTCCAGCACTAGTGGTGCTCAGTGGGGCCCCACCAGCCAGGACACCCTTGCCTTGGGGTTCTACAATGAGCAGAGCTCCTGCAAGCTTTGCCACAGGGCTCTGCAGTGTGTCTGCCCAGCTCTGGCACCAAAACCCTTCCTGAAGAGCCCTGTCCTCCAGGAGCAGCAGTGCAGAGCACAGAAGGACCTCCTTGGAGACAACCAGCTCCTGTCCCCTGGACAGACAGCAGTGTCACCTCAAGCATTTGCGCTCAAGGTTTCCTATCCTTTTTCAGGCAACAGCAAAGCTTTAGGTTAACTCAACTGCTCCTGGAAGGCCATTCCATCACCTCCAAGAAGGCAGAGAACCACCTGCTGCTCCTCAGAGAGAGGATGTGAGGGGAAAAACTCCCCTGGATTACAAACCACAGACCTGCATGCAGCCAGGAGCGTTGGCAGTTTGGGGCTCAGCCCAGATCTGCTGGAAGGGAGCTGTGCCAGCATGTCCACCGAGGACACCTGCAGCAGACCCACACACACATTTTGGGAGGGCTGCCATGACCATCAACATCTGTCTTGCAGGATGCAGCACTGGCCAAGGCAAAGGCAGCTGCGGGTCGATACTGCTGGCTCTTTATATCAGCAGCCCTGATGAGGAGTGCCAGGGCAGGCTATCAGCCCCTGATTTACTGAAGCACTTAAGCTGTGCCTAACTTTAAGCAGCACAAAAGCAGCTCCGTTGACTGCGGTGGTTTAAGGCTCGGTAGTTGTAAGTAACTTGCAGAACAAGGCCCTACATTATTCATCCCGAGCCCCAGCTAATGCATTCTTAGGAAATAACTGTAGCAAACTCCAAATCCCTGCTGAAAGGGCACCCTAAAGCTCTGGCTAGATAGAGAGATTAGCTGGGATTGCTTTGCAAGCGCTGTGCACGCGTGTGTGTGTCTGTAGAAATACAGAAAGAGACACACATACATATTTTTAATTCAGTCAATGCAGGGCTCAGACCTCGGGAGGTCCCAGCTGGAGCTCAGGAGAGGGGATGTGGCAGCACAGCAAAGCATCCTAGCACAGACCAGCCCGCCCCAGAAGGGAGGCTTGGCGCTGACGACGCAATTAAGCAAGCCAGTTTAAGTGCAAATGGAGGTGCTTATGCCACAGACACTCAGGCAGCACCAGCCATAACTGCAGCCCCAGCTCGGCTCCTGGTGTGGAATGGAGATGATGGAAAACCAGGCGGCAGAGTTCAGGCAGACAAAAAAGGCTACGAGCAGAGAAAGGAGGCAGCTCCCTGCTCCCCGGGCACCCCTCCAGAGTATCTGACTCCCCCACGACGAGGTGCAGACCCACAGTACCTGCAGGGGATGAGCATACAGCCCAGTGACAGCACCAGTCACAGCCCAGGGGTCACCAGGTCACAGCGACGGAGCAGAGCAAAGAACGAGCCTGGAGACCATGCCCACAAAACAGGGCTAGCAAGGCACTCAACAAAGCCGTGAGCAAGTGACGCTACTTAAAAGCATCAAGCTAAAGAGGGAGGGTCCCAAGTGAAGCTACTTCCATCTCATTAGCACCCTCCTGCCCCTCACACCCACCTCATTAGCACCCACCTCCCCTTCACACTCACCTCAGCAGCAAAAACCCTGAATGCAGCTGTGCCACACCAGGACCCTAATACTCAGAGCTTCTTGAGCCCTTTCATGACATGCAACAGTTTAAAAAAAAAAAAAAAAAAAAGAAAATTTTCCCCCCCGGGGTTCTGGGGCATTGGAACAGGCTGCCCAGGGAGGCAGTGGAGTCCCCATCCCTGGAGGGATGTGAGTGGTGTAGACATAGCACTGAGGGACATGGTTTAGTCAGGGACTTGTCAGTGTTAGGCTAATGATTGGACTTGATGATCTTAAAGGTCCCAGTCTAGGCTGTTGTGTGATTCTGTGAACATCCATTTGCAAGGGCCCTGGCAATGCAGTGACCCTGTTGGGTGCTTGCCCAGGCATTGCTTTTGGTGTCTGCACCCACAAGTTGTCAGGACCAACCTGCCTGGCACTGGTGAGGAAAGCACCACTCAGGCTTTGCTGCCAGGGTGCAGAAGAAAGCTGGCAAAAAGAGCTGGAGCAACACAGGTTTGAGCCATTTCATACTATTGAGTGCAGAAAGATATCCCCGAGGTGCCGTTCTAGGAGGGAGCTGTAGAGCCTCGCAAACCTGTCAGAGGGATCTCATCCTGCACTCAGCCTGATGGATCCTCGCTGCATCCAGGCACGTTTCTCGGTGCTGTCACTCTACACTGTGTTTCCATACATCACACCACACCCGGGGCTGCACGGGTGGGGGCGTCTGTGCGTGTAGACAGGTCCTGGTTCACATCCCTGTGCCAAAGGGAGGAAGAGGCTGCATGACTGTGCTGCTGCTGCTGCGATTCAAGCAGAGGGAAGCAGGAAGAGCCAAACGTTATGGATTCCTCAACCACTGTTATTTGTCCCCGTGTGCATTGCTGGTATTTTGCATTAAAATATATGTTGTTAAATTTATGCCTTAATATATATATATGTGTGTAATATTGGCTGAGTTACAGTTGCTGTGGGAACTATAACTTTTTTTTTTTTTCCTTTTCCAAGAGGCTGTTATATGTCTTATTATGTTGTATCATCTGGAGGCTGGCTGGCAACGAGATTGCTGCTGTTAATCCTTCAGCCTAGAGGGCTGATGAGAGCCAGCCGTGGCCTCTTTGGGGTTGGAGCTGCACATGGGCAGCCCTTGGATTGCAGGATCCCATTACAGAGTCACAGAATTAACTAGGCTGGAAAAGACCTCTAGGATCATCGACTCCATCCTATCACCTAACACCTTCTATTTAACTAAACCCTGGCACCCAGTGCCTCATTCAGCCTCTTCTTAAACACCTCCAGTAATGGGGACTCCACCACCTCCCTGGGCAGCCCATTCCAATGCCAATCACTCTTTCAGTGAAGAATTTAGTCCTGATGCCCAGCCTGAACCTGCCCTGGCACAGCTTGAGGCTCTGTCCTCTTGTTCTGTCACTGAGTATNAGAACTGGGCACAGTACTCAAGGTGTGGCCTGACCAGCGCTGAGCACAGGGGCAGAATAACCTCCCTGCTCCTGCTGGCCACACTGTTCCTGTTCCAGGCCAGGATGCCATTGGCCTTCTTGGCCAACGAACACTGCTGGCCAATGAACACTGAACACTGCTGGCTCAAGTTCAGTCAGCTGTCAAGAAGTACCCTCAGGTGCCTGGCTGCTCTCCAGCCACTCTGTCCCCAGCCTCTAGCCCTGGGGTTGCTCTGGCCCAAGTGCAGAACCCTGCACTTAGCCTTGTTAAAACTCCTGGCATTGGACTGCAGGTCGTTTAGTGTCGTTTGGGCAGAGGGAAGCATCAGGGCAGACAGCATGGGCCTGAGCTGGCTTTTACTTGCTTACCTGCTGGGATAGAGGTGCTGGTGGGCTGGGCACAAGCCCAGTCACACTTGGGTTGAAGACCAGCCACGCTGCTCCTTCCACCTCTCCCACTGTCACTGCAGAAGACCAACAAGCTCAAGCTCCTGCTTTCCCCCCCCCAGAGCAGCTGGGGACCGACAAGGTTGTTCCTTCTTCCTCCACGGTGACAGCATTGGGGCTGGGTGCAGTTTATGCCAACCTGAGCCTCTCCATCTCTCTCCTCTTGGCAGCTGGAAACAGGCAGAAGGGCAGATCCAAACCCCCGTGAGATGCAGCCTGCTCCTGCCGCACCTCCATCCCTACCAGTTGGCATCAGTGGGACATGCCCAAGCCCCACACCACAGGGTTTCCTCTCAGGAGAGCAGCCTGTCCACAGCCCCTTCCATACCTGGTCCTAGCACAGAGGATGTGTCCTCTCGCCTTGCTTGGCAAGCTCTTGGGTCTTAAAGGTGTTTGCCAACCGAAACGATTCTATGATTCATCCCCAGCATGCAGACAGGAGGTAGCACCCAGGGGCACGGAGGCGCTGCTGGGACCTGCATCGCACCAGAGCCCACTGACGGCAGGACTCGCTCCCGAAAGCCTGGCGCTGGGTCCGCCCAACGCCTCGGCAGGGTTTGTTTGTGTTTCGTCCGCCTGCAAGTCATCGAGGTGGCTGATTAAAGGCTTTAATGGGCCATGGAGCAGGCTGATTTGCTGGGAGGCTGCTGTAAAAAAAGATGAGAAGGGCTGCTCGGCGCCTCGGTCACTGGAGGTATAAACAAAGGATGGATTTTGCTAGCACATGTCCACTCGCCTCGTAATGAAACGCAAATTGCTCGCCGAGAAACTGCTCCGGGATATAGATGTTTGTGAGAGGCTAAATGGGCTCCTTACTGCTTAAATATTTATTCCTTTTCTCCCGTTGAGTATCTTTAATTTGCAGCAGGCAGCCGCCTCTAAAAGCTTCAGCGCACAAGAGTTAAAGGGAAGTCTTTGCCAGCTGGGAAATGCTCCCCGAGCGAACCTCTCCCTGGATGCTGCTATGGCAGCTCCACCTCCTGCGCTGCCCCCCAGGAGCAGCACCGAGGGACCCCCGGGGCTGAAGCTGCTCACACCGAGAGGCAGCACTGCCTGCAAATCCCAGCAGCAGCCCCCAGATAGGCACATGGTGAGGCGAACCCTCTCCAGAGGGATTCTTTGGCTTGCTTGTGCAGGGCTTGAGAGTTGCCAGCCCCCAAACCCACCTTTAAGCTGGGATTTGGGGCACTGGGAAGCCTGGCAAGATGAGAGGCTTTTCCTTTAGGGCATCAATCCCAGGTGGGCCCAAGGATCCAAGAGCTGGCCCAGAGGTGTTCCAGCCCCGAGTCACACCACTGTGGCTCCCCACAGAGCACAATGTCCCCCACACTGAGATGTTCTCCTCCTGCTGGGGACAATTTATGCCAGATATAAATAATCCTGGCAAAGAGTTATTACAGAGGTGGGGATGAATCCTGCTGCAGGGGGAATTGTGCTTTGGGAGCACTATTTTGAGCCTGACCCCACCATAAGGAGCTCAAGAGGTAGGGGATGGGATGGGAACAGGATGGTTTTGGGGTGTTCTTGACCCTGAGCCTTCAGGAATGAGCTGGTGAGACTGGAGGAGGAAAAGCAGACAGGAGGGTATTCCCTTGGGCTTTGTCCAGGTTGGTTCAGATCTCTCCCAGGTGACTTCTCAGCTTTCAGGCTGCTACTCAGCCTTCCAGAGCAAAGATTCCTGAGGAAATTAAAAGGAAAAGTGCTACATTTGCTGCTTTGAGGCCACATTAAAGCCCAAATTCTCCCCCACTGGTGGGGTGAAGGTTTCTTCCCATCTCACAGACAGATAGAGCAAAACTAACCCAACTTAAACCCAAAGGCTGGAAGGTGTTGGAAGATGAAGCCACATCCTTCTTGGCTAGTCCAGCTGCACACAAACAGCCTGGCCCCACCTGTGTGAGCCCTGTCTCAATGCTGCCTGCACATCCATCCCTGCACAAGGTGGGGAGGTTTGCAGGTGACACCAAGTTGAGTGCTGCAGTTGGAACACCTGAGGGACAGGATCAGTCCAGAGGGACATGGATAAGCTGGAGAAGTGGGCCCAGATAAACCTCATGAGGTTCAACAAGGCCAAGTGGAAGGTCCTGCACCTGGGTCAGGGCAATCCCCAGTATCAGTCCAGGCTGGGAGATGAAGGCTGGGGAGCACCCAGGGGAGAGGGACTTGGGGGTGCTGGGGGGTGCAAAGCTGGACATGAGCCAGAACTGAGCACTGCCACCCCAGAGCCAGCCCTGCCCTGGGCTGACTTCTGCAGTGTGGGCAGCAGGGGCAGGGAGGGGATTCTGCCCCTCTGCTGTGCTCTGCTGAGAACACACCTGCAGGGCTGGGGCAGCTCTGGAGTCCTCACCACAGCACAGACCTGTTGGAGCAGGGCCAGAAGAGGGCACAGCAATGCTGGCAGGGCTGGAAGGGCTCTGCTGTGAGGCCGGGCTGGCAGAGTTGAGCTTGTTCAGCCTAGAGAAGAGAAGGCTCCAGGGAGACCTTCTGGTGGCCTCTCAGTGCTTCAAGGGCTGATCAGAAAGCTGGGGACAGAGTTTTGAGCACGGCCTGTTGTGCCAGGACAAAGGGTGATGGTTTGGACTAAAAGAGGGAGATTCAGACTGAAGAGAAGGAAGAAATGTTTGACATTGAGAGTGGTGAAAGCCTGTCCCAGGTTGCCCAGAGAGGCGGTAGATGCCCCATCCCTGGAACCACCCTAGTTTGGGGCTGTGAGCAACCTGCTGTAGTTGCAGATGTCCCTGCTGACTGCAGGGATGAGGACTACATGACCTTTAAAGGTCCCTTCATACCCAAACCACTCTGATTCTATGGTCCTTCCCTGCCCAGCCACAAAGCAGGGAGCAGGCCCTGGGTGGGCACTGGGTGGCACTGATGCAGAAGTGCAGTGGCAGAGATCTCTTCCCCAGTTCTGGTATTTAACCTTATTGATGTACTGAACATATCTGGGTTGCTGTTGTCTCCACGGCTGCATTCACTGTAGGGCACACAGCATGAAGGGTTGTGTGCTGCAGAGGGCTGCTGGGCAGCACAAGCACTGTGAGAAGGAGCTCCAGCACCCATGCTGCCCTCCCCACCACCCCAGCACTGCCTAACCTTGGCCCAGGGGCTTAGTGCTGCTTTTGAGCAGGGCAAAGGCAGACATCAAGGTTTGATCTGAAATTTGCTTTTCAGCTGTAATAAGAGGCAAGAGGTAGCAGAGAGTCAGGGTGGCAGGGATGGGGCAGTGATGTTGGGACTGTGTCTGGGTGCTCCTGCTCCCATCCTGGCTCTGGGATGGCAGAAAGGTTGGGAGAACCTCGAGGAGGACACATGAAAGGTCTGCTGCCTGCCCTCTCTGTACCTTAGTTTTCCCATCAGCAGAATCAGGCAGCAGGACTCCCTTGGGTGGCTGCAGTGAGGGCAAGTTTGGCAGCTCCCTAGCAAAGACACCTCACAAGCCCTGTTCTTGGAGCCACAGTGCCCCACTGTGCACAGAGCCAGGTCCCTGTCCCTAGCACTTGTCCCAGCTTTGCTTTCTTTGTCAGTGAGCACAGATCTCCCTCTACTCTACCCTGGTGAGGCTGCATTTTGAGCATTGTGTTCAGTTCTGGGTCCCCCAGTTCTAGAAGGACCTCAGGGAACTGCTTAAAGAGTCCAGCACAGAGTCACAAAACCGATGAAGGGAGGGGAACATCTTCCTTGCAAGGAGAGGCTGAGGTGGGAGTGGCTGGAGAGCAACCAAACAGAAAGGGATCTGGGGGTGCTGATTGACACCTGCCTGAACATGAGCCAGCAGTGTGCCCAGGTGGCCAAGAAGGCCAATGGCATCCTGGCCTGCATCAGGAATAGTGTGGCCAGCAGGAGCAGGGAGCTCATTCTCCCCCTGGACTCTGCACTATTTAGGCCACACCTTGAGTCCTGTGTCCAGTTCTGGGCCCCTCAATTTAAGAAGGACATTGAGGTGCTTGAGCGTGTCCAGAGAAGGGCAGCGAGGCTGGGGAGAGGCCTGGAGCACAGCCCT
>VWZE01001772.1:274575-288961 GCA_013396675.1 Eubucco bourcierii | reverse complement strand
GAAGTTTAGGCTGGAGGTGAGGAGAAAGTTCTTGCCTGAGAGAGTCATTGACTGCTGGAATGGGCTGCCCAGGGAGGTGGTGGAGTCACCGTCCCTGGAGGTGTTCAAGGTAGGTTTGGACGTGGCACTTGGTGCCATGGTCTGGTCTTGATGGCTGTGGTATCAGGTTGGACTTGATGAGCTTTGAGTTCCAGCCTTGGTGATACTGTGAGACTATGAGACTGTGATTCCTGCCCTTGACTGACTCTTTGATTTACAAGTCACTCCTGGCTGTTCTGCACCAGCTCTGCCTCTCGTAGCTCATCGTCTCCTCTGGGTTTTCTCCTGGTGCCTGCCTGGTGCTGGGATCTGCACCACCTCTGCCCGTGGCCCACGCTTCCCTCTGCCTGATCCATATTATTAATCCTTGCCTTCTTCTTGCCCCCCTCACCACCCCTCCCCTGGGTTATTTGTTGCAATTTGGTTCTCTGACGTTCCGCTGGGTTTTATTTCTCTTGGCATGGCATCTTTGGGGATTTCACTCACAGCGTTTCAGCCCAAATTCACACTGACATCATTCTGCTTCTTCTGTTCCTCCCGCTCGCGTCTCCTGCGCAGCCAGCGCGGGCTCGATGTTCCCTGACAGGGTTTGGGGCCAGGGCTCTCTGCCCTTATCCCAGAGACTTTGCCTCTTGTGGCGTGAGACCGCTGATGAGCACATACCTGGCCTGGGGCGAGCGCAGCCAGAGCCTGCTGCAGCCTCGCTGGGCTGAGCTGGGGAAGCCTTCCCCAGCCTGGAACATCAGCGGCTGCAGGGGTGGTGGCCCCGTGGGCTGCTGGCAGCCTGGCACCAGCCCCTCCCCAGCCAGGCCTTTCTCTCTCTGCAACCAGTGCCCTGCCACTGGCACTGAGAGAATGGTGCCTGCCTGCCCTGGCATCCAGAGAGGTGCAGGGCTGTGGTGATGGGTTTAAAGTAGAAGAGGGAGGTTTAAATTTGATAGAAGGAACAAATCTTTCATTCTGAGGGTAGTGAGACCCTGGCCTGGGTTGCCCAGAGAGGTGGGAGATGCCCCATTCCTGGAACCATTCTGTGTCAAGTTTGACTTGGCTCTGAGCAACCTGATCCAGTTGCAGATGTCCCTGCTGACTGCAGGGGGTTGGACTGGAGGATCCTGAAAGGTTCCTTCCCACCCAAACCAGTCTGGGATTCTATAGAATCATAGAATGGTAAGGTTGGAAGGGACTTCAAGGATCATCTAGTTCCAACCCCCTGCCATAGGCAGGGACACCTCCCACTAGTACAGGTCACTCAAGGCCTCATCCAACCTGGTCCTGAACACCTCCCTGGGCAATGTGTGCCAGTGTCTCACCACCCTCACTGGAAAGAACTTCCTCCTAACATCCAGTTTCAATCTCCCCTCTGCCAGTTTAAACCCATTGCCCCTTGTCCTGGCATTGCAAGACCTTGTCAATAGTCCCACCCCAGCCTTCCTGCAGGCCCCCTTCAGACACTGGAAGGCTACTCCAAGGTCTCCTGGAAGCCCTAAGTAAAAATTGGTGCAGACCAGGAAAGCTGAAGAGCCCCCCTTGAGTTGCTCTCGCCGCTACAGCCCTACCTATCTTAGGTTGAGAGTTGGACTCAATGATCCTGGAGGTCTTTTCCCAACCAAACAATTCTATGAATCTGTGATTATTGAAGGCTCACCTCCAGGTGGGTTCCAGGAGAGGTGAGAGGAGGAAGGGTGGACAGTGATGCCACCCAAGAGCTCCAGGGTGTCTCTCCTTCTGGTCTTCACCTGCTGCATGGGCTTGGGAAGCCTGATAAGCTCCCTGGTATCTGGTTCTTCCTCCCTGGAAAAAACACCATAATTATTCACAGCATGAATTGTCTGGGCAGGGACATGCAGAGATGTGACAAACCAGAGCAGGAGTGAGATACTAACAGCAATGCAGGTAAGTTGTCAGTGCTCAGGTAAGGAAAACCACTTAGGTTCCTCAAATGATCATGGCTGCATCATCTGCCTCGTTCTTATCAGTGAGAACATTTCCTTGCCATATACCTGCTGGGGAGGTGATTAGGGGGAGCTGGAGAGGCTGACTGACCACCATCAGGATGTACCAACCATCACACCAAGCTTGGGAACACCCCGAGGAAAGAGGAGAGTGATCCTCAGCAGCAAGACCACAATATCCTGGCAGGGTTCAAGGTGGAGTCTTGCAAGAGGATCAAAAAATGCAGCAGGAAGACCCTTAGACCCCTCACCACATCATCCCAGTGTGATGGGTCATCACACTTTGTGATCATCCCTTTGTGAAGGGACAAAGTGTCATGAGGGTGCAGTTATGAGGGTTGCATGGCCACTGCTGTCCTTAGGGAAGGACCATGGCCACGTAACCCTGTGCCAGGCTTTGCTCCAGGGCCAGATGCCCACTGGCTGGGAGCAAGCTGAGCCTCAGCATTGTACTGGCTGCGGTGTGCACAGCTTGGTGCTGTGCCTGGAAGTGGAGGCTCTCAAGGAGGAGAGCTGCACCACTATGCTGCGTGATCCTGACTGCCAAGTGCATCCTCCCAGCCTGAGCCTGCCAAACAGAGCTGGAGCCTCATCCTACCCCAGATCCAGGCACTTGGGAGCTCAGCTGGAGCAGCCAGATTTTACATACAGTACAAAAAATAAGGAGATGGAGGATGCATGGAAGGAGCCAAGAGGAAACCAAGAGGAGTAGGCATCCTGAATGGCAGAGCAAATGACAGCATGGCATGTCTGAGCAGAGCAGCATGGCCTTGCTAGCAGCTCATGTCCTTCAGGTCCTGCCACAGAGGGGAGGAATCTCAGCACAGCAGCTCACGGGGGAACAGCAAGTCCCTGCTTGGCCAAGTACATCTGAGAGCCACATTTAGACTCCCTGGGAAGTGCTGGCTGAAGGGAAGCTGGCACGACATCTCCATTTGCAGTCACAGGGGGCTGGAGAAATCAATCTCTCTAAAGCCCTTTGGAAACCTCAGTCTGGTGGCTTTAAATATTTACTGGGTTCCTGCAGAGCAGATCCCCACATAGCAGGGTACCTGCTCCCAGGCAGCAGGTTGGTTTAGATGCTGTAAGCCTCCAAAACAGTCTGTGCAGGTATTGATGAAAAACAACGATTGTGATTTGCAGTTGAAAAAAATAACCCCAAAAAACCTCCAAAAACATGAAATGCTTTGGAACTTGGGAAAGAATCATAGAATCATAGAATGGTAAGATTGGAAGGGACCTCAAGGATCATCTAGTTTCAACCCCAGGCCATAGGCAGGGACCCCTCCCACTAGCACAAGTAACTCAAGGCCTCCTCCAACCTGGCCTTGAACACCTCCAGGGAGGGAGCAGCCACAACCTCCCTGAGCAACCTGTGCCAGTGCCTCACCACCCTCACTGGAAAGAACTTCCTCCTAACATCCAGTTTCAATCTCCCCTCTGCAAGTTCAAACCCATTGCCCCTTGCCCTGGCATTGCAAGCCCTTGTCAATAGTCCCTCCCCAGCCTTCCTGTAGCCCCCTTCTGGAAGATACTAGAAGGCTACTATCAGGTCTCCTGGAAGCCTTCTCTTTTCCAGGCTGCAGAACCCCAACTCTCTCAGCCTGTCCTCACAGCAGAGCTGCTGCAGCCCTCTGATCATCTTGGTGGCCTCCTCTGGACTGGCTCCAACACTTCCATGTCCTTCCTGTGCTGAGGGCTCCAGAACTGCACACAGGACTCCAGGTGGGGTCTGACAAGAGCAGAGTAAAGGGGAAATCTTTTGTGTGTTGTTGTCCTTTGTGCTCTGGGCTGGCAACCAGAGCAGGATGGGGGAAGCCCACATCTCCCCCAGCTGTGCCCACCATCTCCTGCTGCAGGGGCCAGCCACAGAAACGCCAGTCTGGGGTCATCTCCTGGTGCTTCTGTGGGCTGGGATGACTTGACTGGGGAAACTGGAAGGCAGAGATAATGCTTGTCCTGCTGTGCAGCTAATGACATCGCCTTCACAAAGGCTTTCAAGTGGCCCGAGTGAGCATTAGGAGTCTTTGGGATCCATCATTTTTCCTCTTAAGCATAACAGCAGGTAACATCTATTTTCCCTCTTTTAAAGATGCCTCTGATGTCCCTGCTTGCACCGTGGAGAAGCTTTAATCAAACCCTAAAATTTCAACCAGGCACTGGAAAGGAAACTTTCCTCACTTCGTTATGGCCTCTCCCAAAGTGACCAACCCCTCTGCCTGCTCCCTCACTGTACCAGCATGGAGAATGAGGACAGGATGAGAGGCTCCCCTGCACTTCAGGCCACCAAAATCCATCACAGTTGCTGTGATCTGCCTTACCTACACCTAGAGCCTAAATATCACAGCTTACTGTAGCTTGGAGCCACCAGAGGCCCCAAGAGCCAGATGCCAAAGCAGCTGCCTTCAATGGCTGAGAGACATCAGAGACCTACAGATCCATGGCCGGGGGCAAATGTCTTGTACTCCAACTACAGTGTATTGGATGAGGCTGTTAGGAGCATGGATGGATGGAAATGTCTAATAGGGACCCGGAAGGAAAGTCTGGGGACTGAGCAGAGTACAGCAAAAGGGCGTCCAGCACCTACCTGGGCTGCAGAGTGGGTAGAACAGGGATGCCCTGGTCACAGTTTCCCAATCAGTTTGCCATAGGTCTGACAAGGAAGAACACATCTTCAGGTGTTTCAGAGGCACCTGGTGATAGTGAAGGATTGGACCACCCTTATTCTTCCAGTGTGGAGAGGTCCTGAGGACAGCCAGAAGATACTTCAGTGGTTTGTGAGGGATGGCCCATGTGCAGCCTTCACCCTCCCAGCGCTGCTGGCTGAGCAGGTCTTGTCCCATCACACACATGGGGGGGATCTACAGGATCACTCCCCATGCTGCCCTTACTCACAGCAGAAACTCAGACCAACCTGAGGGTTCTCCAGCTTTGAGATCAGTCTGAAATCAGCAGCAAAGGTTCTGTGGGACACTCAGTAAGGAGTCCAACATAGCACCTGGTCAGTGAGAAGGAGGAAGATGCTGCTGTCTCACTGCTTTCTTCAGCACCTGCCTTCTCTGTCCTGGGCAGCTGGAGGCAGCAGTCTGGGGAGTAAGGTGCTTGAGTTGTCCAGGCTGAGCCTTTGGCAGGATGTTGCAGACCAACTGGAAAACAGAAAGTTCTTTTGGGTAGGACTTGCAGTTGAGGAAGTGAGAAATATATTTGCTAGAGTGAATTCATCCATCAACTCCCGAGGACTGTGCAGAGGTTGCTCCCTGAACAAACAGGTCTGACTGGTGAGCTCTGAGCACCATTCCTGGGCTCACAAAGTCACAAGGAGGGCATGCCCTAATGGAGGTGATGCTGTGGTGGGCACTGAGTCTCCCTCCATGCAGGAAAGCCGCCAGGAAAGTGCAGGGCTGTGTCTGACATCTATTATGGTCGCTGAGAAGCCCCAAAGAAACCAAAACAAAACGAAAAAGGAAGAAAAATGTATTTCCTGCAAGAGTGCAGGAAAGTGCAGTTTCTTTACTGCAAGGAGTTGCCACAGGCTGGCCAGAGAGGTGGTGGAGTCACCATCCCTGGAAGTGTTCAAGAAACATGTGGACATGGCAGCTGGGGATGTGGTTTAATGGCCATGGTGATGTTAGGTTGATGGTTTGACTCAATGATCTTGGAGGTCTTTTCCAACAGAGACAATTCTATGACAAACATTAACCCCTGCCCCAGCAGCCAAACCCCAGCCTTATCCAGCCTGACTCCTCCACCAGCACTATCAAAGGAGAAGCAGAGGAAGGTGGTGTAAAACCAGAGCACTGCTGGAGCCCTGCCTGTCTCCACCTCACCCATCACTTTCCTCTCCCATGGCTCCTGCTGCTGTTTGCCTTCTGCCAGTGGTGATCTTGATTTTAAAGCTGAAACTTCAAACAAGGGGGCAGGTTAAAAACCACACTGGCAAAGAAGGCAGAAACACCAGGGATGGGTTTGAGCAGTTATTTGTGATAGAAGCCTCCCCCAGTTTGGATGTATCTTCCCTGCAGAGCCAGTGACACACAGAGCTCCCCAGCATCTTTACAGGGATTTCCCAGGCACATCTGGCAATTTGGGGAGGGCACTCAAGACCCAGCTTCTTGAGGGCTTGCTGTGGTATGGGGACAGGGCAGCAGGCAGTGCAGCACTGGCAGAGAAAGTCTTCTAGTGCTGAGGATTAGAGTCAGCCCTGCTCTGCAGTCAGAGCCCTTGGGTCCAGAGAGCCAGGGAAAAGCATAACAGGCTTATCAAAGACTAATTAGGGACTATCCTAGCTCCTCTGTAGTCAATAAAGTTTTGCTATTAACTATTATCAGGACTCTATTTCACCCAAGGAGCTTTCCTGTTACAATCCAGCTTAATTAACACAGGTGGGAAGCCCTCCTAGGTCTCCCTACTCCCACCCCAGCGACCCTGGGTAAGAAACACTCTGCCTTACAGGCCTGAAACAGGGATTGAAGGGAGATAAAAGGGACAGAGAGGGCCCAGGGGCTCAGCTTACACAGAGGAGCAGGGAGATGACTCCCTTGAGCAGATCCAGCAACCTCAAAGCACAGCATCACCCCACACCCCACCCCCAGCCTATTCCCTTCTGCTCTACCCCTGCATCCTCCACCCATCAAAGCCCTCCCAGCTCTTAGCCTCCCCCAGCAGCCCTTCCTTTCTTTAATTGATTTTCCCCCCCCCCTTCCTGCAGATATTTTAAGCACCTGCTGTCCCCAGACTGTTTGCTCTCTGATGGAAGCAGGCAGCTCCACTCTTGCCTGTCAGGGTAGGCGCAAGCGGAAGGCAGCAGGGTATGGGCCAGCTCTCCTGAAGCTGGGTAATAGCTTTATGTAACTAGAATGAAAGAGCCAAATCCAAGAAAGCTCCTTTTATCCTCATCCTGCCACAGACTGGAAGGTTTGGATGTGCCAAGAGCTCTGCTTGTGCTGTGGTTTCCCAGCTGGCAGAAGTTCTGGGGTTTGGGGCTCGTGAGGTGCACAGCCCACCTTGGGTGCTGAGTGGGTTGAGCTCTCATCTCCCTCCAGACCAAAGAAAACCATGATTTCCCTCCAGCCTGGGAAAGCTTGAACTCCCCAGGCTCCTGCTGGCACAGGGGGTTGCTGCAAAGCTCCAGCTGGGATGCTTAAATCTGGGATTTGGAGGACATATTTTGCATTAATCATATGAGGCATTTTCCATTCTGAGGTCTGAAGCAGATCCTAACAAGTGATCAGCAGGGCACCAGCAAATGGTCTGGGGCTAGAGGATAGGGGAAGCAGTGGAGACTCTCCTAGGCTATGAGCTCTGTCCCTGTGCCAAGTGAGCTGCTGAGGACAGAGCCTTCATTAAGTGCTGATTAATCCACGGATGTTGCTCAAACCTGCTGCCCAAACTGAGGAGCACTAAGGGAGCTCCTCTTTGCAGGACCTCCAACTCTGCTGCACAACCTGCAGCCATCCCTCAGGAAGAGCCAGAGAGAATCAGTCCAGCTCTAGCTTCCCACAGAAGAGCTGGTGGTGTGCTGGGGCTGTCAACCTGCCCTGCTTGCTCTCACACTGGAGCCTCTCCTGCAAACCTTCCCAGTGCAATGAGGTTAAGCTGCTCAAGCTTAGGCTCCTGCATGCAATAAATGACTTGAAGTGGTTGCCTGAGCTGCTTGTGGCATGAGTGGCAGCCAGACACTGCAGGGATGGCTCAGGGTGGTGCAGCAGCTCACATGGGTGAGCATCCAGCAGGACAGGAGTTCAGCTAACCCTCCCCTGCTCTTGATGCTCCTGCAAGGGAGACAGTCCAGTGCAGAGCCACAAAGATGCCAAAGGGAATGGAATAGCTCTCTTCTGAGGAGAGCCTGAGGGAGCTGGGGCTCTGCTGCTTGGAGAAGAGGAGCCTGAGAGGTGACCTCATTCGTGTCTATAAATATGTGCAGGGTGAGTGCCAGGAGGCTGGAGCCAGGCTCTGATGGGTGATGCCCAATGACAGGACAAGGGGCAATGGGTGGAAGCTGAGGCATAGGAAGTTTCATTTAAACATGAGGAGGAATTTTTTCTCTGTGAGGGTGACAGAGCACTGGAACAGGCTGCCCAGGGGAGTTGTGGAGTCTCCCTCTCTGGAGATATTCAAGATCTGCCTGGATGCGTTGCTGATGATCCTGCTCGGGCAGGGGGTTGGACTGGATGATCTTTGGAGGTCCCTTCCAGCCCCTGACATTCTGTGGTAAGATGGTGAGGAGAAGATTTGTTGCAGCACCTTTGGTCTTTCCAGGAAATACCCAGAAAATAGACTGTCCTGAACTGATCTGAGAGCTCAGAGGGACTTGAAAAATACAAAATAATTGCTGGGAAGGAAGGTAGGAATGATAGCTCCTTTTTCTGCCTGGTGTTCTACTTCACTTCTCCTGATGGAGAGTTCAAGAGCCAGCTCTTTTTTCCTCCTTTCATTAACTCCTGTGACTACATACATTTGAGAGAAGCTTCCATTAGTCACAGTTGCTTTCCTACTCATCCTTCATGCCTCTCAGCTCCGAGCCCAGGCTAACCAGCACCCGTATCAAATAGATTTCATGATGACAAGTATTTCCCTAACTCCAGCTCTGATCTGAACCTCGTTATGTCTGCATAGCATTACTTCTTCCTGAGGAGCCATGATTAGTGCAAATGCAGAACAGAATGATTTGGGACAGATACCTCCTATCAAACAAATCCTCGCTCTGACTCCTACCATCTCCACTTAGCAGCGAAGAGCATCAGGTCATGAACTAACACAGTCAGTGGGATGATCCCTTCCAATTCCCTGGAACTTAGCAGGTCAGGCAGAGGGTATCTGTGCACAGGGAAGCACCAGTCTGCCCCCAGAAGAGCACCAGCTATTTACAAAGGAAAGCTGGGGAGGCCTGAGGCAGCTGGGGTTGTTCAGCCTAGGGAAGAGAAGGCTCCAGGGGGACCCTAGAGCTACCTGAAGAGTATTGGAGTCCCTGGAGTGGACTTTTCATAAGGGTGTCTAGCAATGGGGCAATGGTTTGAAACCAGAGCAGAGCAGATTTAGGTTGGACATTAGGAAGAAGTTCCTTACTGTGAGGGTGGTGGAGCACTGGAGCAGGTTGCCCCAGGGAGGTGGTAGATGCCTTATCCTTGGAGATGCTCAGGCTTGGTGAGGCTCTGAGCAACCTGATCTACCTGGGGATCTCCCTGCTGACTGCTCAGGAGATTTGACTAGATAATCTCTAGAAGTCCCTTCCAATCCAGTGCACTCTCTGATTCTCTGATCAGCCACCTCTGGCACTCCTTCTGGCCTCAAAGCTGCCAAAGCCTCGGAGCACCCAAGCAACTTCCCCATCAAGGCTTCTTCCATCTTACAGGCAGAGGTTCCCACACTTGCTCTGTGCTGGGGGCCACGATTTATTGCACAGCCTGTGTAACAGGCAATAAATGCACCTTCTGTGACCACAGGGACTGCCTTTCCCCTTTGCCAGGCAGGAAAAACTGTGGGTGAAAGCAAACTGGCAGCTCAGCAGCTGGAGAGGAGGCAGCAAAAGCAGCGGGAACGTCAGACGAGCCAGCCCTTGGCACGGGCTGCCTGAGCAGCTCTGCTCCACCAAGTTAACATTTGCCCTTGGTCTGAAAAGCTCAACAACATATTTTTGCCTTCCTTGCTCACCGCCCACGTGCGGGACTGTGGGCACGGAGGCAGTGTGGCAGCTCCGCGGTGCGTGCCAAGGGTGCCCTGCCCGCGAGCCGCTCCAGATGCCCGCTCTGCCGGGAAGCCAGTTGTCCAGAGTTGGCACTGCTTGCAAACAGGAGGATCTGCTGGCTCTCGTGGAGCAGGCTGCTCCCCTCCACACTTGTTTGGCTGGCACCTCGACCGTGGCACACCCTCGTGGGCTCAGTGCCACCCTGGCAGATGGGCGATGTTGCAGAGCTGTGAGAGGAACGGCAGGCACGGTGATCAGCGGGCTGGGAGAGGAGCAGTTCTGTTTGGGAATGTCAAAACAGCAGCTCAGTGCCCTGCTCTCTCTGGGGAAGGGACTGAGCTTCCCAAGACAGTGAATGCTGTGGTGCCACCATCAGCTCCCTGTGCCACTGCAGGGTGAGCAGGGGGCATGACTGGGAGGCACCTGGGGGCACAGCTATTGCCATGCGTCACTGTGGTCCTGGCGCTCTGCTCAGACCACACCTGCAGGGCTGGGGCAACTCTGGAGTCCTCACCACAGCACAGACAGGGACCTGTTGGATTGAGACCAGAAGAGGCCACAGCAATGCTGGCAGGGCTGGAAGGGCTCTGCTGTGAGGCCGGGCTGGCAGAGTTGGGCTTGTTCAGTCTGGAGAAGAGAAGGCTCCAGGGAGACCTTCCGGTGGCCTCTCAGTGCTTCAAGAGGCTGATCAAAAAGCTGGGGACAGAGTTTTGAGCAGGGCCTGTTGTGCCAGGACAAGGGGTGATGGTTTGGACTAAAAGAGGGAGATTCAGACTAAAGAGAAGGAAGAAACGTTTGACATTGAGAGTGGTGAGAGCCTGTCCCAGGTTGCCCAGAGAGGTGGTAGATGCCCCATCCCTGGAACCACCCTAGTTTGGGGCTGTGAGCAACCTGCTGTAGTTGCAGATGTGCCTGCTGACTGCAGGGATGTGGACTACATGACCTTTAAAGGTCCCTTCACACCTAAACCAGTCCGTGATTCTATGATTCTTAATCCCTGCACAAACCCTTGTAACTCTTTCCCAAGTGTTCAGTCCTCCTCTGGCAGCAGCCACAGGCGCTCCCAAGGCTTCCACATGAAGGGAGTTTGTGAGCATCCTCCTCAGCTCCAGCCAAGCTTTTTATAGATGCCTGCAGCCCATCCCCACGCTGTGCAGAACAGGCTCAGCCTTGGCCTCTTCGATTATTGCAGCTGGAGCTGGGGAACAACCTCAAAATAACAATAGGGACATGCTGTGAAATTCCTGCATGAAACAGCAACAACAACAACAATCTTTATTGCTGCTACTAAAAGTACTAACAGCAGCACTTTGCTCAAGCTGAGTTTTAAGGCCAGGCTTTGAAACCATGCCCAGGGGATACATGCCCACAGTGCACTCCACCAGGCTCCTTCAGAAACTTCAGCCCCCAAAAACCTTAGGCACTGCCCAGTGGTTGGTCTCCTTCTGCAGTTCCTGTAGCAGTCTTCATTTGTGCAATGAGGAAAGAAAAAAAGGGAGGCTAGAGGGAGGCAGCCACGGAGGCTAAAGAGGGGGAAGCCCCAGGGAGGCCAGAGGGGAGGGGGAAGCCCCAGGGAGGCCAGAGGGGAGGGGGAAGCCCCAGGGAGGCCAGAGGGGAGGGGGAAGCCCCAGGGAGGCTAGAGTGGGGGAAAGGAGTTGGGTCCCTTTGTGCCAACCCCTGCAGATGTAGATTTCTTGTATCCCAGTGAAAAGGGGTAACCAGACACCAAGAGTTTACCAGCACACAAAACTGGCCACCTAACCTTAGAATGCTTCTTGCCACCACCCTCTCCTGTTTTGTGCCCATTGAGCTGTGGCCTTAGGTACCTGCCCACATCTACACAGATCTGATGACAAGGCTCCCTTAGGAGGCTGTGTTTGTTGAGCTACAGGAGCAGACGGCCACTGGCATGGAGGAGGAGGAGCACAAAGGCTTTGCTGAGCATTGGCACATCAGATGGAGACTCTTCTGAGAATCTCAGAGGTCCACTGCAAAGCCTGTGTGGCTCAGAAAAGACAGAATCCTGTAATGGTTTGGGATGGAAGGACCTTTAAAGGTCATTTAGTCCAACCCCCTGCAGTCAGCAGGGACATCTGAGACTGGAGAAGGTTGTCCAGGCTCCTAAACGACCTGATCTGGAATGGTTCCAGGGATGGGTCATCAACCACCTCCCTCTGGACAACCTGGGACAGGACCTCACCACTCTGTGTCAAACATTTCTCCCTTCTCTCCAGTCTGAGTCTCTCTCTTTTAGTTCCAGCCATTGCCTCTTGTCCAGCTCGAAAGTCCATCTGCAGCTTTCTTCTAGGTCCTTTTACATCCTGAAACACCACATGAAGGTCTCCCTGGAGCCTTCTTGAGGCTGAACAAGCCAAACTCTCTCAGCAGAGAGCTTCCAGCTCTTGGACCATGTCAATGTCCTTGTTGGGCAGGTATCTGCAGCTGCCTTTTGCCTCCTAGCAGCCACACCTGCCTTGCAGCAGCTTCTCCTTCAGCTACTTTTCCATGGGTGTGAATGGAAAGCCACAAACTCCTCAAGCAGCATGCCCAAACTCTCTCCACTTACAAGCAAACAAAGCTACAGTGGAGTCTGAGCATTGCTTGTGGCCTCAGCAGTGTGCATTTCCATGGATGGATAGATGGATGGAAAAGCTTTTTGCTGGGTTTGAGGTCTTATGGTATGTTAGGGACATGTGGCCAGACCTCCAGCAGCTCACCAGAAGAAAGCAAGGGGCAGAGGCAGGAGGATTTCCTTCTCTGAATCACACTGTTTGGAAGCACAAATTCAACCCCACTTGTCTGCTCCTCCCTTGGGCAGACAGGACAAGCTCACTGAAGAGAAAAACAAGAGCTGGGATAATGGGTGAGGAAAGCAAGGCACACACAGTGATGCTCCTCACAATCTCAGATCCAGCCTGGTGAGAAAATGCATTTGCCTCTTCTACCAAGGCTCAGATAAGACAGGGTAATAAAATGTGCCCTGGTTTTCATTTTTGCTGTCAGGATAAGCAAGATGAGATGGCAGTGGCATGGTAGGGCATGGAGAAAAGCTGTCTCTGAATGACTCTGCATGACTCAGGGTTCAGCTTTGCTTCTGCACTTCAACTTTGCTTAAGTCTTCATCTTCTCATTTTCATGCACTGTCACACCAAGGAATGGAGGGGCAGATGTAATCCAGGACACCTCTCACAGGTCACAGAAGAAGAAAGAGAATCTATTTTCTTAGTGTTGTGACAGCTTAGAGTTCAGCTCCTGCTGTGGAGCTGGCATCCTGGCCCTGGATCATCAGGGAACGCTCTGCAAGGGTAGCAAAGCCCACGAGAGCGAGGGGCTGGAAGGTCTTAGCTTGGAGGTGGATTCAACCAAAGACCTTCTGAAATCACAGGAGATAAACCTGCTACACACTCTCAACACTGAAGACCCAAACCAGTATAGCTGGGGGAATCTTCACATGTAGGAAATCATAGAATGGTTTAGGTTGGAAGGGACCTTACAGATCATCTACTCCAACCTCCCTCCTGCTGGCAGGGAAACCTCTCAGCTTGGCTTGAGAGGGGAAACAAGGGAGCCTCGAGGGTCCCTTTTGGCTGCTCAGGGCCTCATCCAGCCTGACCTTGAACACTCCCAGGAAGGAGACATCCACAACCTCCCTGGGTAGCCTATTCCACCCACCCTTATACTGAAGAATTTCTTCCTAAGATCCACTCTAAGCCTACTTTCCCTCAGCACCTCTTCTGTTAAGACAGTTACTGCTAACTGTTCTTAAAACCAGACCCAGCACTGCCTTGCTTTATAAAGGCACAACTGCCCAAACCATCCCTTCAGTATCACTTAAGTGGGCAAGAGCTGGTGAGCTCCCTCTGGTATTTACTGCTGGACACTGCACTAAATCAGTCCCTGTACCAGTTTGGTTTGTGTTCCTCCAATCTACCTGTGAAGGAGGACAGCTCTGTGCCATGCTGCTACTTGGCCATTTGGCTGAAGGGGCTTGCAGGCTTTCTACAGCTTCAGGAGTCCTCCTGGAAAGCCTGAGAAGCTGAACTGATCATTTCTCTTGCAAGAGCTGATTAAAAATGTGCAGTGCATGATGGCTGCTGCCAACTGTACAATTACCATTCCTGCCCATGACACAGTGGGGATGGTGAGAGCATCTCCCAGGCAGGCAAAGTGAAAATCAAAGCAGCACAGATTCTCTCATTTCAGTGGGGTCAGAGCTTCTGGCTGAGGACTAAGTGCTGGACATGTTATTCTGCAATGCAAATAACTGGCACAAGGGCTTGTCAGTGCTCAGAAGCTGAAGAGGTAGAGTCATAGAATGGTAAGTTTGGAAGGGACCTCAAGGATTATTTACAAGGTCCTGCAATGACAGGACAAGGGGCAATGGGCTTAAACTGGCAGAGGGGAGATTTAGACTGGATGTTAGGAGGAAGTTCTTTACAGTGAGGGTGGTGAGGCACTGGAACAGGTTGCCCAGGAAGGTTGTGGATGCTCCCTCCCTGGAGGTGTTCAAGGCCAGATTGGATGAGGCCTTGAGTAACCTGTACTAATGGGAGGTGTCCCTGCATATGGCAGGGGGTTGGAACTAGATGATCCTTGAGGTCCCTTCCAACCTTACCATTCTATGATTCTATGATCATCTAGTTCCACCCCCCTGCCACAGGCAGGGACACCTACCACTAGCACAGGTCACTCAAGGCCTCCTCCAACCTGG
>VWZE01001772.1:254311-273691 GCA_013396675.1 Eubucco bourcierii | reverse complement strand
TCATAAAAAGCCACTAAATTTGTCAGGCAAGATCTGCCCTTGGTGCAGCCATTGCTGGTTCCCACCAATCACCTCTGCTTTGTTTTCCATTTGCCTTAGAGCTCTCAGTGATCTGCTCCATGATCTTGCCAGGTACAGAGGTGAGATTGACTGCTCTGTAGTTCCAGCAAATGGAGATTGGAGAAGGAGGGGAAAGCCTGTTAGATCTTGAATATAGACACCAGAGCATCTTGGTAGGTCCCCTCTGAGCTTTAGCTGCTTCTCCTTGATGTAGAAGCTGTACCCAAGCCAGGGAGGAAGGCTGCTGTGCCCCACAGCTGTGTACAGAGGGTAGCTGAGTTTGCAGAAAGTTTCTGCCGTGGGGATTCTGTTTCTTTGGCCAGGCCTCACTCATTGTGATGTGAGCTCAGGAGGCTGCTGCCATGCTGGCTGAGGGCACTGATTTGCCAAGTGAGACTCTGGTCTTGGGCAGTGGTGCTCCCTATCTCTTGAGGAGTGCAGGTCTCTGTTGGTGCACATGGCAGCTGTGTGAGGGAAGAGAAGTGCTAGAGAGGTGCCCACATCTACACATGGGATCAGCAGAGCCAGGATTAGAGCAGAAGTCTTCCCCCTCCCCCCCTTTTTTTTTTTTACCCTCATTTTACAAATGCTGTGACAGAGCAAGAAGGAACAATCCTGAGACTCAGACACAGGATGCAGGCAGTGCCCATTGCCTCATGCACACTGGACACTGCTCACTGAACTCACCACCTCCCAGCAGCCCACCAATGACATTTTGAGATGGGAAGGGTCCAATACATTTCCTGCCATTAACAGTACTAGCAGGAAAAAGAAGACCCACAAGCAGGTCAGGATCTGATCACCTCTCAGCTGGCTGAAGAACAGGAGCTGTGGAGCACAGGTATCATGAGGACAGAGCTGCCTTTCCCCACATCTACCCCAAAACTAAAAACCCAACCCAAGGCTTTGCTGGGCTCTACAGAAACAGAAGAAACCCAAACTTGGATGTACCTAACCTTGACTTTCATCCATGGTGACAGGAAGCAGAGCTGGTAAAGGGCACTGTGCTGCCCTCAAGGGACATCCTTGGGACAGCAGAACAGTTTGAACAAGCCACACAGCTTTTAGCATGCAACAGGGTTGTGAAGGGAGTTGGAGGAGCTGTGGTTTGGGGCTGGGGTCTCTTGGTTGTTTTCCCAAGGCCCTCGTGATGGAGCAGGGCTGTCCTTTCTTCTCTGTTGGAGCTGCATTGTATCAACCCAACAAGAAGCAGCCCCACTTCAAGGCCTCTGTTCACAGGCTCTGGTCATTCTAAAGGGAGGCTGCAGCCCAGGGTGCTGGAGGTGGCTTGGTTTTAAACACCATGGAGAAGACAACCTCAGTGTCACTATTGCTGGGAAGGCCTCCACACACCATCCACTGCAACGGAGAGGACCAGGAAGAGCTGCAGGGTTGCAGACCTGACACTTCAGCTGAACGCTGCCCAGGATGACCCATCCACCTCTCTCTGCTCAGACATGCCCCAGAGCTTCAGGCACTTTGCCCAGGGCTGTGAGCAGCTGCTGGCTCACATCACCAGCTGCTTGCAGCTTCTCCACCTGCAGGCTGCTGTTCTCAGAGCCATCACACCATGCTGCACTGGCATTGCTCCTGCAGGCAGCCATTAGTTGCAGCTGGGTGGGGAAGGCTGCTGAGCTCAGCACCACCAGATTGATTATGTGGTCAGTCCCATAAAGCAGGCTCTAAACTCAGCCACCTTAACTAGGGTCCTCCATTTGTCAGGTGGCTAAATCTCTGCAGAGGCCGTGGGCCTCCACCGTGTAACAGCAGAGGAGCTGGGGATGGATGGATGGAGCAACCCTTCCACCTGCAGTGCTACATGGCCTTCTTCAGGCAAAGTCTTCCTCCTCTGCTCCCAGGCAACCCATGACAGGACAAGAGGACACAGCCTCAAGCTGTGGCAGGGCAGGTTCAGGCTGTATGTTAGGAGGAAGTTCTTCACAGCAAGAGTGATTTGCATTGGAATGGGCTGCCTGGGGAGGTGGAGTCGTCCCCATCCCTGGAGGTGTTTAAAAGGAGGCTGCATGAGGCACTGGGTGCCATGGGTTAGTTAACTGGAAGATGTTGGGGTGGGCTCGATCTCAGAGGTTTTTTCCAACCTGATTAATTCTGTGATTCTGTGAACAGGCCTGGAAATCTCTTCTTATTTTGGCTGGCAAGTAGGAGCTAAGGGCCTCACATGGGAATATCCTACAGGAGCAGAGTCCACAGGGTCATGAAGGAGTTGACAAGCTGGGTATGACCTCAGCTGTGTCACAGGGTAGATGCACCCAGCCCTGTCAAAGGTTTTTACCACTCAATATTCTCATGGAGTCCTTTCTGTTGGAAGACACCTCCAAGACCACCCAGTCCAACCACTGCCCCAGCACTGCCAGGTCACCACTAAACCACATCTGCACAACTTTGAAACCCCACCAGGGATGGGGATTCCACTGCTGTCCTGAGCAGCCTGTTCCAGGGTTTGACAACACTTTTGGGGAGGAAATTTTTCCTCATGTCCAACCTAAACCTCCTTGAGGCTGTTTCCTCTCATCCTGGCACTTGTTCCTTGGGAGAAGAAACCAACCCTCACCTCACTCCATTCTCCTTTCAGGCAGTTGTAGAGAGCACTGAGGTCTTCCCTCAGCCTCCTCTTCTCCAGGCTGAACACCCCCAGTCCTCTCAGCTGCTCCTCCCCAGCCCTGTTCTCCAGACCCTTCACCAGCTTTGCTGCCCCTCTCTGGACCTGCTCCAGCCCCTCAGTGTCCTTCTTGGAGTGAGTGGTGCAAAACTGAGCTCAATATTCAAGGTGTCCCCACCACCACTGCTGAGCACAGGGGAACCACACTATTGGTGGCCCAGGCTGGTGGCCTCTGGGCACACACTGTCTCATGTTAGCTGCTGTCAACCAACACCTCCAGGTCCTTTTCTACCAGGCACTTTCCAGCCTGAAGAATTGATGGGGTTGCCATGACCCAAGTGCAGGTCTCCATACTTGGTCTTGCTGAAACTTATCCCCTTGGCCTCAAGGCCTCCAGCCTGCTCAAGTCCCTCTGTAGAGCCTCCTACCCTCGAGTAAATCAACACTGCTGCTGTAATCTGCAAAGTGACTGAGGGAGCCTTGCTGCACTCATCCAGATCATTGATAAAGATACTGAAGAAAACAGACCTCAAACCTGAGCCCCTGGGAAGAGCACTTGTTGCCAACCACCAAGTGAGTGTAACTCCAGTCACCACCATTCTCACTGCCATTTGCATTGCTTGGGTCTGAGCCCCTTTGTTTCTCTGCCATGCTCCTATTTGGGGTGTTTTGCTCTTGCAACATGCCTGCACTTACCCATACCTGGAGTTTGAGTGCAGCAGCAGCTCTGCCATCTGATAACCTCTCCTCAGCAGAGAAGAAGGATGGGGAAAAGAAGAGGAGACCTGTGGGGTGAAGTGAAAATGGAATTAGCAAAACAGCCAAAGTAACCTCAATGCAAAGTAGACTAAATTCTACTCAGCCTGCTGAACTCAGGACACCAGCCCTGAGGAGCAGCATGGTAAGGCCCTCCAAAGATGAAAAGAAAGAGCTCCACCCTCTGTAAACTTCCCTTTTTATATCAAGCATGCTGTGTGTATTATGGGATACATCTGTTAGCCAACTAGACTCAGCTTTTGCCTCTCTGAAATTAAGCTCCTGGCTGCCTCCAAGCTGCTGATGACCTGCAGACCATGGCTGGCCTGGGATTCCACCCCAGCAAAACCAGGGCATGTGGTGATAGCCATTACCTCACTGAACCCCCCCAACAAGTGTAGCCCCAGCCAGTTTGATGCTGCAAAGCATCTTCAGTAATTAGCCACAGCAGCTAACAGGAACTCTCAGGCTTTGTCTGGGTTTAAATGCAGCTTAGCTTCAAATGCAGCTATCTGAGCTTGAATAATTTTTTTTGCAAACACCATTTCAGAAACCTCTGCTGTAACTGTGACTTTTTGTAGGGTCAGGTGATTCATGCAGCCTGTCCAAGGTGCAGAGCAGTCAGATGTCTCCTCTCTTCCCTGTGGTTTGGGTTTATTTTAATTGTGTGATTACCAGTGTCTTTGAGGTTCAGCTTCTCTTTAGCTTTGTGCAATTGTGTGATTTTCCCCTCCATTAAAGAACTTCTAGCTACAGAGAGAAGTTCAAACAAACCTTCTCAATCATGGCACCACTGCACAGACCTGTGGGAGGGTGCAAATTGCAACCCCATAAGCCAGCTGGCCCCAGCACTACAGGGGAGGGGCTCAGCAGAGCACAGCAGAGGGGCAGAATCCCTTCCCTGCCTCTGCTGCTGGGGATCAGCTCAGGACAGGCTAACTCTGGGCTGGCAGCACTCACTGCCATGGATCTCCCAGCTTGGACTGATGTCAGGATTGTCCTCACCCAGGCTCGGGACCTTGTGCTTGGCTTTGTTGAACCTCATGAGGTTCACCTGGCCCCATCTCTGCAGCTTGTCCTGGTCCCTCTGGATGGATCCTGTCCCTCAGGTGTGTCAAATGCAGCACTCAGCTTGAACCTCAAGGGGTATGGGAGGGGGCTGGTGGTCTGCCTCTTGAAACTGGCTTTCTATGGACCAGGAGTTTGCTGACAGACACACGGACCTGGAATGCTGTCCAGTGCAGACCAGTTAAGGGGGTGACTTGGGAAGGGAGTCCAGCGTTGAGAGGTTTTTCACACTTGACCTCACAGCCTGGTTCCTGCTGCTGTGTTTGGGGAAGCAGCTCTCAAAACATTGAGCCCCATAAGTCCTAAACTCCTGAAGCAGCAAAGAAATCAGAGTTACCTCCTGGCTACAAATGCTCAGATACCAACTTCTCTTCCAAAGGGTTGCTTGCAAACCCAAGGGGACAAGAGTGCCTGTGTAAGAGACAGCCTGGAATGCATGGAGAGGTTTGAGTTTTCAAACCATAAACAGTACTTTTAAATTCTAAGCTAAACATCCAGAGCCTCCTTCCAGCTGTGAACAGCAAAGGCTGACTCTTGGCTTTTGTTTTAAGTATTTCTCATGGAGGACATCCCTGGGTTAAAAAAGCCTCAGTGGTTTAGAGGCACATCTCTCTGACTGCCTCTTGAAACTGGCTTTCTATGGACCAGGAGTTTGCTGACAGACACATGGACCTGGAATGCTGTCCAGTGCAGTTAAGGGGGTGACTTGGGAAGGGAGTCCAAAGTAAGAGGCTTTTCACACTTGACCTCTCAGCCTGGTTCCTGCTGCTGTGTTTGGGGGAGCAGCTCTCAAAACATTGAGCCCCATAAGTCCTAAACTCCTGAAGCAGCAAAGAAATCAGAGTTACCTCCTGGCTACAAATGCTCAGATACCAACTTCTCTTCCCAAGGGTTGCTTGCAAACCCAAGGGGACAAGAGTGCCTGTGTAAGGGGTCAAGAGTGCCTGTGTAAGAGACAGCCTGGAATGCATGGAGAGGTTTGAGTTTTCAAACCATAAACAGTAATTTAAATTCGAAGCTAAACATCCAGAGCTTCCTTCCAGCTGTGAACAGCAAAGGCTGACTCTTGGCTTTTGTTTTAAGTATTTCTCATGGAGGACATCCCTGGGTTAAAAAAGCCTCAGTGGTTTAGAGGCACATCTCTCTGACTGCCTCTTGAAACTGGCTTTCTATGGACCAGGAGTTTGCTGACAGACACATGGACCTGGAATGCTGTCCAGTGCAGTTAAGGGGGTGACTTGGGAAGGGAGTCCAAAGTAAGAGGCTTTTCACACTTGACCTCTCAGCCTGGTTCCTGCTGCTGTGTTTGGGGGAGCAGCTCTCAAAACATTGAGCCCCATAAGTCCTAAACTCCTGAAGCAGCAAAGAAATCAGAGTTACCTCCTGGCTACAAATGCTCAGATACCAACTTCTCTTCCCAAGGGTTGCTTCCTGCTGCTGTGTTTGGGGGGTGCCTGTGTAAGGGGTCAAGAGTGCCTGTGTAAGAGACAGCCTGGAATGCATGGAGAGGTTTGAGTTTTCAAACCATAAACAGTAATTTAAATTCGAAGCTAAACATCCAGAGCTTCCTTCCAGCTGTGAACAGCAAAGGCTGACTCTTGGCTTTTAAGTATTTCTCATGGAGAACATCCCTGGGTTAAAAAAGCCTCAGTGGTTTAGAGGCACATCTGTCTGTCTGCTCCTGGAGGAGCTGCACCCAAAGTGACTGGTGCTGGTAGGAGGGGTGGTGGAAGTGGAAAATCCATCACACATCCTCACCCTGTTGCTCCCTGCTGCTGTGTCCCACCCAAATAATTGATAATGCAGAGCATCCCCAAGGCAATTACAGCCCAGAGATAAGACCTAATTTGCAATGTTGCCTTGAATCGACAGCTTTGTGTGCAACAAGATAACAGCTTGTCCTAATGAACGTGTGATTTATTAACTGCTGGGTCTCACGGTGGCTTTACCGTGACAAAGGAGCCTGTGGAAAAACACATTAGAGGTACAAGGTACCTTGGGCTCACGTCACAGCTGCCCCACCACGACAGAAACAGCTCAGCCGTGGGTTGCAGGGATGGGTTTGCATCGAATCCACCGTATCTGAGAAGTTTAAGTCAATCCCTGAATTCCTAATTAAGGGATTAGCAGGAGAAAGGATTTCCTTGCACAACACTTAATCATCCTTTTGCTAATTGGCAAGGACCAGGAGTGAGGACCCACAGTTGTGTATCAGTAGCAGCATTAGAATCACAGGATCATAGAATGGTAGGGGTTGGAAGGGAGTTCCAGAGATAATTGAGCCCAACTCCCCTGCAAAGCAGGAGCACTTAGGGTAGATCACACAGGAACATGTCCAGGTGGGTTTGGAATCATTCCGGAGGAAGAAACTCCACAACCTCTCTGGGCAGCCTGCTCCAGGGCTGCAGCACCCTCACAGTGAAAAAGTTTTGTCTCCTGTTGAGATGGAATTTCCTGTGATTGAGTTTACCTCCCTTCATTGGGTATCACAGACAAGAGCCTGGCCCCATCCTCCTGGCTGCCACCCTTCAGGTATTTGCAGACATTGTTAAGGTCTCCTCTCAACCTTCTCTCCTCCAGACTGAACATCCTCAGGGCTCTCTGGTCCGGGTGATCCTGCTCTGGCAGGGGGGTTGGACTAGATGATCTTTCCAGCTCCCTCCCAGCCCCTGACACTGCGATTCTGTGACTCTCAGCCTGTCCTTGTAATGTTCCAGTCCCTTCCTCATCCTCACAGCCTCTCTTGAACTCTGTCCCTCTTGAACTGATGAGCCCAGAACTGAGAGAGTAATTTGCTACTGGAATGGGCTGCCCAGGGGAGTGGTGGAGTCACCGTCCCTGGAGGTGTTTAAGGCAGGTTTGGACGTGGCACTTGGTGCCATGGTCTGGTCTTGAGGGCTGTGGTAACGGCTTGGACCTGATGATCTTTGAGGTCTCTTCCAACCTTTGTGATACTGTGAACTGGACACAATATTCCAGATTGGTCTAACTAGGGCTGAGTAGAGAGAGAGAGGAGAATCTCCCTTGACCTTCTGGGGCCACACACCCTAATGCACTGGAGTACACCCTTGGCCCTCTTGGCCACCAGGGCACATTGCTGCCCCCTGAACAACTTATAATCAACCAGGTCTCCATCAGGTGCTAGTGCAGCTGCTTTAACAAAGATATTGCCACTCCCTTAACTAAGCATCACGAGAAAACCTCCCCCCCACATAGTTTCATTTGTCATGAAAAGCAACATTCCAATTCCCTAGGTTCAGCTTGCAAATTCCAAAGCATTTCTATAATTTCTGAAACGTGATCTAACGAGGGAACAATTTCCTTTAAAACAAAAGCTGGATCCCTTCCAAGTCATTTAACTTCCAAAAGTTTGAATTCTTCAGTTAAAAAAACCCCAAAAAACTAAATAATAAAATCCAGTTTGAGCACTTCTAATGAGAGCATCACAATTATACTTAGCCTGCCACGTGGGATTTCTCTTTACAGCAGCTTGATTCATGGGGGAAATTAACTTGTTTAAAAGTAACAGTTTTTAATAGAAACATTCTGCTGACTCTTCTCCCTCTCACATTAGCTGGAATCTGCTCTGCCACTACATCCCAAGGTCCTAAAGGCTAGGGGGGGGAGCTCATTGCTCCCTGCTCCCACAGCCTGCTCCAGCCACACAACTCATCCTGGGATGAGTGGGTAATTAGAATCATAGAATAGAGTCATAGAATGGTTTAGCTTGGAAGGGACCTCAAAACTCAGCCAATTCCAACACCCTGCCATAGGCAGGGACACCTCCCACTAAAACAAGTTGCTCAAGGCCTGATCTAACCTGGCCTTGAAGACCTCCAGGGAGGCAGAAGTCACAACCTGTTCCAGTGTTTTACCACCTTCACTCTAAAGAACTTCTTACTAACATCACTCTAAAGAACTTCTTACTAACATCCACTTTCAATCTCCCCTCTGCCAGTTTAAACCCATTACCTCTCATCCTGTCATTACAAGACCTTGTCAATAGTCCCTCCCCAGCCTTCATGTAGGCCTCCTTCAGATACTGACTGGAGGGCCACTCCAAGGTCTCCTGGAAGCCTTCTCTTCTCCAGGCTGCAGAGCCTCAATTCTCATAGCCCATCCTCATAGCAGAGCTGCTGCAGCCCTCCGAGCATCTTCGTGGCCCTAATTGTCTTAAAAAAAACAACACCCCAACACACCCAAAACCAAACCAAACCAAACCAAACACTCCAAACTATTTAAAAGTCTTGCAAACTTCCAAAGTCGGCACTGGAAGCGAGATGAAATGCAAGGGATTGATGAGCAACGGAGAATGAATCATTAAAATTGCATCACCCCCAGACGAGCTCCTGAGTGCCTCTCCCTTAATGTTCTCACAGCTTGAACAATTGATTGGGGAAAACACTGAGGCACACCAACAATTGGAAACGGTTAAGGAGAGACAGGATTAGCAAAGTCTTAACAGCAAAGGTCAATTATTCCTCCCAATTTATTGCTAACCTGACATCTGTAAACAAATCGCTAGAGGAGCTCCCTGAAGACTATGCTCTGTCGGACAAGACATCCTAATTAATGAGGATGTGCTATGCAAACACAAACAGAAGGAGGGAGGTGAGATTCTACACCCAGCCTTAAAAAGAGAGAGTAGAAAAAAAGGCTGACCCAGGAGGCTGTGGGAGATCGATAAATCATAGAATCATAGAATGGGAAGGTTGGAAGGGACCTCAAGGATCAGCTAATTCCATAGGCAGGGACACCTCCCACTAGTACAGGTCACTCAAGGCCGCCTCCAACCTGGCCTTGAACACCTCCAGGGAGGGTTGTGGAGCACAGAAGCACAGAATGTGATCAAAGATCACATTCTGTGTTTCTGTGCTCCACAACCTCCCTGGGCAACCTGTGCCAGTGTCTCACCACCCTCACTGCAAACAACTTCCTCCTAACATCCAGTCTATCTCACATCCATCTCCCCTCTGCCAGTTCAAACCCATTGCCCCTTGTCCTGGCATTGCAAGCCCTTGTCAATAGTCCCTCCCCAGCCTTCCTGTAGCCCCCTTCAGATACTGGAAGGCTACTCCAAGGTCTCCTGGAAGCCTTCTCTTCTCCAGGCTGCAGAGCCCCAACTCTCCCAGCCTATCCTCACAGCAGAGCTGCTGCAGCCCTCTGAGCATCTTTGCGGCCTCCTCTGGACCCGTTCCAACACTTCCATGTCCTTCCTGTGCTGAGGGCTCCAGAACTGCACACAGTAAGGAGAAGAGGGTTTGGGAGAGTCAGAATTCGCCACGGGATGGAGGCGAACGGTCTGTGAGGTTATCAGGGCTGTGATGGCAAAAGGAATTAAAGGAGTTGAGAGAAAACTTGGCGGGACAGGCCCTAAAAATCAAAGAGGGTTGAGATCACCTGTGGCAGCTGAGGGCCCAGCAAGGGATTTTAGGTGCCCTGCCTGCATGGCTTTAGATGCTCTTGCACTTAGCAAGCATCTCGCTGACCTCCAGCACTTCTCAGAGCTGAGCACTTCTGCTTGGAGAGTGCTCCAAGGAGGTTCCTGATCCCACCATTGTTCCAGATGAATTCCCAGACCCAAGGTTGAGTTTTCCTCCTCTCTGGTTGCCAGCTGCACCTTAAGATCTGTGCACCACAACACCATCCTCTCCACCAGCCAAACCTGCTGGCCTGGAGCCCTCTGTGAGCAAAGCTGGCTGGTGGCAGCTCACATCAAAGATTCCTCTTCATCAGCATCCCAGCGATTAAAAACGTTTAGAGGCATCTCAGATCTAATTTAATTCTTTTGTGTTGTAAATTCCTTTTCTTGTTGGCTTTTTCTGAGACCTTCAGACAGAGCTCAGCAGGGCTGGCAAGCAGCCATGGTGGGGCTGCAGCCCACCCATTTAACATGCATCCTCCTCCCCTTCTCCTCATCAGCCACGGGATTCTTCTTTACTAATTCCAGTAATGATTTGATTTCCTTCTCTCTTAATGAGCAGAGTGACACTGCTGTGAGTCACTGATGGGCAGCTTGCTGCTTTTTCCCCTCCCTTTGGAAAGTTTTCCAAATATTGATACATTTTCAGAGGAGCAGAGAAAGGGAGGGAACGAAGCTGTGTTGTGTTGGGTTGGCTGCAGCTCCCTCTCCTCTGTCTCGTCTGCAGGGACTGTAATTCAGCCCATGCCCTGACTGCCTTCAGCAAATGGATATGCCCAGTGCACCCTCTCCCTTGTCCTCATCCCTTCTTGATGAGCAGGGATGCAGCCAAGCATGAGGTGTTGTAATGGAGCCCACCTGAGGGTAAGAGCCACCACAACGAGGATTGGAGACACTGACCTGCCCCTCAGGGGGCTTCTTTTAAAAGACTTATTGCAGCTGGTGCTTTGGGAAGTGCTTTGAGGTCTCTGGGCTGACATTGAGGTCTTTGGGCTGACATTGAGGTCTTCAGCCTGACATGAATCCCACCCAATGTGCATGCACCCCAGAGGAGCTGCTGGAAAACCCCATACTAGGGAATCCCCCCAGTGATGGCATGGGCAGTTTTCTTCTGGAGGGTCCTCTGCTCTCCCCCCCACCCCCAGCCTCACTATCTCACAATGCCAGAATCACACAGAATCACAGACTGGTAGAGGTTGGAAGGGACCTCTGGAGGTCATCCAGTCCAACCCTCCTGCTAATGCAGGTAGGCCTGGATCAGGTTGCACAGGATCACAGTATCCAGGTGGGTTTTGGAAGACTTCAGAGTAGAAGACTTAATCTTGCCTGACATCATTGCACGTGAACAGATTAACAGCTGGGCTTAGTGATCTTAAGGATCTCTTCCAACCAAAGCAATTCCATGATTCTATGAATAACCATGAAAGGTTTAGGAGCTACAGAAGTGCCCAGGAAGTGTCTGCATCCAAACAATGGCAAGTTCTCTGCTGGAGTATCATGGGAGCTGGTAGCTCAGCACCAGGTCCCCAGGACAATGCTGTACCCTGTAAGCCAGCCAGGAGGAATCTGCTTTCCTGCAATCCTTGAAAATGGATTTCAAGAGCTGTCAACTCACAAGGGTGGAAAAAAACATAGGTGCTGAGCTGACTGCAGGAGATAGCACCAAACTGCTTAGCAAGGGATGGACTGAGCTCATGCAGAAGGTCACTAGCCAGCTGGAAGCTGCAGTTGCATCTGTGCATCTGGAAGGTGGTAAGTTTTCCAGTCTTGTCAGTCCAGAAGGTCAACAGAATAGGAAGGATGTCAGGAACTGGGCACCAGACAGTGCCAGAGGAGATGAGAGTCTGCAAGGAGCACTTGGAGGTGAACAAATGCTATGTGGGTTCAAAGCAAACTTACCAGGGGACTGCTCCAAGGCAGAGAAGTGTAAGGAAGGAGATGTCTAAGGAGGAAAATGTCTTTGGTAAGCTGAGTCAAGGTCCTGGAGACAGTGAACGGACCTTCAGATCTGATTCAGCTCTTCTCATGTGACATGAGATACTCTCTGGGGCAAACCTGAACCCTTAACCCCCAAATGCAAACACCAACGTTCATGTGTTGAACAGGGAGTGTGGCACTAGGACAGCATGACCCAGGCAGTAAATGGAGATGCCCAGTGGGCTGTCAGCTCAGAGTTTCTTACAAAGGGGATTTCCATCTCTGTTCCTAAGACAAGGCTTGAGAAGCTGTTACACAGAATCCCAGCGTGGTGTGGTTTGGAAGGCACCGCTGAAAATCATCCAGTCCAACCCTCTTGATGCAGCAGGATCACCCACAGCAGCTTGCCCAGGATCACAAGGTCCAGGTGGGTCTGGAATCTCCAGGGGAGAAGACTCCACATCCTCTCTGGGCAGCCTGCTCCAGGGCTCCAGCACCCTCACCATAAAGCATGTTCAGACACAGCCTCCTGGGTTCCAATCTGTGCCTGCTGTTCTGTCACTGGGCACCACTGTGAAGAGTCTGGCCCCATCCTCTTGCCCCCCACTTTGCTGAGCACTGATCAGATCCCTACTAGGGCTGCTCTTCTCCAGGCGGAGCCCCTGCGGCTCTCACTTCCCCTGTGCCCAGATGGCTCCTTAGGATGCTCTGCACCCCAGCATCCTCCACTCACAGCTGGCTCCTGACACCCCTAGGATGCTCTGCACCCCAGCATCCTCCACTCACAGCTGGCTCCTTAGGATGCTCTGCACCACAACATCCTCCACTCACAGCTGGCTCCTGACACCCCTACGATGCTCTGCACCCCAACATCCTCCACTCACAGCTGGCTCCTGACACCCCTAGGACGCTCTGCACCCCAACATCCTCAACCTCCCACCTCTACCAGGCTCTTGCCTGGCACGGTGCCTCCAGCTCCTTCCACAGCAGCTCATGCAAAATCTGCCAGCAGAGGCCTGGCTGCCTCCTACAGCCCCGGTGTGCTCTGCAGCGAGGAGTGACTCTCCCTCCAGATGGCTGTAAAGGTTAACAAGGAATTTATTCAGAGTTCCATTCAAATCAGATTGTCTTTTTTTTTTTTTTTTCTCTCTCTCTTTTCCAAGAGGGAACAAAAACAACCACATAATTTCAAGCCCACACAGGCAGCACAGCCTTCCAAGGTGGCTCAGTTGCCATAGACGACCGCAGGCAGCCGAGCTGTCAGGCTGAGCCCCGCGGCACGGCGGGCGCCGCCGTGAGTCAGGGGATGGGGGTGAGCGGAGCTTCCGTCCCCCCCGTGCCACCCCCGGTTTGGCACCCTGCTCCCTCGCCCCCCTCCCCAGGATGTGCTGGGAGAGGGATGAGCTGGCTGCCTGGGCTGCCTTCCCACGGTGTGAGGAGGAGCTGTGCCGCTTGGGGCTGGAGTCCAGTCCCATATGGCTGTGGTTGGTGGGGATGGGTGGCCCAGGATCCTCCTGAGGGCTCCTCCTTAAGGTGCTGAAGAATAGAGCAGAATGCCCTTCTGGAAGTGTTCAAGACCAGGTTGGATGAGGCCTTGAGCAAACTGGGCTAGTGGGAGGTGTCTCTGCCCATGGTAAGGGGTTGGAACTGGATGAGTTTGAAGGTCCCAAACCATTTTATGAATCTATGAATGTGAAATTCAGAGGTAGTTTTGCCACCCACCATGGAAACTCATCTTGGAGCTGCCCTGTCCCCATTGTTCTGCTCCCTGTCTGCTTCAGAGAAGGGCCATGAGGATGCTCAGAGGGCTGCAGCACCTCTGCCATGAGGACAGACTGAAAGAGTTGGGGCTGTGCAGTCTGGAGAAGAGGAGGCTCCCAGGTGACCTTCTTGTGGCCTTCCAGGACCTGAAGTGGGCTACAAAAAAGCTGGGGAGGGACTTTTTAGACTATAAGGTAGTGACAGGACTGGGGGGAATGGAGCAAAGCTGGAGATGGGGAGATTCAGACTGGAGATGATGAGGAAGTTCTTCAGCATGAGAGTAGTGAGAGCCTGGCATGGATTGCCCAGGGAGGGGGTTGAGGCCCCATGCCTGGAGGTGTTTTAGGCCAGGCTGGATGAGGCTCTGGGCAGCCTGATGTAGGGTAGGGTGTCCCTGCCCATGGCAGGGGGGTTTGATCTGGATGATCCTTGTGGTCCCTTCCAACTCTGCCTGATTCTATGATTCTACAATTTTATGATTCTATGAATCTGTTATTCTATGACTCTATTCTGTCCCCCAAGGAGCTTTTCTCACCACCACAAGGGAGCCTCAGAGCTCATGGCCAAGCCATTCTCCACAGAAACTCCTTATGCCACCTGCAAAACCTTGCCCATGGCCAGCCAAGCAGCTGCCCCTCAGGGCACACTCACCACTGCTGGTTCATGCACCAGCTCTTAGGGACCAGAACCACCAAACCCATTTGGTATAGTCTGCAAACCACCCAGCACATATCTGGACTCCAGGTGGAACTGGGTAGATGCAGAGACAGAGTAATAGAATCTGTAATACTGTTTAGTTTGGAAAAGACCTTTGAGATCACCCAGCACTGCCACTAACCTAGCACTGCCACTAACCCAGCACTGCCAGGACACCACTCAACTGTGGCCCTCAGCACCACATCTGCAGGGTTTTAAATGCTTCCAGGGGTTGGGACTCCACCACTGCCAGGGGTAGCCTGTTCCAGGCTTCCTCAGGTTCAAATTAAACATTCCCTGTTGCAATGTGAGGCCATTTCCTCTTGTCCTATCATTTGTTACTTGGGAGAAGAGACCAACACCCACCTGGCTCCAACCTCCTTTCAGGGAATTGTAGAGAGCCAGAAGCTCTCCCCTCAGCCTCCTCTTCTCCAGGCTGAACACCCCCAGCCCCCTCAGCTGCTCCTCCCCAGCCCTGTTCTCCAGACCCTTCACCAGCCTCACTGCACTTCTATGGATCCACTCCGGCACATCAGTGTCCTTCTTGGAGTGAAGGGCCCAAAATGCCTGATTTTTTTGGTTGCCTTTCAAGGCTGACACTAACAGAGCCTGGGGTCTGTGGTGCTGCAGAGGTTCATAGCAGATGGGGACTGCTGTGAATCTGGAAAGAAAGAAAATGTTCCTGTGTGGAGCTTTCCTGGGAGAAACACCACATGATCTACAAGAACCTCCTGCATCCCAGGGAGAATGATGTTGGGAACCTCTAAAAAGTGATTTGCACCTGGTGTGGACAACTCATCAGCAAGGAGAAGCAGCCTGCTCCAGTGCTGGATCTCCCTGGGGAGTGGTGCTACAGCAGCTCAGTAGGGAAGCTGTAGTCAGGTGGGGGTCAGGCTCTGCTCCCAGGCAACTTGAGACAGGACAAAAGGGATGGTCTGAAGCTGTGCCAGGGGAGGGTTAGGTTGGATGTTAGGAAGCACTTCCTCAGGGAAAGGTGCTTAGGCACTGGGATGGACTGCCCAGGGAGGTGGTGGAGTCACCATCCCTGGAGGTCTTTAAGAACAGATTGTCTGTGGCACTTGGTGGCATGGTCTAGCTGATGTGGTGGTGTTAGGTCACAGGCTGGACTTGATGATCTCAGAGGACTTTTCCAGCTTCAATGACTCTGTGATTCTCTGATTCTGGGAGGCACAACTTGGGACCAAAGTGGCCTTTCCTTGCTGGTGACAGGCTGGCTGCATCCCAGGCAGTGGTCTCCCAGAGCTGGGACATGAACCTCAGACATGAAATTATTTTACCAGTCTAATAAACACCTCCAAACTGCTAATAAAATCGAATTTTGGACACTTCAGGCAGAACTGGAGTCAGATATGGAAAGGTCACTGAGGATGCACTCAAACGAGACCAGCAGAGTGATGAAGGGCTGTGGGCATCAGTCATTTCCTGCTGCTTCACTCCCAGCAGAAGGATTGACCAGAGCTACAAAACATCCCAATTTTTCATCCAGGATTGCTGTGCTGAAGGGCTGGTGGCAGCAATGCCATGCCCCTCACCACTTCACAGAGGTAGAAATGAGGAGAGCACAGAGGCTGGATTAGAATGGCAGGGGCTGGAAGGGACCTCCAAAGCTCATCCAGTCCAACTCCTCTGCCAGAACAGGATCACCTATACCAGATCATACAGCAAGGTGTCCAGGCAGGTTTGGAGTATCTCCAGAGTGGAAGAATCCACAACCCCCCTGGGCAGCCTGTTCCAGTGTTCTGTCATCCTCACAGGGAAAAAATTCCTCCTCATGTTTAAATGAAACTTCCTATGCCTCAGCTTTCACCATTGCCCCTTGTGCTGTCCCTGGGCATCACCCAGCAGAGCCTGGCTCCAGCCTCCTGGCACTCACCCTGCACATATTTAAAGACATTGATGAGGTCACCCCTCAGACTCCTCTCCTCCAAGCTCCCATCCCCAGCTCCCTCAGTCTCTCCCCATAACAGAGTTGTTCCATTCCTTTCATCATCTTTGTGACTCTTTGCTGGACTCTCTCAATCAGTTCTATATCCCTCTTGAACTGGGGGGCCCAGAACTGGACACAGTACTCCAGATGCAGCCTCACCAGAGCAGAGCAGAGGGGCAGGAGAACCTTTCTCAACCTACTAACCACAGCCCTTCTAGTAGGCCCCAGAATGGCATTGCCCCTCCTGGCCTTGCAAGCACACTGCTGGTTCATGGTCAACCTCCCATCCACTAGGAGCCCTCAAATCCTTTTCCCCTTCGTTGGCTTCCAACAGGTTAGGGGAAGGAAGAGGAAGGACCTTTCTTCCTCCCTTGCAAGAGGAAAAGGTAATTTATCACCAGGTTCCCAGTGAGTCCTCTGGGCTTGTCAGTGGGGCTGAAGTGAATCATAGAATCATGGAATCACAGAATCACAGAATCACAGAATCACAGAAGCATAGAATCATTGAATCATTTCATCCTAGATAATAGAATCATAGAATAATTGAATCATTGCATCATGGATAATAGAATCATTGAATCACAGAATCACAGAATCATAGAATCATTGCATCATAGAATCATAGAATCACAGAATCATAGATCAGAGAATCACAGAATCACAGAATCATAGAATCATTGAATCATAGAATCATGGAATCATAGAATCCTAGAATCACAGAATCATAGAATCCTTGAATCATTGCATCACAGATAATAGAATCATAGAATAACAGAATCATAGATCATAGAATCACAGAATCATAGAATCGTAGATCACAGAATCATAGAATAATTGAATCATTGCATCATAGATACTAGAATCATAGAATAACAGAATAATGGAATCATAGAATCATTGAAACATTGAATCACAGAATCATAAAATCATTGAATTATTGAATCATTGCATCATAGATAATAGAATCATAGAATCATAGATCACAGAATCATAGAATGATAGAATCATAAAACCACAGATCATAGAATCATTGAATCACTGAATCATGGATCATAGAATCATTGAATAATAGAATCATAGAACTATAGAATCAGCCAGGTTGGAAGAGAACTCCAAGCTCATCCAGCCCAACCTAGCACCCAGCCCCATCCAATCAACCAGACCATGGCACTAAGTGCCCCATCCAGTCTTGTCTTGAACACCTCCAGGGGTGCCAAATCCACCACCTCCCTGTGCAGCCCATTCCAATGCCAATCACTCTCTCTGTGAAGAACTACCATCCAGCCTAGACCTTCCCTGGCACAACTTGAGGCTGTGTCCCCTTGTTCTGTCCCTGGTTGCCTGGGAGAAGAGACTGACCCCCAGAAGAGGAGCAGAGAGGTTTGCTTTGGGCTGGCAGGAGGAAAGCCACACACTCACAGCTCTGCGGGGGCTCGACACATCATCTGACATTTTTAAGAGAAGTATTTCTGGCCAGATTGAATCCTGCTATTCCTGCCACACAGCCTTATTGATCAAATAAAGCTGATGCCTAGGCTACCTTGGATGGAAGACAAATCCCCAGCCCTCCCTTTCGGGTGGATACAGGAGACGAATGGGTTCACCCCACACGGTTCTGCCAGCGTGAGCCCTGCGAGCAGGAGGCAGTCCCTCAAAATAGCCACTCCCTTCACCTGGAAACCTTTGGAGCTGTTTGACAGGACCTGGATCCTATGTTTTTCAACTGACTTGTTAAATCCCACAGCACAACAGTGGGAAGCAGGGGGCAGAGCTGAAGGAGAAGCTCTAGGTAGCTATTATCAGTAATGAGAAGGAGCAGACCACGCGCCGCGCTGGGATTCTGCTTCTCAAATGTGCTCCCGGGCTGTGTGTTTGCAACATGTGTGTCTTCTTTTTTAGCACTGATGTGCTGCACAATCCAAAAATCTGGCACTGTGGGTTGGGTTTTTTTTTTTTTTCTCCTTTTTTTTTTTTTTTTTTTTTTTTTCCCCTTCTCCCTCCTTCCAGCCTGTCCTGTTTCCCAAATTGCTTTGGCTTCAAACATTAGTTCCCTTGGGCGTCTGTTATTCACAGACCTCATGGTGCCAACTGAACAGCTTCCAGGAGCTCTGATGTCTCTCTTTTTTATTTAATTTTATTTATTTATTTATCTAGCTAGCTATTTATATATTTATTTAATACATTGTGAATCATTTTATTCCATCCACCTCCTGGAACAGTTCTCTGGGGCGTATTGATTCTGCCAAGCATCTGCTGGTGCAGGAGGACCTCGGTTGTGCCACCACTGGAAGTTTTCCCAGCTGGTCATTCAAAGCCCTTCAGCCCCATTGCCCAAGGAATCACAGAATGGTTTAGGTTGGAAGAGACCTCAAAGTTCAGCCAGTTCCAATCGCCTCCCCTCCATAGGTAAGGACACCTCCCACTAGAACAGGTTGCTCAAGGCCTTGTCCAACCTGGCTTTGAACACCTCCAGGGAGGTTGTGTAGCACAGAAGCACAGAATGTGATCAAAGATCAAAGATCACATTGGGTGATTCTGTGCTCCACAACCTCCCTGGGCAACCTGTGCCAGTGTCTCACCACCCTCACTGACAAGAACTCCTTCCTAACATCCAGTTTCAATCTCCCCTCTGCCAGTTCAAACCCATTGCCCCTTGCCCTGTCATCACAAGCCCTTGTCAATAGTCCCTCCCCAGCCTTCCTGTAGCCCCCTTCAGACACTGGAAGGCTACTCTAAGGTCTCCTGGAAGCCTTCTCTTCTCCAGGCTGCAGAGCCCCAACTCTCTCAGCCTGTCCTCAGAGGAGAGCTGCTGCAGCCCTCTGAGCATCTTCATGACCCTCCTCCTGGGGGCAATGTACCAAAAGAAGTTGTCCCTGCAGGTATCTATTGCTTGGGTGGATAGCTGCCTAGATGTGACCAGCCTGTGCCCAGGTGGCCAAGAAGGCCAACAGCAGCCTGGCCTGGATCAGCAGTAGTTTGGTCAGCAGGAGCAGAGCAGTGATTGTCTCCTTGTACTCAGCACTGGTGAGGCTGTACCTAAAATACTGAGTTCAGTGGAAGGGAGGAAAGGAGGAAGGGAGGGAGGAAGAGAGGAAGGAAGGAAGAGAGGAAGGAAGGAAGTGAGGAAGGAAG
>VWZE01001772.1:237695-251953 GCA_013396675.1 Eubucco bourcierii | reverse complement strand
TGGGGGTGCTTAGCCTAAAAAAAGGAGGCTGAGAGGAGACCTCATTGCTCTCTACAACTCCTTGAAAGGAGGTTGGAGCCAGGTGGGTGTTGGTCTCTTCCCCCAAGGAACAAGTAGATAGGATGAAAGGAAATGGCCTCAAGTTGTGGTAGGAGAGGTTTAGGTTGGACACTTGTAACAAGTTCCTCCCCCAAAGGGTTGTCAAACCCTGGAACAGGTTGTCCAGGGTAGAGTCCCCATCCCTGGAGGGACTTAAAGCCATGCAGCTGTGGTGCTGAGGGGCATGGTTTAGCACTAGAGTCATAGGATCATAGAATGGTTTAGGTTGGCAGGGACCTCAAGGATCATCTAGTTCCAACCCCCTGCCATAGGCAGGGACACCTCTCACTAGCACAGCTCACTCAAGGCCTCCTCCAACCTGGCCTTCAAAACCTCCAGGGAGGGAGCAGCCACAACCTCCCATTCCAGTGTTTCACCAAACAATCTGGCTGTGCTGTGTTAATGGTTGGGCTGGGTGATCTGGAAGACCTCTTCCAACAAAAACAATTCTATAGAATCTATAGAATCATACAATTAGAGAATTGTTTTGCTTGGAGAAGACCTTTACTATCTTTGAGTCCAACCATGATCTCACTCTAGCTGATTCTATGATTTCCCAGAGCCCACCCTCATTCTCCCAGACTCTTGATACCCACTGGAACCCTGGGCAGCTGCAGCTCTTCTGTTCCATCCCCTTCCATGGGTTACAGTTTTCCCATGGTTTCTCCCAAAATTTCTCCTAGACCCTGCATGGAGGCTCACTGGAAGAGGAGAGGGAAAGGCTGGAGAGTGAAATGACAGCTTTTGTTGATGCTCCCAAATTATTTAGGCTATTGAGGACAAGAGCTGACTGTGAGGAATTGCAGAAGGAGCTTGTGATGAGCAACTGGCCAAGAATATGACAGGAGAAATGCAGTGTGGATAAATAGAGGTGCACGTGGGAGAGACCCTTCCCAACTTCAGGAGGAGAATGATGGGCTCTCAGCTGACTATTAACTCTCAGGAACAAGATCTTGGGATTATAATGGCTAGTTCTCCAAACACATCAGCTCAGTGCCAGGCAGAGAGAGAGAGGGAAAAAAAAAACCAAAACCCAAGCAGCATGCTGAGTCCTAGGGATCACTCAGAGAAGAAGAGAGGAAGAAGCAGCAGCAAAATTCACCCTGCTGCTGTATAAATCCCCTGTGTGTCTGCACATTCAGCACTGCACAGCTGAGAAGGGATGCAGTAGAGCTGGGAAAGCTGCAAAGAAAAGTGGGAAGAGTGATTAAGCAGGCTGAAGGTTGGGAGGTGATCTGCTGGGGAGCAGCCTTGTGTAGAGGGACCTGGGAGTGCTGGTGGATAACATCCATGGGGCAGCAATGTGCCCTGGTGGCCAAAAAGGCCAATGGGATCCTGGGAGCCATTAGGAAGAGTGTGTCCAGCAAATCATTGGAGGTTGTCCTCCCCCTCTGCTCTGCCCTGGTGAGACCTCGAGTGCTGCTTTCAGCTTTGGGCTCCCCAGTTGAAGAGGGATCTGCTGGAGAGGGTCCAAGGGAGGGCTGTGAGGATGATGAGGGGACTGAGCACTGCCTGATGAGGAGAGGCTGAGGGACCTGGGGCTGCTTAGTCTGGAAAAGAGAAGACTGAGAGGGGATTGAATCAATGTTTATAACTATCTGAGGGCTGGGGGTCAGGAGTGGGGCCACAGGCTCTGCTCACTGCTGCCTGGGATAGGACAAGGAGCAATGGATGGAAGCTGCAGCACAGGAGGTTCCAGCTCAACACAAGGGGCAACTTCTTACCTGGAAGGGTCCCAGAGCCCTGGCACAGGCTGCCCAGAGAGGTTGTGGAGTCTCCTTCTCTGGAGCCTTTCAAGGCCTGTCTGGATGTGTTCCTGTGTGCCCTGAGCTGGATTGTCTGGTCCTGCTCTGGCAGCAGGGTTGGACTTGATCTCTTTGGATCCCTTTGAACCCCTGACATCCTGTGAGGCTGCAAATGGTTTTTGGGCAGGGAAGGAAAATGTAGGTGGGGAGCTCCAAGGCTGGATGGAGCTCCACCATGGTTTTCCATCCACCAAAATAAGCCTTTCTCATCCACTGGGAGACAGCCAGTGGCTACGGCTCAGCCGCTGACTCAGTGGCTCCCTGTCAGACGCTCATTCAAGCCCACAAAAGGTGCTTCCCCTGGGTTTCAAGGTGGTATTTCTGCCACCCCCTCCTCTTGCTAGAGAGGAGCTGATGGCCACCACACACAGCACTGTGCTCCATGGGTGCCATGTGTCCCCCACACTGGGCAAGATGGGCAGGCAGCGTGGGCACCGTGCAAGAGGAGTTGGAGGAGCTTGGCAAAAGAGCAAAGGATGGATGCCAAAATGGTTGTTTTAAAAATAAATAAATAAATAAATGAGGAAGATGTAGCTTCACCTTCTGTTCTTGTAATTCTTCTGTGCTAGCAAATTGGGTGGGAGGAGGAGGAAAAGCAAAAAAAAATAAAGGCAGAAGATCCAGCCCATGGTGGAGGCAGGATGAGTGTGCTGGAGAGGTGCAAAAGATGGGAGAGGGTTATTGGAAATGCTCAGCCCAAATTTCCTCTTCCCAGATGGATACTGGGGGAAGTTTTTGTCTTTCTAGAGGAATGGGATGAGCCTCAGTGCCACACATCTTCTGGTGGCTGGGATCAAGGCAATGGACAGCTGAAAAGAGAGAGAGAGATAGAACCATAGAATCATAGAATGGTTAAGGTTGGAAGGGACCTCAAGGATCAGCCAGTTCCAACCCCCTGCCATAGGCAGGGACACCTCCCACTAGCACAGGTCACCCAAGGCCTCATCCAGCCTGGCCTTGAACACCTCCAGGGAGGAAGCAGCCACAACCTCCCTGGGCAACCTGTGCCAGTGTCTCACCACCCTCACTGCAAACAACTTCCTCCTAGCACCCACTTTCAATCTCCCCTCTGCCAGCTCAAACCCATTGCCCCTTGTCCTGGCATTGCAAGCCCTTGTCAATAGTCCCTCCCCAGCCTTCCTGCAGCCCCCTTCAGATACTGGAAGGCTACTCTAAGGTCTCCTCAAAGCCTTCTCTTGCAGACGCAGAAAGACAGACTGATGAGAGCAAGGGAACACTTGTGCAACAAACCCCACCTGTGCAAAGTGGCACTAATGAGGGTGAGGACACTGGGATGCACCCTGGGGACTTCTCATCAGCTAGGGTGGTGTGAGTGAGGAGCATGACCTGCACCTGCCCTGCTGGTGCCATGGCATCTGCCACGTGCAGGGCCTTGTGCTGAGCTGTTGAGACACTGTGAAGCAGTTGCTCGTGGGTGTGTGTTCATGTGGGGCCAGATTGCTGCTGTGGCAGCTGGTGGAGCCTTGGTCAGGAGCACAGAGCAGATCTGGGTCAGTGAGATGTCAACAGAAGCGTTGTTTCTGCTAATGGTTCTCTGCAACTGGCCAGCTCTGCTGCACGGAGTTCTCTCTGCCCTGCCACCCAGAGGCATGCTTCTGACAGACAGGTCCTGATGTCTAAATACAGCAAGTCCTGCTTGGTTCTGCATTATCACAGAATCCCAGGTTTGGAAGGGACCCCTGGAGATCATCTAGTCCAATCCCCCTGCCAAAGCAGGGTCAACCCACAGCAGCTTGCCCAGGTCTGTAACGTCAAATCTCTCCAAAGAAAGAGACTCCACAACCTCTCTGAGCAACCTGTGCCAGGGCTCCAGCACCTTCACCCCGGAGAATTTTCTCCTTCTGTTCAGATGGAACCTCATGGATTCCAGTTTGTGCCCATTGCCCTTTGTCTTGTTACTGGACACCACCGAGAAGTGTCTGGCCCCAGCCTCTTGCCCCCCACCTTTATCTCTTGCTGAGCATTGCTCAGATCCCCTCTGGGGCTACTCTTCTGCAGGCTCTCAGCCCCAGGGTTCTCAGTCTTTGCTCCTCACAGAGCTGCTCCAGGCCCCTCAGCAGCTTTGTAGCCTCTGCTGGACTCTCTCCAGTAGCTCTCTGGTAGCTCCCTGTCTGTCTTGAACTGGGGAGCACAGGAACTCCAGTTGTGGCCTCACTAAGACAGAGTAGAGAGGAAGGAGAACCTCCCTTGACCTGATGATCACACTCTTCTTAATGCATCCAAGGAGACCTTGGCCACAAGGGCACATTGGTGGCTCAAGAGGAACTTGCTGCCCACCAGCACTCCAGAGTCCTCCTCTGTGGAGCTGTTAGGCAAGGGGTCAAGCCCTCACCTGGTGCAGGGGGTTGTTCCTCTCCAGGTGCTGCTGCTGAATGTATCAGAGAGCACAGGTTCCCTTTGCAATGGCAAAGCAGAACTCAGGTGTGAACTGCTGTGTGAGCAGGACTTGGAGAAAAACAGATGCAGGAGAGGAAAGACAGCCCCAAGAACATGCCTCAACCCATGGCACAGACAGCTCCAGCCTGGTGTTGCTGTTCCCTGGCCTTTGAATGATGCATCCCCTGAGGTCCTGCATTCAAAGGTTCAGCACTCCACCAGGTCCTCTTGACAAGGACAGAGCAGCCCTGGTAAGGAGGAGTAGATGCTATTTCAGCTCCAGAGGACTGGGAGTAACGTGGATCTTCATTTAGCATGCACGGTTTAGCTGGGGATATTTACTGCTGGGGTGACTGCCTGCTGCCAGCACACAGATCCCACCTTCACAGGGCAGCAGACACTACCTGTACCAGGAGGATGAGGGCGACTCACCCTGCCCTTCACAGGGCCATCTTCATCCATTTCCTTTATTTCTTCCTTGGGACTCCTCCAGCGCCCCTGGTGCTGCCCAGGAGGAACCACGGCTCACAAGAAATTAGGAGGAAGTCATTTTGTCCCCATCTAAGTTATTCATTTTAATCACACGAAGGAGTCATAGACTCCACCACACACTAACCTTTGCTCAGCAGGCAGTGTCCTTGTGGGTGCAGTGATTAGATTCACCCTCCCTGGTGGTATTTGCAGTGGTTAGCCATGGTCTGGAGCAGGGGAAGAATTTCCACCCCCTGCTGGATATTTCTGACTTCCTATCACTGAAATGTTCCTTGTGCTTGCAGTGAATTATTTCCCCTTGGTCTTCTGCTGCCAAAGTCAAAGAAATTACCTTCAGGAGAACATTGTAGAATCAAAGAACGGTTTGGGCCTCTAGAACATGTTGCTCAGAGCCCCAAACCACCCAAACTGGAGTGGTTCCAGGGATGGGGCATCTACCACCTCTCTGGGCAACCTGGACCAGAGCCTCATCATCCTCATCACTCTCTAAGAGGTAGCTCTCTCTGGTTGCTGCCTGGAGTGCAGCAGGAGGGAGGAAGCATAAGTCTGCTAGGTGCTACCATACCCAAGGCAAAATCCAGATGTCCTCTCTGAGCTGTGGCCATGCTTCCTACCACTGCTTCTCCTAGCAGGCACAGATCTAGGACCACCTTCTCTCCCTGAAGATATTCAAGATGAGGCTTGACAGGGCTTTGGGCAACCTGATCTAGCTGAGGATGTCCCTGTTGACCGCAGAAGGGGTTGGACTGGATGACTTTTGGAGGTGTCCATCCTGTGACTCTTCCTCCCCTTCTGCAGAGCTCCTTTGTTTGCCGGCGTCGCGAAGGGTCCTTTTAGCAGCACCGTTTCGTTTCACTCTCCCTTTCTTCCATCCCTCCTATTCCTGTGTTTCCCTGGTTTCCCAGGGATGTATATGGGATTATGAATAAGGCATTGTGAGCCCAGCTGAATGTGTTATTTAATGAACTGTATGAAATATTAAACCACGCCTGCTCTAAAGCATGGTGAATTCTGTAAGAAATAATATATTACGCTGGGGGAGGACTGGAGATAATCAACTAGAATGAATGAATTCAGCATGGGGACACACAGAGCTTAAAGGAGCTGAGTTTTGTTCATTGTGAGCCTGAATTATATGCAGTGGCCACTGAAGGCAGGTTCTTCCCCTGCTTGTTTTCTCCTGTTGTGAATGGCATTATTGTATTTTCCCATTTAACATAAATCCATTTTTTTCCGAAGGCTGCTTCCACCCGGATGGCATCAGCAGATCCCATTAATCACAGTGCTCTCAATCACTCAGAATTATTTAGAGCCTCTTTTGTGTGGCTCTGGCTCTTTCCCCATTTCTGATTAATCTTAAACCAAACCAACTAAATAAATAAGGCTGCAAGGATCCAAAGAGCATCTCTGTGAAGGTCTTACTTAAGCGAGACACGTGTTGACAGCTCGGGAGCTACGCCTCTGCAGGTTGGGAATTTGCTGCTTCTGGAGGTTTGAGAAGGAGCAAAAAGCTTCTTTGCTCCCAAGCAGGAAGCTCTGTTTGGAAAGGAGCTGAAGTCTTGACCTCAGCAGGCCTCATCCTTATCCATTTTGGGATCTTTTCCCTCAGGCACGGCCCATCCCATTTGGTCCTGAGCTGCTTCTGCACCTACAAGGAGGCCAGGGTGGCCCTCTGCTGCAGGGTGGCTTGTGCCATCTGTGTGCCATGGCTACCTGCAAGGGTGGGGCATGGAGATGGGTCTGCTTTTGGGCTCTGCTCTGGGTTTCCATGCCAAGCTGAGCCAACCTACTCAGGAAACGCAAGAGAACACCGCTGCTCTGGCATCTCTATACTGCTCTGTTTCCCAGGTGACAATTGCTATAGCAATGCCACCCCTGCCACCTGCGAGGAGCCAGCTACACCCCAGCAAACCAGCCCTCCAGGTGCTTCTCTGGCAAAAAAACCCAGCAAATCTCCAGCTGGACACCCCCCTGTACAAAGGTGCTGCTGTTCCTGTAGCTTGAGCTGGGATGTTAAAGCCCCCAGTCTGAACGCACTCAGCAGGCTGTGCACCAGGCACACTGTGAGCAGAGCCAAACTCCTACCTGATACCTCCTGGCAGAGACAGACCTGGACCTGAAGAGAATTGGAAGGAGCCATTTAATTCCCAGTGTCATGGCCAGGGAATGCTGCAGTAAGCAAGATTAGTAGAGTGTTCATATTTTAGAGAGCCTTTCCTTGCTGGAAACTCCAGGAGGCTTGATGAAGCATGTCAGCAGCACAGACAGGGAAAAATGTCTTTGCTATGAGGGTGCTGGAGCCCTGGAGCAGGCTGCCCAGAGAGTTTGTGGAGTATCCTTCTGAGCAGAGATTCCAAACCCACCTGGAAACACCTGGGCAAGCTGCTATGGGTGACCCTGCTTTGGTAGGGGGGCTGGACTAGATCTCCAGAGGTCCTTTCCAACCTCTGCCATCCTGTGACATCTGTATGTCAACTCAAGTCCTACACCTTCATATCAGTTAGTGATGCATATTTACTGCTGCTATTCACATCCAAGCTGGAGGCTCAGAAAGACAATATATGTGTCACAGACCTCACAGACCACTAAGGTCTCCTCTCTGTTGGACTTCCACAGCACCCTACCATTGCACTGCTGGCTGTGAGGATGCTGTGTGCTGCTGCAGGGCTGTCCAGGAGCCAGCTCAGCCTCTAGACCCACCAGAGGTGAAATGAAGTACTTGCTGGCTTTGGGCTATTAGGGCTAAACCAGGCAAAACCCCAAAGATTGCTTTAGATGTGCGTCCTGGGGCCAATCTCTGATGCTCTGCCTCCTCCCTGAGTGTCCCTGCACTCTTGGGCTGGCTTTGGCTCTCACTAATAAGCTAATTGATGCAGTTTGGCCACCCGGAGCGCTGAGTCATTGCAATATTGGACCTCAGCTGCAAGGAACTCAGGCAATGCCATCAGCAAGCCATAGGCAATGCAGGGACACTGCTGCCACCTCAGGCAGCTCTAGTTCCCTCTGTCCAAGCTGAGCATAGAGAGGGGGACACTAGGGACAGCTCCCAAGGTAGGGAAACACACCAGGAAAACTTGAATAGGACACAGTATCACAGAATGTCAGGGGCTGGAAGGGACCTCCAAAGCTCATCCAGTCCAAGCCCCCTGCCAGAGCAGGGTCACCTAGAGCAGATCACACAGGAACACATCTAGGCAGGTCTTGAATATCTCCAGAGAGGGAGACTCCACAACCCCCCATGGCAGTCTGTTCCAGTGCTCTGTCACTCTCACAGGGGAAAAAAATCCCCCTCATGTTTAAATGAAACTTCCTATGCCTCAGCTTCCATTCATTGTCCCTTGTCCCTTGTCCAAGGGCTTCTGTCTACTCAAAAAGCAGACAAAGGATCCAGCAGAGGTCACTATGGCTGGAGATCTTCTTCAAGCTCTTCAAGTCCAGCCACTACACTATGGCCACTACTACACCATATTCTTGAGCAGCATATCTAGATGGCTTTTAAATGCATCCAGGAACAGTGACCTCCACCACATTCCTGAGCAGCCTGTTAAAACCCTTTCGGTGCAGAAGCTTTTTCCCACCTAAACCTCCCCTGCTGTAACTTGGTGCCATTTCCTCTTGTCCCATCAGCTGTGACTTGTAAGAAAAGGCCAACACTCATCTCTCTATAACCTCCTTTCAGGTAGTTGTAAATCACCTTCATCCCAGACACCCACACAGGCTGGACAACTTAGTGCTTGCTTCCTTTGGAGCTGTTGTTTTAGTGTATGGAGCAAAATTGTTTTAAATGCAGGAACTCAACAGCCCTGAAATCAGGGCAAAAGTCAAGTGCTGTGCTGAGGATCCCAACTCATCACACACCTTGATTGGTAGTGCTTTCCCCAGCCATGCTCAGCCAAGTGTCCCAGGCTGCCTGGAGCTGGAGCAAGAGGCCACCCCTGGGCATGCAGGAAGGCAGGACAGAGCTGAACGAGTGCCTGTTGTGTCTGGAATATAACTCCTCAGCCACCAGCTGGGTTTAGTGCAGCCTTGGCAAGTCCTGGGGGATAGGGGCTGTGGAGCAGCAGCATCATGTGTTGTTCAGAGAGCCCAGTGAGGAAGCTGGGGAGGAGGAAGGACTTTTTTGCCAGGAGACAGAAAGGCTGCTAATAAATAATAGAGGGCAGTGTTATTACTTTTTTATCTTACGAAGTCAGACCAGCTTATGAAACCCAGACTGGAGCAGAATGCTAAGCAGTGAGACTTGGCAAGATGAAGTTACTGCTCCTGACCCACACAAAAGAGTTAACTGGAGCCCAGAGGAGTGGAGCCTCCCTTTCCTGGACATTTCTGTACTCAGAGCCTGTCTCCCTACCCCTGGAGCACACCAGGCTGCTGAGCAGATCCTCCTTGCCTTGGTTATTGCTCCTCTGGTAAATACCAAGGAGATAAGGAGAGCCTTGAGAAGCTCTGAGGTTTTGGGGTCCCTGGCTGGGGCTGAGCATGGCACACACATGAATGAGACCTGCTCCTTGTCCTGTGGTGTGAAACCACCACGGGCTTGGTCATCAGCTTGGGACTGGGAACCCATCTGCCCAAGATGCTTCATTTAATTGTCCTCCTCCCCAAACTGGATGGTCTCTGGAGGCCAAGGATGGTGCTCATCATCACTAAAGGTGGTGATGCCTGCCCTGGCTGGGCAAACTCCCACTGCACAGAACTCTGCAGCCTCTGCACACTCGTGATGGATTGCCAGCTCCAGAGATTCCCAAGACCTCTGGCAAAGGCAACAGACTCCAGCAATTAATGCTTCTGTACCTTTCTTGGAGAGGAACAGAAAGGTCAGTAGAGGAAGCACAACAGGGCAGCTGTAAAGAAAGGCAGAGCAGGTCAGCAGGAAGGGGCAAGCAAGGCTGGAAAGCAGAAAGCAACAAAGGCTGAGCTGTTTGGGATGAGAATGGTTGAGAGCTGGATTTTCCAGAGGCAAAACATCAGCTGGCTAGCAAAAACCTCCTGATGACTTCATCAATCACTTACAGAGTGTGCAAAGCTGTGGGCTGCAGCCATTGCTGTGCCCCTAACTGCAGTGGGGGCTGGAGAGGAGGTTGCTCAGAGTCTGGGCAGCAGAACAGCAGCAAAGTGCAGCAAGTGGATTTTAACTTCAGTAGTGCTGCTGTTTCCCAGCTGTCTGACTCCTATGCAGGATGTCACACACACACACACACACACACCCCCCAGCTCACACACCCTTCAGCACAGGCTGATTTCAGGTAATTCCCCCAGATTTCTTTTTGATAAACTGATCCTTAGGTGTGCTATATACAGATGGTAGAAGGCACTAAATTAGGAGCCTGCAGAGAGCAAAATATTCTGTTCATTCACAGAGGAGATACATCTGATCCTTGGCAGTGTCACCTTCACTGCTGTGCTGGCACTGCCCATGGGAAGTGTCCTTTCACAGAAGGACCAGGGAGTTGTGGAATCACAGACTGGCTTGGGTCATCTAGTCCAACCCCCTGCAATCAGCAAAGATATCCCCAACTCAGAGCTCAGAGGAAGCTCAGAGACTCAAACAACATTTCCTGACAGTTTCAGGGATTCTCCTACCTCTCTGGGCAACCTGGGATAGACTCTCACTACACAATAAACAATTTCTCCCTTCTACCCAATATAAATCTCCCTCTTTTAGTCCAAAACATCACCTCGTGTTCTGGTACAACAGGCTCTGCTCAAGTCTGTCCCCAGCTTTCTGCTCAGCCTCTTGAAGCACTGCAAGGCCACCAGAAGGTCTCCTTGGAGCCTTCTCCAGGCTGAACAAGTCCAACTCTGCCAGCCTGGGCTCACAGCAGAGCCCTTCCAGCCCTGCCAGCATTGCTGTGGCCTCCTCTGGCCCTGCTCCAACAGGTCCCTGTCTGTGCTGTGCTGAGGACTCCAGAGCTGCCCCAGCACTGCAGGGGGAGTCTGAGCAGAGCAGCGCAGAGCAGAGGGGCAGAATCCCCTCCCTGCCCCTGCTGTTCACACTCCTGGGGATCATCCTAGGACAGGCTGGCTCTGGGCTGGTAGTGCTCAGTCCTAGCTCTTGTCCAGCTTTGCACCCCCAGCACCCCCATGCCCTTCTCCACAGACTGCTCTCCAGCCTTCATTCCCCAGCCTCGATTGACATTGGGCATTGCCCCCACCGAGGGTCAGAACCTTGCACTTGGCCTTGTTGAACCTCACAAGGTTCACATGGACCTACTTCTTGAACCTGCCCAGGTCCCTCTGGATGGATCCTGTCCCTCAGGTGTGCTAACTGCACCACACAGCTTCTTGTCATCTGCAGACCTGCTGAGGGTGCACTCAATCCCACTGTTGGTGTCACTGCTGAAGAGATTAAGCAGCTCCAGTCCCAGTATGAACCCCTGAGGGACACCAAATGTCACTGCCCAGCCTCAGCCTACACACTCAGACATAGCACCAGCTGCTTTCAGGGCAGCATCTCCCTGGTGGTGCAGACAGGAGCTGTGGGTGATGCTGGCAGAGGCAAGACCACCTACTGGCTTCTAATGCCACATCCCTATCCCAGGGGATTGGTACCCACACCACAGTGGTGTTTTCATGGTGCCCTCTATGCCAACCCTATCTTCACAGAAGCCCTTTCCTGGTCCTGCTCATGTCCCAGGGATGCCCTGGGTGCCAGAGCTGACACAGAGTGATGCTGTCTGCAGGGAGACTCTTCTGTCTGCCCAGAGGAGCTCCAGGGTGAGCATCAGAGCTCTGTCACCCTGAGTGATTTTGCCTCCTTCCATTGGCAGCACAACAGAGGAGCCTGGCAGGGCTCTCTGTCTCATGAGTAGATTTCACTGGAAATCAATAAGCAAATAAGGGGATTTTTGGATCCTAGTCCCTCCCATAGCTCTCCTTGCAAGGCCCATGGATTGCCAGCCCCACTCAGAGACTCTCCCAGTGCTGTGATGGATGATCCACATCTGCCTCTGCTCAAGGTGTTTGCTGGTAGGGGAGACTGGGTCAAGAGTATGAGATAAGAGTTAACCAGGATGGGAAGGTCACAGAATCACAGAATTAACCAGGTTGGAAAAGAGCTTCGAGATCATCAAGTCCAACCTAGCACCTAACAACTTCTAATTAACTAACCCATGGCACTAAGTGCCTCATGCAGCCTCCTCTTAAACACCTCCAGCAATGGGGACTCCACCACCTCCCTGGGCAGCTCATTCCAACGCCAATCACTCTTGCTGTGAAGAACTTCTTCCTAACATCCAGCCTGAACCTGCCCTGGCACAGCTTGAGGCTGTGTCCTCTTGTTCTGTCACTGATTGCCTGGCAGCAGAGCCCAACCCCACCTGGCTACAACCTCCCTTCAGGCAGTTGTAGACAGAAATGAGGTCTCCCCTGAGGCTCCTCTTCTCCAGACTGCACACCCCCAGCTCTCTAAGATGAAACCCAGGATAATAACTCAGGATTCCCTAGAAGCCCTGCTGCCTGCTCAGGAGGATGTGTGTGTCCCTTGCTCCGAGAGCTGCCTGAATTGCCTCTTAATTTGAGCCCTGTCAACACAAGAGCTAAATGAAGAGCCATTTGCTGTTTGAAGGAGTGCTGTGAGAGAGAGGTAGGCTCTTCCTCTTCAACATGTGTCTTGGAAAAAAAATAAGAAGAGGGAAAAAAATACAGGCATGTTAGTGCTGCGGGGCAGGGGGGAGTCTGTTTCAAAATCCTGGCCTCACTCTGTGCTGAAGCAGCGGAAGAAAGGAGTGAAACAGGAGTAATTAAAATCAAAGAATCATAGAATGCATTGAGTTGGAAGGGACAGCTAGCCCAAGCCCCTACAGAAAGCAAGGACATACCAAACTAGACCAGGAGGCTCAAAGCCCTATCAAGCCTGACTCTGAATGTCTCCAGGGATGGGGTCTCCACCACCTCCCTGGACAACCTGTTCCAGTGTTTCACCACCCTCACAGTAAAGAACTTCCTAATATCCAACCTAAATCTCACCTGTTCTAGTTTCAAACCATTGGCCCCTGGCCCAGTGCTACAAGCCCTTGCACACAATCCCTCCCCAGCTTTCTTGGAGGCCCCTTCAGGTATGGGAAAGAGGCAAGTCATGAGAAGAGCTCAGTGTGGCCAAATCTGCACTATCCCCACAGTCAGGGCTCCCTGGGGCTTGTTCCTGTGCACTCCAGTTACCTGAGGAATACCCAAGTCCTTGGTTGAGGAACGTGGCTTACAATGAGACCTTGTGGTAAAGAAAAGGGGAAAAGAAAAGGAAAAAAAGGGAAAAAAAGAAAAAGAGAAAAAAAATTTAAAAAAAAAAAGAAAAAAAAAGAAAAAAGAAGGCTGAGCTGGTTTAACCAAACCTGGAGTGAATAAATGAGTGGGGGAGCAGAAATGAGTGGATTGAATTACAAAGGAGCCTGAGACAAAAGCAGCTGATGGGTGGCTCCTGCAATTAATTCAGACTGGGCTGAACCTGGGCTGTGAGAATTGGTGAGCAGCACTGAAAGTAAAAAGCAAGCAGAGCTGGAGGGTGGTGTGTGGCTGTGGTCTCTGCCAGGGCTGGGGTTAGTGAACACTCTTGGTCAGGACCTCTCCAATGTCAGAGGAGAGGCAAAGAGAGGACAGGCAGAGCAGAAACACCAAGAGAGAGGCATGCTTGAAGCCCCCTGCTGGCTTCTGGGCTTATCCCCAGCCTTCTCCCTCTTTCCTCTAAATCTGGAACAGGGACCTTCTGAAGGTGACCTTGAAATTTATCCAGCAGGGACATAGGGACCCAGGGCTGGAAGATACCTCCTGGGTCACCATGCTCCATACCCAGGGCATCTCACAGGCATCATCTGCATTAGTGGCTCAGCTCCTCCTGGTGGAAAGCAGCCCAGAGAGCCACAGTTTTCCTGGCCAGAGCCATGCTTCTGGCTGCCGGCAATGCACATGGGGCACTGAGATACGAGAAGAGAGAGGTGACCCTCAGCTGCACCTCCTATAGCCTGGAAAAGGAGAGTGCAGTGATCTCCTGTGAGAGGCCATTCCGTGCCACAGCTCAGAGCCCAGTGCAGAGCTAAAACCCACCCCAGGTGAAAGAGCAGCCAGTCCTTCTCAGCCCCTGAGCACTAACCCCTCCATGCCATCGCTGCCAACTCCCTCGATGGCATTATTACTCACCCCCTCCCCTACTGGCATTGCTACTCATCCCCTGATGGCATCACTACTAACCCCCCTCCACTGGCATTGCTACTTACCCCCCAAAGGCATCACTACTAACGCCCCCCCAATTGGCATTGCTACTCACCCTCGATGGCATTACTAACTCCCCCTCCCCACCCCCCAGAATTGCTACTCACCCTCCAATGGCATCACTACTAACCCCCTTCCATTGGCATTGCTACTCACCCCCCATGGCATCACTATTAACCTCCCTCCATTGGCATTGCTACTCACCCCCCAATGGCATCACTACTAACCCCTCTCCATTGGTATTGCTACTCACCCCCAATG
>VWZE01001772.1:207137-221871 GCA_013396675.1 Eubucco bourcierii | reverse complement strand
CCTGGAAGCCTTCTCTTCTCCAGGCTGCAGAGCCCCAACTCTCTCAGCCTGTCCTCACAGCAGAGCTGCTGCAGCCCTCTCAGCATCCTTGTGGCCTCCTCTGGACTGGCTCAAACACTTCCATGTCCCTCCTGTGCTGAGGGCTCCAGAACTGCACACAGGCCTCCAGATGGGGTCTGACAAATGCAGAGCAAAGGGGCAGAAGAATCCCCTCCCTTGCCCTGCTGCCCACACTGCTCTTGATGCAGCCCAGCACACAGTTGCTGTCTGGGCTGCCTGTCCACATTGCAGGCTCTTGTTGAGCTTTTCATTAACCCAGACTCCAAGGTCCTTTTCCTCAGGGCTGCTCTCAGCCATTCCCCACCCAGCCTGGAGTTGTGCTTGGGATTGTGCCTACCCAGGTGCAGGACCTTGCACTTGGCCTTGCTGAATGTCATGAGGTTGGCCTGGGCACAGCTCTGCAGCCTGTGCAGGTCCCTCTGGATGGATCCCTGCCCTCTAGCAAGTCAACTGTGCCACACAGCTTGGTGTCATCTGCAGACTTGCTGAGGGTGCACTGATTCCTCTGTCCATGGCACTGACAAAGATGTTAAACAGCACTGGTGCCAGTACTGACCCCTGTGGGACACCACTTGGCACTGGTCTCCAGGTGGACATTGTGCCCTTGATCCCCACTCTCTGTGTCTCACTTAGGTCTGTGTCCATCAGAGCTGCTGCTACAGGAAAGCTGGAGGAAGAGAGCCCATGGGTGCCTTTTTTTTTAAGAGGTAGAGAAACCACAAAAGACTTTTTCATGCAAGGAATGGACAACTTTTAAGATGGGAATGTCCTACCCTGCCACCAGGAAGGCAAAACCTGAGCACAGGCTGGGTAGTGGGAAGTGCTGGCAGATCTCCCTCACTGAGCTAAGGTTGGGCTAATTTTTAGCAGCACAAAATGTGTTTGCTGAGGGCTTCATGACGACTGCCATGGTGGATCCACAGGAGACACACAGGGACAGGCAGGGAGATGAGTTCAGAGTCCTTCATCTGAGGAGGAATAACAACAGGCACCAGTACAGGTTGGGGCTGCCCTGCTGGAAAGCAGCTCTATGGAGTAAGACCTTGGAGTGCTGCTGGACAGCTGTTCTGCATGGGCCAGCAATGTGTCCTTGTGGCCAAGAGAGCCAAGGGCATCCTGGGGGGCATCAGGAAAAGTGTGGCCAGTAGGGCTAGGGAGGTTCTTCTCCCCCTCTACTCCTCACTGTTGAGACCACACCTGGAATACTGTGTCCAGTTTTGGGCTCCTCAGTTCAAGAGAGACAGAGACCTGCTGGAGAGAGTGCAGCAGAAAGCCATGAGGATGAGTGGGGGACTTGAGCATCTCCCCTGTGGAGAGAGACTGAAAGCCCTGGGGCTGTTCAGTCTGCAGAAGAGAAGGCTGAGAGGAGATCTGATCCATGTGCACAAATACCTGAGGGGTGGGGGTCAGTGGCTGGGGCCAAGCTCTTTTGCGTGGTCAGCAGCAATAAGCCAAGGAGCAACAGCTCCAAACTGGAACAGAGAAGGTTTCAGCTCAACATGAGGAGAAACTTCTTTAAAATGAGGGTGACAGAGCCCTGGAGCAGACTGCCCAGAGGGGTTGTGGAGTCTCCTTCTCTGGGAACTTTCAAACCTACCTGGATGCATTCCTGTGTGAACTACCCTGGGTGATCCTGCCTTGGCAGGGGAGTTGGACTTGATGATCTCTGAACCTCTAAAGTTCTGTGATTCTGTGAGTTAGAGGCTGGCACTGCTGAGATTGTTTTCAATGCTGGAGCCTCTGAGGAGAGCAACACTGCCCACACAGCCCATGCTGATGGAGGGGTTTCTTTTGTGGTGGCCAGACCACAGAGAGCCCAGAGCACAGCAGATTTGATGATAAAAGCTCTAACCAGTATCCCTGCTTCTTCCTCCAGTGGCAAAGTAGCACAGCAAACCATAGCTGTCACTCTGCAAGCACTGGGTGGCAGGTCCCCATGTCACCTCACAGAGATCTGACTACCCCTGCAGGCTCAGCATCACCCAACATGATCCACCCAGTAACAAAGGCCCCTGGAGAATGTATCTGGTGGTGCCTGGGGAGCCCCTCTGGAGCAGCCCAGGAGCTCACTGCATCCAGCTCTGCATCTCACCGCTCGCTCGCCTGAACCAAGCAGCACTCTGCTCTCCTCCAAACTGTTCATCTTAACGAAACCATTTCATCATTGCCCATTTCACCACTGAGGAATAAAAAAAAACAACCCAAAACCCCCTTAAAATAAATATTGAATGGCTCCTGATGGGTGCTGGGATGATAATGGGGTTGGTATGCTTGCGGAGCCCCACGCCCGCAGATAAAACCTGCAGCAAAATGAAGTCTCCTGTTTTATTGTTCCTGATGTTATAAAGATTGACTCTGCTATTAGATCTTCCTGGAGGATTTCTCTGAGATAAAATCTCTGACTGGCAGAATTTAATCAGTTAGGGATGAAAAACAAATTTCAGGTGGCAGCAGCTTTTAAATGGGTGTAACTTGGCTCCTGCGAGCGCAGGATCTGCTCTGCTAATAACCCCTCCTGCTCACCCAGCCTGTCCTATCCAAGCCTGCACTGCACACAGAACCCACAGCATCCCATTACTGGCCTAGAGGGACTGGGAGCACTCCGGTCCATCACTCCATTCCCTATGGAAAAACCAGAGCAAACCTCAATGAAGTGATCTGACCTAAGTACAGGAGAGTAAATTAACAAGGGACTAATTATAGAATCATAGAATGCATTGGGTTGGAAGGGACCCACATGGATCATTTTGTCTAATCCCCCTGCAGTCAGCAGGGACAACACCAACCAGATCAGGTTGCTCACAGCTGCATCAAGTTTGACCTTAAATGCCTCTAGGGGTGAGACCTCCACCACCTCTGCAACCTGTTCCACTGTGCAGAACTTCCTCCTGATGTCCAGCCTAAATCTGCCCTGCTCCAGTTTCAAACCATTGCCTCTCATCTCATCAGCACAGCCCTGAGCCAACCTTCCTGTAGGTCCCCTGCAGCAGATATTGAAATGCAGCTTTAAGGTTTGTGCAGGCTCCAGGTATGGCATTCTTGGGCCAGAGAAAAGTGGTTTCATGCTTGGTGCCATTTGAAAAGCCCAGCCCCAGATGGCACTGTGGGGAAGGGAGGAGGAGAGCTTCAGCCAGGCAGAGGAGCAGAACGGGGCTGGCAGTGAGACAGCTGCAGCCGTATTAGCTGCTCCCACGGGCTGGGCAGCCTTGTGCCTGCTGGGCTCCCAATACACAGCTTGGAGCCGATGCCTCTGGCAGCCTCCTGCGAGGAGAGGCTCCATCTGCATCCAGCCAGACCAGGGACCCTTGTGAGGGTGGGGGCCTCTGCCCATGGGGTGCTGCCCCAGCTCAGGGCTGAGGGGTCCTTGTCCTCCTGCCTCTCTCCACTCCATTCCTGGCTTGGGCAGACCAAGTTCAGCTATTACACAGTGTCAGGAGATGAGTTACATGAAATTATAATTACATTACCCTTGCCTGCTCTGGGCAAAACGCAAAAGGTCATCTTCCCTCCCCTGCCTGCCTGATCTTTAATATGTTAGGCCACTTACAGACACTGCCATGACATTTACAATCAGTCCAGAGAGAGCTGCTGCACAGGCAGCTGCACATCTTCCCTCTTCCAAGGGACTTGGTTTGGCTGGGGACAGCCAGAGCCACGCTGAGCCCTGCAGCTTTGGGAGCTGGGCTTTGCTGGAGGGCTGCCTGCTCAGCACCCTGCTGCTATGAGGAAGCCATCTCATACCCAGAGGGGTGCAGGGGTCTGGGGTCATCACCCTGGCACACAGCAGCTTCCCCATCTCTTAGCTTGGAAACTGGTGTGACGTGAGGCAACACCTGTGTGGGGGTGAAGTGCTGCCAGCAGGGACAGCCTGCAGGGCAGAAGAGCCCAGAACTGTTCAGAACATGGAGCTGCATGGAGACCTCTGAAGAGGCTTTGTCCTGATTTGAGCCCTGTCCCTGAAGATGTAGAAGATCAGACTCGACGTGGCCATGGGCAATCTGAACTAGTTGTAGGTGTCCCTGCTGACTGCAGAGGAGGTTGGACAAGATGACATTTGAGTGTCCCTTCCAGCCTACTGCAGTCTGTGACTCTGACTCTGTGGCTGTGTCTCTGTGAGCTAGACCAGAGCCAGTTCTGCTTAGAGATTTGACTTCCCAGCTCATGGTCTGCTCAGGGAGGCACTTTCTGCAGTTCAGGGCAGATTTGCACAGCTTCTCGCAGGGAGAAGTTGAGCAGAAGAGTTCCTGCCAAGGGCTGGGCTGTGGAAAGGCTCTGCCTGAGACTTGCTCCTCTGCAGACCAAGGGCACTGCCACAGCTTAGGCCCCACCTTGGGATGCAGGAAGTCAGAGGTGGCATCTGCAGGGAGGAGCAGGCAGGACAGGTGACCCTTAGCTGCCCAACAAGGGATTGCAGCCTATGGATGGCATCTTCAGGAGCGAGCTGAGGGACAAACAGGGTCAAGCCTCTTCTTCCATGGCTGGTGTCCCAGGTGAAATCTGTTCTGCCACTGATCCTGGTCTCTGTGTTCCTGAATCCAGTTCCAGAATCCAGCTCCTGAATCTGTTTCCCATCTGCTGCTGAGTCCAGTCAGGGACTTTCCCAGTGCCTGCCCCCAGCACCAGTGGTGACAATGGTGACATCATTGCCTTCAGGGGTTGGGTTCCATATCAGTGTGTGTCTCTTTCTCTCTGTTTCCTTGGACTGTTCTCATTTCCACCCCAGCTGGGTCAGTTTCCTTCTCAACCAGTCAGTCTCTCTCTTCTTCCCTTCCTCTTCCCTTTGGGAAGGCAAAGAGGTTCTTGTTTAGTGGCTGGCACAGCCCTAACCCTTGCCAGGCTTCCACCTCCCTAAGATAGATCCCTGAGGATAATCACCCCAGGCAAAGATCTTAGGTATTGTTCAAAGCCTGAGCTGATGGAGGTTGCTGCTTTGTGCCTTGCTAGGTGATGCAGCACCAACCACCTAAGGCAGGTTTTGCAGCCAGTGCCACGCACGTGTTGCTGTGCACCCTCAAGTCCTCACTGGAGGTCACCTCAGGCAGCCCTGCAAGACCTGAACTCACAGCCACGTGGCCCAAGCCAAGAGGCTGATGCCAAGGCTGGGAGCTAAGGTCACCCCATGGCACAGCACATGCTGCAGTGAGTTGGGGCTGGGGTCCCTCGGGGGCAGACACAGCTCCTGGGCGCACACCTCGCTCCGTAAGGTGAGGAGCCAATTTCCTGCTTTTCACAGCAATTTTCTTCAACTCCAGTGGCTACAAGCTGCTCTGCTGATGGTAAATAAATACAAAGGGAGCTTGGCCCAAAATAGAAACCAGAGAAACCTCCCTGGCTCAATAAACTATAATAAGCACTTGCAGGCAGAGAAACTGTAATTTGCAGGGCCAGCTCTCCCTGTGGGATGCGACTCGGCCAGGCTTTGGCTGGCTTCCCTTCATCCTGCTCCATCAAGGATGGGAAGAGGTGGGGCTGACCCCAAAGCAGCTCTTCTGGGCTGTCCAGCTCCTCTCTTCAGTCATGCAGACAAGAAAGCTGGGGAGAGACTGTTTACAAAGGTGTGTAGCACCTAGGACAAGAGGCAATGGTTTGAAACTAAAGCAAGGAAGATCTAGACTGGATATTAGGAAGTTTGTTACTCTGAGGGTGGTGGAACACGGGAAGAGGTTGCCCAAGGAGGTGGTGGAGGCCCCATCCCTGGAGACATTCAAGGTCAGGTGTGATGGGGCTCTGAGCAACTTGATCTAGTTGGGCATGTCTCTGCTGACTGCATGGTGGTTGGGCTAGATGACCTCTAGAGCTCACTTCCAACCCCAGTTCTATGATTCTGTGCTTGGTGTTGGAAGTTGGTCCCTGCCCAGGGCTGTGCTGAGAGGTCCCCAGGGGTCTCCTGCATCACACATGTCCCTGCTCAAAGCTGAGGTCACATCAGATTCATGGATCCTCATGACACTCACTCCTAGCACAGCCCTTGCAGAGAGCTCAGTTGTGTCTGTTTCTCTGGGTATCACGAAGGACAAGCATTTCCAGTGCCTGCATGCACACCACTTCTCCTTCCCCACACAGTCATGTCCTTTAAGGCCAGGGCTTCTCCTCCACCTTTTCCCCATACCAGGATCCCACTCACTCCCTGCCCTGTCCCCCTTCCACCAGGCCCCAACAGTGAGTGCATCACCAACCCCCATAGAATGGTTTAGGTTGGAAGAGACCTCAAAGATCATCCAGTTCCAACCCCCTGCCATAGGCAGAGACACCTCCACTAGAACAGTCCTCCAGGACTTCTAGACAGCTGTGCCCTGGGGTGCTGGTGTGCACAAAGCTGCAGGCAGGGACAGCAGGATTGAAGCAGACCTTATAGTAGTCTTCCAGTACCTGAAAGGAGCTACAGGAAGGCTGGGGAGGGACTATTGACAAGGTCTTGCAATGACAGGACAAGGAGCAGTGGGTCTGAACTGGCAGAGGGGAGATTGAAACTGGATGTTAGGAAGAAGTTCTTTCCAGTGAGGGTGGTGAGACACTGGCACAGGTTGCCCAGGGAGGTTGTGGCTGCTCCCTCCCTGGAGGTGTTCAAGGCCAGGTTGGATGAGGCCTTGAGTGACCTGTGCTAGTGGGAGGTGTCCCTGCCTATGGCAGGGGGTTGGAACTAGATGATCCTTGAGGTCCCTTCCAACCTTCCCATTCTATGATTCTATGATTTACTCCACCAGTGCCACACCGAGATGTCTGCTGACATGGCTCCAGGTGTGGTGAGTGTCCCTACAGCACCTGTCACCCCAGGAAGGGTTCCAGTTTGAAGGGCACCAGGTCCTGTCCCTTTGGTGCCCAAGGCAGATCTTAGAGGCATGCAGGTTTCCATGCAGAGAGGCTCCCCTGGAAGGTAAAGAGCAGAGGCAGGGATTTTCCAAAGCAGTCATAGCTGGGTGTGACACACAGGTTTAACACTTAATGGGAGGGAGGGGGGGATCAGCCAGGGGAACAAGTCACTGAGAGATGGTGAGGTTCACCTGATTTTCCATCAAGTCTCAGCATCCTTGTCACCCACTTTAGCCAAGCACATGCTGAGCCTTCCTGGATGAAATCTATGAATATTCCCAAAACAGAGCAGCATCCTCATGTCTGCTGGGTGTCTGGAAGGGTCTGCAGAACCAGTTCCTGCTTTGTCACTGCCCTGCCTGCCAGCAAACAGCCACTTCTCCTTCAGAATGGATGAGGCTCTTTTATGGGGCCTCTTAAAAAGCCTGGAAATCACACAGGATCTCTGTCAGCCCTGTCCCAGCGATGCTGCCCTAGCAGCCCTCCAGCTCCTCGTGGTGTGAGCTATCTCACAGCAGGGGCCAGTTGGCTCCTGCCAGCCCTCGGCAGTACCGCATGAGGGGATGATGCTTGAGCAGGGCTCGTCTGGATCTGCACCAGCTGCTGGGGCACAAGAGCAGCTCTGCTCTTCATGGGAGATGTGGCTGAGTGGAAAGCTGAGTCAGGAGAGTGGGACCATTCTGAGGGGCATCCTTGCTTCCACCCCACCCTGCCACCAAGGCTGTCAGGCAGGGGTGTGGGGCACAGAGAGTAGTGCTCTTGGGGGCTAAGTCACAATCCACATTCTCACCTTTGGTATCACCAATTATGATTTATCACACAATCCCAGCATGGCAGGATTGGAAGGGACCTCTGGAGATCACCCAGTCCAACCCTTCTGCTAAAGCAGGGCACCCACAGCAGCTTGCCCAGCAGCACAATGGCCGGGGGGGTTGGAACCTCTCCAAAGGAGACTCCGCCACCTCTCTGAGCAGCCTGGTCCAGGGACCCAGCACCCTCACACCAAAGAAGATTTTCCTCCTGTTCAGATGGAACCTCCAGTTTGTGCCCATTGCCCCTTGTCCTGGCACTAGGCACCAATAATTTTCTCCTTCCATTTGAGGAGTGATGTAGATCATGTGGGAGAAGATGTCCTGTGCTGGGCACATGCTCTGCCTGCATAGACCTTCACTCTTTGGCTGCACAAAGGCTCAGAAAGCGAAGGCATATGACCCCCATGGATGAGGACAGCTGATCTCCTCCAAAGACCCCTGCCTTGAAAGCCCTTTTTTTGTGGCTCAGAGATGCTTGACAGCTCCAGGGCACTGGGGACTCATCCAGCAGTATGAAGCAGGTCCTGGGAGCATGGCAAAACTCATGGAGAAGAGCTGGCAGCCCACAGCACACATTGCCTTTGCAACAATTTTATTCTTCAAGAAGCAGATGGTCCTGCAGGGACATCTGGCCTGAGCACACAGGAGGGAGGCCTAGTCCAGGCAATACTGGGATGTCTCACAGGGCTTCCACCAGCAGAACATCCCCATTGCAGGCTCTGGAGTGACAAACGTAAGCTGGTGAGTGCCTCACCTCTCACAGGCAGCCTCAGGGGTGAGCCACAGAGCTGAACATCCATCATGATGGTTAGGGGTGGGGGTCAGTGGCTGGGGCCAATCCATTTTCGCTGGTCAGCAGCAATAAGCCAAGCAGCAACAGCTCCAAACTGGAACAGAGAAGGTTTCAGCTCAACATGAGGAGAAAATTCTTTACAGTGAGGGTGACAGAGCCCTGGAGCAGGCTGCCCGGAGCAGGCTGCCCAGAGAAGCTGTGGAGTCTCCTTCTCTGGAGACTTTCAAATCTACCTGAATGCATTCCTGTGTGAACTACCCTGGGTGATCCTGCCTTGGCAGGGGGGTTGGACTGGATGATCTCTGGAGGTCCCTTCCTACCTCTACAGTTCTGTGATTCTGTTATGGTCCCTGCACAAGCTTCACATGAGCACCTCACCATCACAGCATTTCACACAAGGCTTCACAAGAACACCTCAATCCCATGATGTTCCAAGCAAGGCTTCACAAATGCACCATGCCACCATGGTCCTCCATACAAAGCCTCATATGAGCATCTCAACCACCCCAGTGCTCCATACAAGGCTACCCAAGAACCTCTCACTGGCCTCTCCCTGCTTTCAGTGCTCATTGCATTCAAGGGAAATAAGATTCTTTCATTTTCTGTGGTTCTCCTATGCTCCTGAGAGATTTTTGTGGCCCCACCAGCTAGGGACCTCAGAGGCCTTCTGGTCACCTCCATTACTGGCAGCTCTGTGCTAGCCCAGCGTGGTGCTTTTAGCTGTTTGAGTGTGGCAGGTTCCATCAATGTTGTGGTTTGCTGTGGTTTCTCTCCTTTAATAATTTGCAGCAGGCTTTTCTCCTCTAAGCCCAGACCTTCGTAGCAGTGGTTTGCCACCCAACCCACAGTGTCAGGCATTCTCCTCTGCTGCAGGGACACTGAGTGGAAGATTTCAGAGTCCTCTGAGCTATGATGTAAACCTTTCCAGCACAGCAAATGGTGATATTTCCATTCACTAATACATTTATATCTTCCCAGGGAGGTCAATAACAGAGTATCCCCTGAGCTGGGAAAAATGATGAGTGATGTCTAGCAATTACAGAGACCATAAGGCAACACTGAATCTAATTTTGCCGTTAAAAATCACGACCAGCACCTCCAGATCTCCTGCTTTCTTTTTGCTGGTTTGGAGGGTGGGGCCCACTGCTGTGTGAAGGGAGGGGAGGGGAGGGATGTCTGCACACAGGGCACGTTTGGGGGCTGCTGGAATCTAAAGCAATTAACTGCTTTTGCCTCTCCCAGATTGCTGGCGTCGCGCCTGACCTTGCATACGATTCATCTTCCTCGTTTGCGTCGGATGTTTGCAAGTCATCTTGCTTTGAGCAATGCAGGCTGCAGCAGGGATTGAAATCACAGCACCACAGAAGGTCAGGGGCTGGAAGGGACCTCGAAGTATCATCCAGTCCAACACCCCTGCCAGAGCAGGATCACCTAGACCAGATCACACAGAAATGCATCCAGGTTGGTTTTGAGTATCTCCAGACAGGGAGACTCCACAACCCTCCATTGCAGCCTGTTTCAGTGCTCTGTCAGGCTCACAGGGAAAAAATTCCTCCTCATGTTTCCATTGAAATTCCTATGCCTCAGTTTCCACTCACTGCTCCTTGTGCTGTCATGGGGCATCACCGAGCAGAGCCTGGCTCCATCCTTCTGGCACTCACCCTTTACATCTTTATAACCATGAATGAGGTCTTCCCTCAGTCTCCTCTTCTCCAAGTTAAAGAAGTGTCTGATCTTAGCCTCCTTCCCCTGCGCCTCAGCGTGGAGGCCGCCGGAGCGCTTGCAGGACCCAGGGCTTTAGGGCTGCTGCGCTGCCGAGATGGACTGTGCCCAACGACTCTCCAGTGAGGAGCACTTTGCATTTCAAACACCATCCCTCCTGGTGCCCAGGTGCCTTTGCCAAAGGAGCTGATTGAAAGGGTGTTTCTCTTCCCATCCCTTTCTTTGTGCTTCGGTTGCACAAATCCACTCCTTTGCCAGGGTGCTAAGACCTCACTGTCCAGGCTGCAGGAAGCCAGTAAGACCTCCAGCAGATCTAAACACAAGGAGGCATGAAAGCCAGGCTACTCTCTTTAGAATTACAGAATGTGTTCATCTGGAAAAGACCCTTACAGGTCATCTAGACCAAGCACCCTGCACTGCAGTGAGCAGGAACATCTTCAACTAGATCGGGTTGCTCGGAGTCTCAAACAATCTACCCTGGAATGTCTCCACAGGCATCTACCACAAAATTCCAGCATGGTGGGGTTGGAAAGGATCGCTGAAGACCATTGAGTCCACAGCAGGGGCACCCACAGCAGCTCACCCAGGATCACAATGGCCATGTGGGTTTGGAATCTCTCCAGAGAAGGACACTCCACAGCCTCTCTGGGCAGTCTGCTCCAGACCTCCAGCACCCTCACACCAAACAAGTTCCTCTTCCTGTTCAGATGGAACCTCCCAGCTTCCAGTTTGTGCCCAGTGCCTCTTGTCCTGTCACTGGGCACCACTGACAAGAGTCTTGTCTCCATCCTCTCACCCCCCCCCCCCCCGCCCCCACACACACACTTTATCTCCTGCTGGCCATTACTCAGATCCCCTCTCAGGCTGCTGTTCTCAGGCTAAACCAATTTCTGCCACTGGTTTGGAGAAGTGAGTTAATCTGCTGAGATGTTGGTAAATAAAAGCAGGAGACTTTATGTCTGTAGCCATCACACATTTTCAGCTCTTCTGTGGCTTTTTTCTACTTTCCTTTAAAAGCTACAGGAGATGTGACACTACCTTTGGAATGATGCAGGAAACAGGGCTGGGCTGGAGCTCCAGCCATGGCCCTGTCTCCAGCTAGGGCTGCCTCTTACATTTTTTCATAGAATAGAATAGAATAGAATAGAGTAGAATAGAATAGAATAGAATAGAATAGAATAGAATAGAATAGAATAGAATAGAATAGAATAGAATAGAATAGAATAGAATAGAATAGAATAGAATAGAATAGAATAGAATAGAATAGAATAAAGGGACCTCAAGGATCATCTAGTTCCAACTCCTGACCATTAGCAGGGACACCTCCCACTAGTACAGGTTACTTAAGGCCTCGTCCAACCTGGCCTTGAACACCATCAGGGAGGGAGCAGCCACAACCGCCCTGGGCAATCTGTGCCAGTGCCTCACCACCCTCACTCAGAGGGTTTCCACCAGAGGTGTTTCTCCAACCTCTTCTTAAACACTCCTAATGATAGAAACTCCACAGCCTCACTAAGCAGAACATCCCAGTGCTTAATTGTCCTTACTGTGACAGGATTAGAAATCTCCTTCCCTGCAACCGCAGCACTAATTCCCACCTTGAGCCTCTGCGGAGGGAGTGGAGAGTGCTCCATCATCCAGGTCCTTAGGGAAAAGACTGACTCCTGTCAGACCAGGGATGGAGCCCTACAGAAAGTCACCTCATCCATCCTTCCATCTGGCAGCAAATCATTCACTTCTCTGGCCTGGTTTCCAATCATGCTTTGTGCCTTTCCCACTGCATTGTTGTGAGGAGCTCCTCACCAACCCTGTTAAGAGGAGTAGCACAGCAGAGTCCTAGAAGCAGCCAAGACATCAGGCATCTCCGCCTTGCTCTCAGTCCAAAATATTTAGTCTCATCACCCAGGGAGATCAGGTTGGCTTGACGTGTGTGTGGCTCTTCATTTGGGGAGGATTCTTTCATAATTTTATTTAATTTTATTTTATTTTGGCACATAGAAATGATTTATTTTTTTTCTGGGAACTTCTCTGCAGCTTATCACCATTTGCAGTCCCTGCTGACTGCTCAGCATTTTGCACCCTGGGTGCTGTCCCTATTATACTACAACAAGATTATATTACCTGCTACATTACAACAAGAGTAACAATTCTGGAGAAGAGAAAACTCCAAAGGGACCTTAGAGCTGCCTTCCAATACCAGAAGGGAGCCTACAGGAAGGCTGGAGAGGGACTTTTCATGAAGGTGTCTAGTGGCAGGACAAAGGGGAATGGTTTTAAGCTGAGCAAGAGTAGGTTTAGACTGGATCTTAGGGAGAATTTCTGCACTATGAGAGTGGTGAAACTCTGGAATGGGTTGCCCAGAGAGGTTTTGGATGCCTGCTCCCTGGAGGTGTTCAAGGCCGGGTTGGATGAGGCCTTGAGCAACCAAGTCTAGCTGAGAGGTGTCCCTGCCTATGGCAGGGAGATTGGAGCAGATGATGTCTTCTGTCCCTTCCAACCTAAGCCATTTTTTGATTCTTTTACCTTTACCTCTGCTGATCCTCTGGAGCATTGTAACAGCCCTGAGGTTTCTGCCCTTCTTGACTAACTAAGGGTAAAGTTCTGGCTTTGGTCAGCCTGAAAATACCTCTCTGCAACTTATCACCACTTCTAGACCCTGTTGATTGCTCAGCATTTTGCACCCTGGGTGGCCTGCTCAGGCCACCCAACTTGTCATTGGGAATGTGACCTGAATTTTAGTCCTTGCAATCTTTCACAGAATTGCAGAATCCCAGCATGGTAGGGTTGGAAGGGACCTCTGGGCATCATGTAGTCCAACCCACCTGCTACAGCAGGGCACCCACAGCAGCTTGCCCAGCAGCACAATGGCCGGTGTGGGGGTGGGGGTTGGAAGCTCTCCACAGAAGGAGACTCCACAACCTCTCTGGGCAGCTTGCTCCAGGCTTCCAGCACCCTCACACCAAACAACTTTTTCCCTTCATTTTCAGATGGAAGGTCCTGGGTTCCAATTTGTGTCTCTTGCTCCTTGTCCTGTCACTGGGCACCACTGAAAAGAGATTTGCTTCGGTGTCCTCCTCTCCCAAAGGTCCCTGATGAGCTACAACTGCTCTGAGACAGCCCTGTCACATCTCCTGTCCTTCTCCTTCCTAAGCTTTGGGTGGTTCTCCTGTCTGCCCACATAAAGATTTGCTTCACCTTAAGACACATAGGTCAGCAGCCTCATCATCTGAGACCATACTGAGTAACCACTCAGGTCCCACATCCCCTCCTTCTCCAGTGCTTGCAGCAAGCTTGCACGCCTTTAAAGCATGCAACAGAAGGCATCTCCCTTGCCCTCTGTTTCTTCTTCCAAGACAAGTTGCTCCCTGTGCTGACACCATCCCACATACAGGAATTACTTGGCCTCAGTCAGGGACTACCCAATGGTGTTATTGAAGAGCTTTCCTGGAGATCTCTTTCACAGAATCACAGAAACATCCAGGTTGGAACACTACTCTACAAGGCTCACCCTAAACCATATTCCCAAGCACCATATCCAAACAACTCTTAAACACATCCAGGGTGGGTGACTCCACCACCTCCCTGGGCAGCTCATTCTAGTCCCTGATCACTCTCTCCATGAAAAACTTTTCCCTAATGTCCAACCTAAATATCCCCAGTCTGAGTTTGAGTCCATTCCCCCTTGTTCTGTCCCCAGTCCTCTGTGAGAAGAGACCAGCAACAGCCTCTCCAAACGTTCCTTCAGGTGGTTGTAGACAGCAATGAGGTCTGCCCTCAGCCTCCTCTTCTTCAAACTAAAACTTTGGAGGAGCAGCCAAATAATGCAGGCAGTGTCTCTATGGAAGTGAACTGGCATCACCTCACCAGTCTTATGGGTGAAAAGCTAAGTCACAGAGAGAGAGAAACTGGTTGGGCAAGCACAACCCCAGAGCCTTAGGTTTGCTGTCCTCAGGTGGTCCATGCCACCTCAGGTGATCAATGTCCCCTCAGGCATGTTGAACACAGGGATTTTTTAGAGTGAGTGTGGTGAGACACTGGCCTGGGTTGCCCAGAGAGGTGGTGGAAGCCTCAATTTTGGAAAAGTTCAACATCAGACTGAACTGGATTCTGAGCAACCTTGTTCATTTCAGAGAGGTTGGAGTAGAAGAACTTTAAAAGCCCCTTCCATGCCAAATAATTCTATGCTTCTATTCTACAATTGTGGTCATAACTTTTTTCTTTGCCCCTTACTAGGCAAGGAACTCCCAGCAGATAGGAAGGTGCAGTAGATGTTTGCAGTCTGGTGTCTGTGGTGCTTCATCTGCCAAGCCAGTCAAACCAGCCCATCACTGTCAAACACATCTTCTCTCAGTGACTGGTCAAACTGCCACGTGGAGAAGACATTAATTCCAAGCAGCTCATCATCCCTTTCAGTCAACAGAGATCAAAAATAGCGTTTGCTACAGGAGGCTTGTGGCTGTGACAAGCTTTTGTGTGTCGAGACAAGAATAGGTGCTCAGGGGCTGGGGGGGGGGGGGGGAGGGAGGGCAGTGCGAGG
>VWZE01001772.1:145050-207108 GCA_013396675.1 Eubucco bourcierii | reverse complement strand
ATCTGGGTGCTCTGTGCAGCTGCAGGTGAAATCCAGCCCGAGCTGTGGCTGCAGCCCAGGGCAGCAGGGGACGCAGCCAGCCTAGAGAGCGCACACGGGTCTCACCTTCCAGCTGGCAGCGCTGCAGACAGGGGAAGGACAACTGCCCTGACATTTCTGTTATGGCACACAGAGCTCTTTGTAATCAGCCACTCTTTCATAATTGCATCTGCTCCCTGAAGGATTTACTGCGGATTAGGGATCCCAGGCGAGCGCCGAGAAGCAAACTGTGATTAATTCTGCTCAGCTTGCTCAAGGTGTGTTGGGGGTAGGCACACAGAGGCAAAGATGGGAAATAAAAAGAGAAAACAACATAACTAGGCTGGGTTTGGTTTTTTGTTTGTTTGTTGGTTTGGTTTTTTTTCCTCAGCAATGTAGCTCTGAGCAGGGAGGAATCCTACAAAACCTCACAGTGCTCCCAGGCAGGTAGGTGATGGCTTCCTACCTACAGCACCCAAACACACTTGGTTTGAATGGGGGACACCCCTGGGAATATGCCATGTCTCTTGAACTGCATGAAGAAGAGTGTGGCTAGAAGGATGAGGGAGGTTCTTCTCCCCGTCTGCTCTGCCCTAGTGAGGTCACATCTGGAGTACTGGGTCCAGTTCTGGGCTCTCCAGTTCAAGAGAGACAGGGAACTACTGGAGAAAGTCCTTCAGAGGCTATAAAGCTGCTGAGGGGCCTGGAGCAGCTCTGTGAGGAGCAGAGGCTGAGAGTCCTGAGGCTGAGAGACTGCAGAAGAGCAGCCTCAGAGGGGATCTCATGAATGCTCAGTAAGCGATAAAGGAGCTGTGGGGAGCAAGAGGCTGGGGACGGACTTTTGTCAGCGGTGCCCAGTAACAGGACAAGGGGTCATGGGCACAAACCGCAACTTAAGAGGTTCCATATGAACAGGAGGAGAAACTTGTTTGGTGTGAGGGCGCTGGAGGCCTGGAGCAGGCTGCCCAGAGAGGTTGTGGATTCTCCTTCTCTGGAGACTTTCCAAGTCCTCCCCGGGGCATTGTGCTGCTGGGCAAGCTGCTCTGGGTGCCCTGCTTTAGCACGGGTGTTGGACTAGATGGCATCCCAAGGTCTGTTCTAACACTTACCATGCTGGGATTGTGTGACCAGCAAAGTTCTGCTTCAAATCAAGCATTAGAGTGCCTTGCTACAGATGAGTTTAGACTGGGAGGAGATGAATGAAGAACAAAGAGAAGCAGAGGGACTGACTGCCAGAAGGTAACCCCAAAAGATTGCTGCCAACAGTCCCTGGAAGCCAGGCGGGCCCTGCCATAAGGACAGTGACATATGCCTGCCAGCAAGTCGTAAGAGGGAGCCAGGAGCAGGAGCAGGACAGGGCTCCCCTAAGCTCTGCTGCACTCCATTCTGTGTCCTCAGCACCCATGCCACAGCGGGCAGAGGCCACCTTTGGGCAGCAGAAGGGGCAGGGTCCGTCAGCAACGCAGGGTCCGTCAGCGACACAGGGTCCGTCAGCGGCACAGGGTCCGACAGCGACTCAGGGTCCGACAGCGCCACAGGGTCTGACAGCGGCACAGGGTCCGTCAGCGGCACAGGGTCCGTCAGCGGCACAGGGACCGTCAGTGGCATAGGGTTCGACAGCGGCACAGGGTCCGTCAGTGGCACAGGGTGTCAGCGGCACAGGGGCCGTCAGTGGCATAGGGTTCGACAGCGGCACAGGGTCCGTCAGTGGCACAGGGTGTCAGCGGCACAGGGGCCGTCAGTGGCATAGGGTTCGACAGCGGCACAGGGTCCGTCAGTGGCATAGGGTCCGTCAGCGGCACAGGGCCCGTCAGTGGCACAGGGCCTGTCAGCGGCACAGGGTCCGTCAGCGGCATAGGGTCCGACAGCGGCACTGGGTCCGTCAGCGGCACAGGGCCCGTCAGCGGTACAGTCCCCGCACAGCTCTGCTCTCTGATCAATAAACCATTTCTTTACTCAACCCAGGGCCATTTGTCACCGACACCATGACAAATCCCCTGCTCATCAGGAGGCACTACCCCCAGCCACCACCCAATGCCTGCTGCTGACCAGCATTTCTGAGGTCTCCAGACTCTTTCACGGTGGCCTCAGCCTCCTCCTGCCAAGCAGCACCCAGTTCTCTCCCTCTCCTGCCCACACTGCCAGAAACAGATGTCACAGGGGTATTTTATCAGGAAACATGGGGGGATCCCTTCCTCTCAAGGACATTACCTTCAAACTTAGACCCCTCAGAGGTCTTGGAGCTATGAGCCCTTACAGATTATCAACATGCTGAGAAGTTTTCAGCCATTACACAAGTGCCACCATGCTGAGATCCATGAAAGCTCAGAGATACCTTCAATCCACAAAGATGTTCAGAGGGCTGCAGCAGCTCTGCTATGAGGACAGGCTGAGAGAGCTGGGGCTTTGCAGCCTGGAGAAGAAAAGGCTTCAAGGGGACCTTGGAGAGGCCTTCCAGTATCTGAAGGGGGTTACAGGAGGGCTGGGGAGGGGGACTATTGACAAGGTCTTGCAATCAGGACAAGGAGGAACGGGTTTGAACTGGCAGAAGGGAGATTGAAACTGGATGTTAGGAAGTTGTTTGCAGTGAGGGTGGTGAGACACTGGCACAGGTTGCCCAGGGAGGTTGAGGAGCACAGAAGCACAGAATGTGATCAAAGATCACATTCTGTGCTTCTGTGCTCCACAACCTCCCTGGAGGTGTTCAAGGCCAGGTTGGATCAGGTCTTGAGTGACCTGTTCTAGTGGGAAGTGTCCCTGCCTATGGCAGGGGGGTTGGAACTGGATGAGCTTTGAGGTCCCTTCCAACCTAAAGCATTCTGATTCTATGATTCTATTCACCCAGGAGAGTTCCTTTAGCTGGGCTGGGACATCCAGTCACATCCCCCAGAAGCCCAGCTGAGCTCAGGGTGTCTGTGTGGAGATGGCAATGCCCTAGTTACAACTTCACAGTCATCATCTGAGGAGCATGGGCAGAAGATCTCTGCTCTTTGTGGGGAGGGATTCTAGTCCCTGTGGCTTCCTCCTCTCACCAAAGTGGCACATCTCAATCAGAAGCTGCTCTGGTTTTGTTTTTCCAGGCACTGCCTCTAGCTGCTTCTCAGTCATCTGTGAGGATGCTTTGTGCATTCCTTAGTGTCACCTTTTCTGAGAGAAAAGGTTCATCCACCACAGAGTGTGAAAAAATAGCAGGTTAGAGGCAACAAAAGGGTTAAGAGTGAAGTCAGGGTTTGAAAACAATTTCATCCAAGCAAGAGCTTTATTTTAGGATGGGGAATTTCTCCCTCTAATAAATATATATGGGAAGGAAAAAACTGCTGCCAGTAGAATTACTCATAATGTTACAAATGAAAATGGATTTGGGGAGGTTGGGGTTTTTTTGCACAGCAAGGAAGACTTTTAGACCATTAAGCTACAGCCATTCATTATTTTCTTTCCACATATATGGCACAAAACAAGGATTCTTAGATCTGAATGTTCAAGAAAGCTGCACAGTGGTTGGTTTGAATATTATGAGGAACATAGCTTTAAATTACATGAAAAGCAAGAGAATGATGAAAATATAGAGAAAGCTTCACTCCCTGTTGCATATTAGGTGAGATAGTTTGGCAGTGCTCAGCTGGGGCACAGAATCACAGCATGGTAGGGGCTGGAAGGGACCTCTGGAGACCATGTAATGTAATTCCCCTCCTAAAGCAGGGGCACCCACAGCACCTTGCTCAGGATCACAGCATCCAGAGAGATCTGGAATCTCCAGCATCCTCACAAGGAATTTTCTCCTCCTGTTCAGATGGAACCTCCTGGATTCCACTTCATGGCTATTGCTCCTTGTCCTGTCACTGGACACCACTGATAAAGAGTCTGTCCCCAGCCTCTTGCCTCCCACCCTTTATCTCTTGCTGTACATTGCTCAGATCTCATCTGGACTGCTCTTCTGCAGGCTCTCAGCCCCAGGGCTCTCAGGCTTTGCTCCTCACAGAGCTGTTCCGGGCCCCTCAGCAACTCTGGAGCCTCTGTTGGACTGTCCCCAGTAGTTCCCTGTCTCTCCAAACTGGGGAGCCCAGAACTGGACCCAGAACTCCAGTTGTGGCCTGCACACTTGCAAAGAGGCTGAACAGCTTCTCAGCCTCTGTGATACCTGGTAGCTGATGCCCACATTGCACCTAAATGATAAAAAAATGTGAGGAGCACTCTTATAACTAATGTTAATGAACACCACCACCACATTGCTGACTGCACACTGGTGGTCCCACCAGTGCTAAGAACCCAGGGACACCACCAGGTAGAAAAGCCACAAAGACAAGTGAGAAACCAAGGGGACTATACTTACCCCTTGCCCTGACAGGGCTGCCTGTGGCTGGAGGCAGCAGCAGCAGTAAGTGTGGTGCTGCAGGGTGGGGGTGGGTGGATGGAGGCTGTTTTCTAGTCCTGTCAGCTGGGCACTAAACTCCAGTAAGACAAAAAATAAAATAAAAAAAAGGAAAAAAAAAAAAAAAGGGGAAATGAAAGAGCAAAGGCAAACAGCTTAAATGAGCCCAGGAGGCACATCTGAGTGACAGAGCAGAGAAGGGGACAGGCGTTCTGGAGCCTGTGTGCTGAAAACATTCAGCAATAAAAATAACATAAAAAGTCCCCAGTTTCCTCCTAGCATATAGCATGAGAGAGCAGGGAGGAGATGGCTGCTGGGGACATGGCGCTGCTGAGCTGGAATGTTCTGCTCCGTGCTCCCATCCACTTACAGTCACAGGGGAACAAGCTGGCGCTTGCTGCTGGCAGTTGTACTTGATGGAAAGTGGGAGCAGAGCAGGAGAGGGAGCAAGGCAGAGGTGCCATCCATCAGCTGAAGCTGGAGGAGTTGCTGGTGGCAGCTCCAGTGCTGCTCAGAAGCTAGAGGGTAGGTGCTATTGAGAAGTGTGGTGGCCTCCCAAAGCTCTGTTCCCTGCCCAGAAGAGCTGGATTTGGGAATCATGGAATTGTAGAATCACAGAATCAGGTAGGGTTAGAAGGGACCACAAGGATCATCCAGTTCCAACTCCCCTGCCATGGGCAGGGACACCTTACCCTAGATCAGGGTGCCCACAGCCTCATCCAGCCTGGTCTTAAACACCTCCAGGCATGGGGCCTCAAACACCTCCCCGGGCAACCCATTCCAGGCTCTCACCACTCTCATGCTGAAGAACTTCCTCCTCATCTCCAGGCTGAATCTCCCCATCTCCAGCTTTGCTCCATTCCCCCCAGTTCTGCCACTATCTGACACCCTAAAAAGTCCCTCCCCAGATTTTTTGTAGCCCACTTCAGATACTGGAAGGCCACAAGAAGGTCACCTGGGAGCCTCCTCTTCTCCAGACTGAACAGCCCCAACTCTTTCAGTCTGTCCTCACAGCAGAGCAGCTCCAGCACTCTGAGCATCCTTATGGCCCTTCTCTGGACACACTCCAGCATCTCCACATCACTCTTGTGCCAGGGGCTCCAGAACTGGATGCAGTACTCCAGGTGGGGTCTCACCAGAGCAGAGTAGAGGGGCAGAATCACCTCCCTCAACATGCCGCCCACACTTTTGATGCAACCCAGGCTCTGGTTGCTCTCTGGGCTGCAAGTGCACACTGCTGGTTCATGTTGAGCTTCTCATTCACCAGCACCCCCAAGTCCCTCTCCTAAGGGCTGCTCTCCAGCCAGTCCCTGCCCAGTCTGGATTTATGCTTGGGATTGCCTCAACCCAGTTGTAGGACCTTGCCCTTGGTCTTGTTGAACATCATGAGGTTGGCTTGAGAACCATGGTGTCTAAGCTCAGCCTATTGGAGTGACTACAGACACAAGCCTGGAGTAAAGGCGGCCCTGGGAAGGTCTTAGAACAGCCTTCCAGCACCTCAAGAGGGCTGGGGAGGGACAGGGGCTTGTAGCCATAGGATTGAGGGGCAATGGCTTTGAGCTGGGAGAGAGGAGATTAAGACTAGAGAAGAGGAAGAAATTGTTTCCAGTGAGGGTGGTAAAACACTGGCACAGGTTGCCCAGGGAGGTTGTGGATGCCCCCTGTCTGGAGGTGTTCAAGTCCAGGCTGGATGAGGCCTTGAGCAACCTGGGCTGGTGGGAGATGTCCCTGCCCATGGCAGCGGGGTTGGAACTAGATGATCTCTAAGGTCCCTTCCAACCTATGATTCTATGGATCTAAGTGGAGGTGGTGGGGTTGAAGAAGCCACTCTGGGCCACCCACAAACATCTGAAGAGGTTAACAAGCGTTTGCCAGGTGCCCCACGGCAGCCCCACGCAGCACAGGCTGGGAAAGGGGAGATGCAGCAAAGCCAAAGAGGGTTGCAGGCTCAAAGCTTTGCAGGTAGGACCAGCCCAAGGTCCTGTGAAGTGTTTCCCTGAATTAATGCTCTTTGAACGTGAGCACAGTGTTTAGAAAAGCCTCTGATCTTCATTCTAAAGCCGTGGGTGAAGGAGAATCCATCACCAGCCTCGGCAAATTGCTCCAATTGCTGATCACCCGTCCTGTTACCCTGGATTTGTCTGGCTTCACCTTTCAACCAGCAGATCTTTGCATGTGAAATTGAAAAGCCCTCTGTCAACAATTTGCATCCTTTAACCTTCCCCTGGAGAGCTGCAGTCACCGCAGCGTGAGGAGTTTGTGCTAACCTTGAAACCGCCTCGGAAATCACAACGAGGAAGCTCTGTGCCAGAAGTTAAGTGGGGCAAGCAGGAGATTTGGGGGCCTAATGAAAAGACAAATACTCCAAACTGCTGTGGAAAAAGGCTTTCTGGAAGAAACCTTTCCTTGTACTACACCAGCAGGCTCATAGAGACAAAGGCTGGGAATACAGTGTGGATACGAATAGCTCTTGGCCTTGGAGCAGAGCAGCTCAGGTGTCTGGTGGGGAACATGTACTTCCTTTCCACACCAAAGCCCTGTGGGAGGTACCAGGAGAACAGGAGGTTTCTGAGAGGTTGAGAAGAATACATACATGGTGTGAAATGGCTCTTGGAGGTGGTTTGGTGTGGTGGTGACACCATCCTCACTGGCCCCTTCTGCCCAAGCTTTGCATTGCTCCATCTCCACAGGCTAAATCCAGGCACAACATGCTCAAAGCCAAGAATTAGTTCCTGCCATGCACTGAGTGCAGTCTGGCTAGGTATCACCTATACCCCCTGCATACCCCTGCCCATGACACCCTGATGGGCACCCACAGCCTAGGGCTGCACATGGCAGAGGACACTGTTGACCTCTCTTCACAAAGTATCCCTTTATGCCAGAAGGTTTTATGAGGCTTCACCTCCCAGAAGCTGCAGATGACCCAAAGAGGTTGGATTTTGCATGACCCTTGCCCCACTGCTGAGGCTTCAAGACTTTGGCATGCTGGTGGCACAGTAGGCTCCAAGGACTGGTCAGTGGCAGCAGGGACATGCATCTCTGGGAATGAGACCTGCAGTGTGTGGTGTAGCTGCTGCTGAGGGACTGTTTCTCATTTTCTCATGGTGTGAGGCATCTCTTGCAGCACACTTTGGCCAAAACTGGCTCTAGGTTTCTTCTGTGGTCAACAGGTTGGGCTGCGCCCTGTGAGGAGGGGTGAGGTGGTCTTGGGGTTTCACTGGTGGCTTCCCTGGCTCCCTGCACAGATGAGCTGCTGCACAGTAAGGTCTGCACTTCTCAGCCTTTCTGCCTCATAGAGACATCCCATGCCCCTCAGCATCATTGTAGCCTCCACTGGACTATCTCCAGTAGCAACTTGTTTCTCTTGAACTAGGAAGCCCAGAACTGGACACAATACTCTGGCCTTCTGCTTACATCTCAGGAGAGCTTTAAGGAAGGTGGTTTTGGGGACCAGCAGCAAACACTGTGCTTTAGGACATGTTTCAGATTGCCAGTGGCTGAGGGCCAGGATGCTTCTCAAAGGCAGGATGCTCAGCGACCCTGATGGAGTGTGCCAGGGAGGCACTTGACCTGCTGGGTCTGAGAGAAGGGGTGCAACATGTGGTGGGCTGTCATCCAGCTGGGGATGAGGATGAGATCAAGGGAGGGTGTGAGAAAGAGGTTTTTCAGTGTAAATAGAAGCACTGAAGCAGGCTACCCAGAGAGGTTGTGGAGTCTCCTTCTCTGGAGACTTTCAAGGCTCATCTGGATGCATTCCTGTGTGATCCTGCTCTGGCAGGGGGTTGGACTTGATGATCTCCAGAGGTCTCTTCCAAACCCATCCCCCCACCCCCCACTCTATTATTCTATGATTTTATCCTCTGTACACACAGGTCAGCAAAGTCTGACCATGGGTTGAACTCCACAGCGTGCTGCCAGTTCAGCTGCTGCAAGGGCAAGGGCCAATTCTGTTGTGGAAAACAGCAGAAGAAGAGATGCCAAATGATGGTGAGTGGTATTGAGAGGGACAAGACCACCAGAGCAGCCCAGTGGTGGGATGTGCCAAAGCCCCGAGTCTCTGCCCACCTCCCACAGGGCAGGCAGAAGGAGATGCTTTGCTCTGGGTACCCTCAGCTGTTCTACTCCAGCCTTCCCGAGGCTGCCCTTGAGCAAGGGAATGCCTGGCACCCAGCAGATCCCCTCTCTGGGGTGCAGGGCTCACTCCCAGGCTGGCACACTCTGCTCCTGCCCTTTGGGGGCCTTCTGTGATGCCATGGCTGCGCTTCATGCTCCACTGAGTCATTGCCAATGTGGTTGCTAATTCGCATCAGGGGATGTGAGCACTGGCAGGGTGTTTTCGGGCTGATCTCAGCCTGTTTATTGCTGCCATGTTTCCATGGCAATTAACACAGTTCTGCTCCCTGCCACGCTCCTGTTAAACACCTACACCAGGAATGAGCTCCCCAAGTCCTTGAAAGCCTTCACCCGTGCCGCAGCTTCTCCCTGCACCTTGTGCTCAGCTGCATCTCCTTCTGCCTATCCCCTGATCCCAGAGAGGACCACAGGGGCTGCTGCAGGGGCTGCTTCTATTTTGCCATGCGGAGACTTGACATCCCCAGGGAGTTTCCCAAAGCCCCTGGAGCACACAGGGGCTGGCAGGAGGGTGAATGTAAAGTCAGAGCCAACTCTGCATGCTGGTCCTCACATAAAATCCCAGTGTGGTGGGTGCTGGAAGGGATCTCATCCAGTCCAACCCTCCTGCTAAAGCAGGGCACCCACAGCAAGTCACACAGAATTACAATGTCCAGGTGGGTTTGGAATGTCTGCAGAGATGACAACGCCACAGCCTCTCTGGGCAGCCTGCTGCAGGGCTCCAGCACACTCACAACAAGGAATTTTATCCTCCTGTTCAGATGGAGCCTCCTGGATTCTAGTTTGTGCCTGTTGCCCCTTGTCCTGTCACTATGCACCTTTTGCCCCCCAGCCTTCATCTCTTGCTGAGCACTGATCAGGCCCTCTGGAGCTGCTCTTCTCCTGGCTCAACAGCCCCAGGGCTCTCAGCCTCTGGTCCTCAGAGAGCCACTCCAGGTCCTTCAGCAGCTTTATAACTGCACTGGACTCTCTCCAGTAATTCCGTCTCTCCTGAACTGGGAAGCCCAGGGCTGGCCTCAGTAGGACAGAACAGAGTGGGATCACAGGATGTTAAGATTTGAAAGGGGTCTCTGGAGATTTTCAAGTCCAACCCTCTTGCTGAACAGGTCTCACAGGAACGCGTGCAGATGGGATGGGATGGGATAAGCTATGGGTTTGCGTGGCAGAGGTAAGGAAGCAAGATGCTCACAAGCTTTGGGCCAGCAGCGAGCATCACTTCCAGCCTGAATGCTAAGAATCCAGCTCGCCACTCTCGCACCTCAGCCCCGGCCAGCGGAGGGTCGCCTGCGCCCAGCCCTGCCTGCGGGGCTGCTCCCCGGGATGCGCAGTGCTCCCGACGCGGAGCCGTGGCTCTGCCTCTCTGGTACAACGTGCGGTACCCTGCTCTGTCCTGCGCGCCACATCTCTCCAGCTTCACCTCCCTCCCTGCAGCCTCGAGTCAACCGTTTCTGAGGCTGATGCCACCGTTGGTCCCTGATTCCAGTGCTGGGTGTTTCCTGGGGGACGCAGAGGCAGGAGGGGACTGCACGCAGCATGCCGGGCAGGATGCCCCCCACTGCAAGTCTGCGGGTGTTTGTCAGCACGGAATGACATGGTTTCGGAGCCACCCACACGACAAATAGCTGCAGAGCCCAGAGTAGCTCCTCATCTATCTCCTTTTCCCAACCTAAGTGCATGGATCCCCCAGCCCCTGGGGTGAGCAGCTCCACAGGGCTTGCAGGAGCAGCCCAGGAGAGTTGCCACTGTGGGGGTCACAAAGTCACAGGCTCACAGCATGTCAGGGGTTGGAAGGGACCTCCATAAATGATTGGGTCCAACCCCTCTGCCAGAGCAGGACCATGGAATCTAGCTTAGGTCACACAGGAACACAATCAGACAGGCCTTGAAAGGCCTCAGAGAAGGAGACTCCACAACCTCTCTGGGCAGCCTGTGCCAGTGCTCTGTGACCCTTACAGTAAAGAAGTTCCCCCTTGTTTTGAAGTGGAACATCCTGTGCTGCAGCTTCCATCCATTGCTCTTTCTCCTATGCCAAGAGAGCAAGTGAGCAGAGCCTGTCACCTCCTTCCTGACCCCCAGCCCTCAGATATTTACAAACATTCATTAAATCCCCTCTCAATCTCCTCTTCTCCAGACTAAACAGCCCCAGGTCCCTCAGCCTCTCCTCGTAAGGAATGCTGAAGAAGAGTCACTGAGAAGAAAAGAGCTAGGAGAGGACAAACATCATTTTGCCCAGACAAACAGCCTTCCTCCTCATGCCCACTCCATCCCATGCCTTTTGATGGCTCCTCGTTCCAAGCAGGGCACACCTCAGCCCTGGTCATGCTCCAGAGAGGTGCCCGGTGCAGCTCAGGAGCTGCAGCAGACTCTGTTTTGCCAACTTCTGGGGCAGCTTCTGCAAGAGGTGTTTCTGTAGGCCTGCTGAGGGATGTGGCACCATGGCAGTGGTCCTCTGCAGGCTACAGTGCGTTTTGGGAGCACACCAAGGGAGAACTGCTCTTGATTCTGCAGCCTGGACTGCAGACCTTGGCAAACCATGGACATTGCTGTCTACACACCAGAAAGAGTAAATCTTCACAGCAAACATCAAACCCCTCTGCACTACACCTTGCTGACACGGGGTGGCTGAGCCCTGTTATCCCAGAGGGACAGCAAAGGACATCACCTCTGCCTGCTCTGGCCAAACCTTGCAAGGTGAAACCTTCATCAGAGGATGAACTACTTGCTCCAGGCCGAACACTGAGACAGAGCAGCAGGCATCTTGCTTGGCATGGTTGGCCAGGGGCACAACCCACTTCCGGGGGCGGGGGGGGGGAACCTCTGGCAAACCCCTCAGCCCAGTGAGTATTAACCTGCATCCCGATGAGACATCTATTTAATCTCCAACTCCTGTGTTTTTCTGACATATTTATGCGTGCTCTGTCTCATTAATCTGGCGAGTATTCACAAGGCTTCCCTTTCCTGAGAGAATAGCTGAGGGCAAAAGCCTCTATCTGCTCAGTGCCAAGGAACCTTCCTTGAGTCAACTGGATGGAAGGGTTTCACCTTTTAAAATCCTTAATAGAGTTTTCCCAGCAATATGTCTTCTGTGTTGGAGGAAAGAGCCAACTTCCTCTTTATGGCATGCTGCAGGTTCCTTTCTTTTATTACCTTGACAACATTCAGCTCCCCTCCCAACGCCTGCCTTGCTTCCCCAGCTCACATCGCACTCACACGCCATTCCAGCTGAGGAGTGATCTGTCATGGTAACAGCCTGATGGGAGAGGTTTCAGAATGAAAAATCAAAGCTGAACACACCACAGAAGGTTGTCCGAGTGGCTTTGTGCTCAGATCACCCTTGGTAGACTCATACAGAATTACAGAACTGTCAGGGCTGGAAGGGACCTTAAGGATCACTTCCAACCCCCCCCTGCCATGGGGAGGGACTCCTCACACTAGATCAGGTTGCTCAGAGCCACATCCAGCCTGGCCCTAAGCACCCCCAGGGATGGGGCTTCTCCCACCTCCCTGGGCAACCTGTTCCAGTGTCTCACCACCCTCATGATGAAAATCTTCCTCACATCCAATCTGAATCTACCCACTTCCAAGTTTTGCTGGCAGGATTAGCATGGTCATCTTGCCCATAGGAGGGCACCTTCCTGACTATCCACTGCTGGGAGCCACTGTGCTCTGCCACAGCCAAGGCTTTGCTAAGTGGTTTGAGGTTTGTTTGGGATGCAAATGTTGCTCCAGGTATGTGGTGCAGAAAACCTTGTGCTATGACCAGAAGCTGAACCTGAAGAGAGTCCATGGTGACCAGCAGCAGGTCCCTGTCTGCAGGCACTGGGCAAATATCTGGGTGCTTTATTGATGGAAGCAGCCTGCCCATCCATAACTCTTCATGCCAGGCTGGCCAAGTGCTCGTTTCCAGGGCTCTATAAATAATAATAACTGCTGAGGTCCCCACGTGAGGCTCCTTTCCATTAGAGTACTCTCTAATAATTGCTTTTCATTTGCCTTTTTTTTTTTTTTTTTTTTTCTCTTTTCTTCCAGGGGTCTCCTCAGCATTGTATCTAAATCAATATTGTAATTAAAACAAAGATATTTCAGAAAAGCCACAGAGCAGTAAAAACAGGGAAGCAATTACAGGAAAGCTTCAAGCGTTAGCTGTGAAAGAAATAAAAGAATAAAAGCTTGCAGAGCCCCCTTGGAAACATTTACAGAAGCATTTTGGTGCAGCAAATGGCCTCTCAGAGCATTCCCTTCTGGTGGGGCCACGGAGTTCCCATTTTGTGCTATTTCTGTGTACTCTGAGCTGAAGCACATCAGGATTATTTCTCCTGGGCTTCTGTCCTCACTTTCCCCCTCCAAGCCCGTGTCTGTGCACATGTGTACCCACCCATGGAGATCTGGGCTCCTGGCTCTTTCAGGACCCATTCCTGGAGACACTGAAGGTTTAATCAGGTGGGGCTCTGAGCAACCTTCTCTAGTTCAAAATATCCCCACTCACTGCAGGGACCTTTGGAGGTCCCTTCCAACCTGATGCACTCCATGGTTCAATAATGACTCAAACCAAGCCCAGCTTCTCCCTTTGCCTGTTCGCCAGATCAGTTTCCACCTCCAAGCCAACATCATCCCTCCCACAGCAGCTTCACCACCACCATCTCATAGAATGATAGAGTTATAGAATCATAAAACCACAGAATCATAGAGTCATAGAGTCACAGAATCATTCGGGGTTAGAAGGGACCACAAGGATCATCCAGTTCCAACCCCCCTGCCATGGACAGGGACACCCTACCCTAGATCAGGCTGCCCAGAGCCTCATCCAGCCTGGTCTTAAACACCTCCAGGCATGGGGCCTCAACCACCTCCCTGGGCTCTCATCACTCTCATGGTAAAGAACATCCTCCTCACATCCAGGTTGAATCTCCCCACCTCCAGCTTTGCTCCATTCCCCCAGTCCTGTCACTCCCTGATAGCCTAAAAATAACCCTGATACACCTCTCCAGATTTTTTGTAGCCACCTTCAGATCCTGGAAGGCCACAAGAAGTTCACCTGGAAGCCTCCTCTTCTCCAGACTGCACAGCCCCAACTCTTTCAGTCTGTCCTCATAGCAGAGGTGCTCCAGCCTTCTGAGCATCCTTGTGGCCCTTCTCTGGACATGCTCCAGCATGTCCACATCCCTGGATGCAGTACTCCAGGTGGGGTCTCACCAGAGCAGAGTAGAGAAGACTCACGTCCCTTGCCCTGCTGGCCACACTTCTCCTGATGCAGCCAAGGACAGATTCATCCTCAGATGTTTGTGGGTGGCCCAGAGTGGCTCCAGCCTGCTCCTTCAGCCCCACCACCTCCACTTAGGTTCACAGAATCATGCCATCACCAAGGCTGGAAAAGACTTTTAAGATCATCAAGTCCAACCATAACTCCACCACCACCACTAAGCCATGTTCTGAAGCACCACATCTCCATGCTCCTTGAACACCTCCAGGGATGGCAACTCCACCACCTCCTTGGGCAGCCTGTTTCAGTGCCTCACCACTCTCTCAGTAAAGAAGTTTTTCCTAATGTCCAACCTAAACCTAGCCTGGCAACAACTTAAACCCCTCTCCTCTCATCCTACCATTGGTTATTTGGGAGAAGAGACTAACACCAGCCTCACTCCAACCTCCTTTCAGGCAGTTGTAGAGAGCATTAAGATCTCCCCTAAGCCTCTTCTTCTCCAGACTAAACACCTCCAGCTCCCTCACTTGCTCCTCATGCGATGATCTCCAAACCCCTCAACAGCCTCATTGCTCTTCTCTGGACATGCTCCAGGCCTCACTGTCTTTCCTGAACTGTGACACCCAAACCTGAACCCAGAACTCAAGCTGTGGCATCACCAGGGCTGAGTAAAGGGCACTACCACTTCCCTACTCTATGACAATCCATAGAGTCATATATTCATAGAATGGGTTCGGTTGGAAGGGACCTTAAAGACCACCTAGTTCAAACTCCCCTGCCATGAGCAGGGACGCCTGCTGCTAAAGGCAACATCCAACTTGGCCTTGAACACCTCCAGGGAGGAGACATCCACAATCTCCTTGGGCAACTTGTTCTCCTTGTGTTTTGCCTTTGTGGCCAGGCTTGATTAGTGCCACAACATCAACATTTTCCTCCTGACAAGCTGCCCAAAGAAAGGGATGTGCCAGTGGGCAAAGCCCTACCCAATTATGAGATCAGGCAACAAGAGGAAGCAAACACACAGCAACCAGATGGGGCCAGTGGTGGTTTGAGAAGTCAATCTGATTGTCTACTAATTATTTAGTGTCCAAGACAATTTTGATGCTTAACCCCCTTGATCCTGGGAGCTGCTTTGGTGTTCAGTATGGGAGTCAGGCAACGTGCTCCTCATTAGCATTTAGCACCGGGAACTCTGGAGTAGGCAGCACTGAAGTTCTGAATAACAAATGAACAGGAGTCAGACAGCTTATTCATCATCCAGGAGGAAGATGTCAGCTTTGGAGATTCCAGCCATTATCATAATTGCCAGCAATATCCACCCATAAATGCACATCCAGCAGCACTGCTACCCGAGAGGTTGGCTCTGCCCTGCCCCTTCTCCTTGGGAAGTTCTCAGCTCCTTTGAGTAAGACCTGGTGTAGAGTCTCACCCTGATGCACAGCTATTGCTGGCCATGGAGTGCCAGTTGTCCCCTCCATTGTGTGTGGGTGCTCACACTGACACATGTGCATGAGTCAGGAGGGGCTGTCAGCTCCACCTCTGCTCTTAGTTGTGACATTGGATGAGCCCAGTCAAGGGAGACAGAGGTCTCACATTAAGTCCTCAGACAACAAGTCTTGTCAGGAGCTGCTAAGGGACTTGGGGTTGCTTAGTCTGGAGAAAAGGAGGCTCAAGGGAGGCTTCTGGCTCTCTACAACTCCCCAAAAGGAGTTTGGAGCCAGGTGGGGGTCAGTTTCTTTTCCTAAGTAGTAAGAGAAAGGACAAGAGGAAACAGACTCCAGTTGTGCCAGAGCAGGTTTAGGTTGGACATGAGGAACAATTTCTTCCCCAGAAGGGTCATCAAACCCTGGAACAGTCTGCCCAGGGCAGTGGTGAAGTGCCCATCCCTAGAGGACTTGAAAAGCTTTGTAGATGTGGTGCTGAAGGAAGTGGTTTAGTGGTGACATGATAGCACTGGGTTAATGGTTGGACTTCATGATCTGAAAGGTCTTATCCAAATAAACCAATTCTGTGATTCTAAGTAATCAAGCATGGTCTGAGATAAGTGATAAGCAGGGCAGGCTAAAAATGAAAGCTGATCTCTGTCTCCTCTACAAAAAGAAAATGTTTCACAGAGAGAACAATCAGCTGCTGAAATAATCTCCTCAGGGAAGTGGCGGAGTCCCCAGCATTGGCCACTTTTAAGATTGAGCTGGGCCAGTTTGTCTATGCCATGCTCTAACCAAGAATGGTTGGGCCACATGATCTTTGAGGTCTATCCCAGTCTGGAATTCTGTGATTCTTAAAGGACATGAGTTGTGAAAGCTGCAGAATGAAGCAGCTATGACCAGAAATGGGCTGCCCCATAGCCCAGCAGTTCTGCCCTCACCTAGCCTGCAGCTTTCAGCAGTATCACCACCCCAGAGCAAACATTACATGGGCTCAAATGGGACCTGAGAGGCAGGATCAGAACACGAGCCTCTGGAGGTTCAGGGGCACCTTCTCTCCCTGACAGTGCTAAGCAGAAATGAGAGATCTAAATAAAACATGAAAGAGGCTGGGAGTGAGGATACTGCCTGAGTTGCTTTGCAAGGTGCTGGTGCTGCATGACCCAGAGGAGGGATGCTTATGATGCTGCTCAGCTTGTGAGCATCCCTTCCCTCATCCCTTACCACTCCAGGTGCCTGCATCCAGCTTGGCCACAGTGACCACGTTTGGTCCAACATGAACTGTGCCATAAGCTGTGCTCAGGACCAGACTGCTGCAGGAGCTCGGGTCCCTGCATGCTGACACCTCCACCACCAGCCTTGCTGTTCCAGTTGTCTTCAGAAGGGAGAGACGGTCCTTGTAACTGCTCCTCACAGCATCCATCCCCTTCCTCCACTCCCTCTCCTTGTGCCGGGGCTCTCTCCGCATCCACAATACCCTCTAACAGGTACCACTTTGGCCACACACCCTGCTCCAGCAGCTCACAGCCAGTAAAGAGCAGCATCAGTTTCCAAGCAGAGAGGAGCTCTAGCAGCATCCTTCCCTCCAAGCGCAAAGCAACAGTGTGTGGGGGAGGCTGCTTTTACGACACCCCATAATTTTCGAGTGGTCCAGTGCTAGCTCTTCCCCTCGGCTTTCCAGCTGCAGAGCCACGTAAATCTTGGTGCAGCACTTAACCCGCCCGCGCCGCATCCCGGGCAGCTCTGCGGGCAGCACCCGCGGCAGCAACAGGCACTGCCCAGCACTGCCTTGCGCGGTCAGATTCTGACTCTCAGTTTGCATCCAGGGGAGGGGTTGGAAACGCCAGCACTGCGGATGAGGCTTGCTGCGTGTGGGAGGCAGGCACCTAGGCAGCCCAAGGAATCCCCCCCTCTTTGCTTGCCCTTGCTTAGCAGACCTGCCAGCAACACCTTCAACGCACCTTGGGCTCTCAGATCCCAGGTGAAATCCCAGCTCCTGGGGACAGCTGATGGCCAAACCCTGCGTTAAACAAAAAACTTCTTTAGCTCACATCTACAGGCGTGTGCTGCTCAAACCACCTGCCCAGTTCACATCTGCCCCACATCCAGGTGAGTGCTGGAATGCAGCATCACACTGCCATGCAAACTGGAGCCAGCATCTTCTGAGAAGGCTCCCAGATCTGCCTGGCTTTGGAGGGACAGATTAGGCTCCTATTTGGCAGCATTTATGAAACCATCACTTCCCTTCTCTGTTTTATTAAATTCAGCATCTGGGTTTTATGAGAAAAGATAATTACAGCCCAAAAGGTCGCTGTTAACTCTGCTCTGTGGTCAGGGATCACCCAAGCTGTTTTATTGCCTCTCTTCTCAGCTGAGCCAAACCCCAGCAGCTCTGGGACCTGCTCAGAGGTGCCACCAACACAGGAAAAGCAGTTGGGCTGCCCTTGACTAGGCACAGCTAACACATTTCACAAATGGTTTATCCCTATCACAAAGCCATGTCCTGCCAGCCTAGGTACCAGTTGCATTTGCTGACTGCAGGGGTGAGACCCTCCCAGTTGCTCTCAGCTTGTGCCTACCATCAGGTTGGCATGAGGGGATGCACAAGAAAGCTTTTTCCTCATTTTGCTCTAACTTCAGCAGCTAAATGGAAAAGGAAACAAAACAAGAACAAAACAGAAACACCCCCAACAAACAGTTAATTCCTTTGATTTATGGCTCCCATATTTCACAGGGTACCCAGCGAGGCTTGCTGGAGAGGAAGGTCAGCATGGGAGCACAGGGCCAGCCAGGGTCCTGGAAAGAGGCACCTGCTGCTTTGTTCTGCCACAGATTATGTCAGAGAGGGCAGCTCAGCTTGATGGATCCAGGGCAGTGAAGAGACACAAAGAACTCACACACAGAATGGTCATTGGGTTTGTGTCAAGCCCTGGGTCGCCATTGAAGCCCATGGGGATAGTGATGATTTGGGCCCAAAGGCAAGACAGATTTATGGGTATTGTCTTCCCATCCAGCACATAGATCTCCTGCCACCACTGCCCTACAGCATCATCTGTCTGCCAGGAGCTGGCAAGTCCTTCCCTGCTACTGTGACTCCATGTGCCAGCTCTATATCCACCCCATGGTCACAGCTCTCCATTTCCCAGGGCAACATTAGGGGAAACCATTTCCAGCAGAACATGGGGACACTGAAGGGAGGGTTTCTGCACAAGAGTATGGCTGAGAATTTGGTTATCACTGCAGGGAAGTGGGAGGGAACGAAAAGCTGCAGGTCTTCCCCAGTCCTGGCAGCACCTCTCACCCCCTGCTTGCCCACATGCTCCCAATGTCCAATAGCCAATGTCTGTGTTACACAGGTAAGAAGGTGCCTCAAGCATCATGGAGATGCTGTGCTGCAGTAGTGTGTCCTACAGACACCTCTCTGGGGTGATACTCTCACCTGCTGGCATTTTGGGGTTGCTTGTGGGCTTCTGGGAGTACTGAACAACCTAAGCCTCCACCACCAGCAAAATGCCTCCAGACAGGACATACTGAAGACCTTTACTGCAGGATCTCCCCCCTATAATTGATGCCCAATGCCAGCACAAGGGGCACTGGTGGAAGTTGAGGCATAGGAAGTTCCATGAAAACATGAGGAGGAATTTTTTCCCTTTCAGCTCCTGACATTCTGTGATTCTATTATGTAAGTGATGCAGCAAGGAGAAGCTTGCCCTTTTCTGCCCAGGCTTTTCTCTTGGTGCTCTGTGGCTAAAGACTCAAGACAGGACCTATCTTCCCACTCTCCCTCCCTGGCTGTTCCTCTCTTGTGCAGCTCAGTAAAGGGCTGCAGCCGAATCCTGATGGCTGGCTGGTGTAGGGGAAATTCTTCCCTCAGCCCTCTCTTCCCCTCACCCTCTCTTTTTTCCTCCTCTGACCTGGCAGCACAGGCTTTGGGCAGGTGAAAACTGATTTGCAATGAACTGCTGCCCTGCCATTCATCCATTCACTGCTCAGCTCCACACTACTCAGAGCTCAGCCTGACACCCAGCCAAGTGAGACCACAGACACCCAGGAGTCCTAAAAGGCATCCAGGAGTCACAGTGTGCAGAGGCAGCACCACGGAGCTATCCCAGAGTGCAGACACAGCACCATGGATCTACACAGCGGAAGGCAGGCAGTAAAAGGTGAAAGCTGGGATCCAAAACTCACCAAGTGAGGGGAGATCGTGAGAGCATGGCTGGAGAGGGCAAAGTGCTCAACTGATCCACACTGAGAGGCGGAGTGTGTGGGAAGAGGGAAATCTAGAGCCCCCTGCACAGCCTGCAATCCAGCTGGATCCTTCTTAGCCCCAGATCATGGCCAGCATGCCAGTGAGCTGGAGGAGCCTGGGTTAGAGCAACTCACACAAACCTGTCCCTGGCTCATGGAGGGGGCCCCAATGTGCCTTCAAGAGCAAGGAAGTGTCTAAGGCTGGAGCTGTTGGTAGTCAGCACCAACTTTCAGGACCCCACTCCTCCTACTCTTGACTGTGAGCTTCATCATGCCCCCTCCCCCATGCTGGCTGCCTTTCCCTGCTTCCAGCATCTGGGATTAAACAGCACTGCTTTATTGCCACTCATGGGTGTGGGATTGCTGGAAGTCACCATGTCACATCCTTGAGTTTATCCCAGTGCTCCTGCCCAGCATGTGCCCATTTGTCAGGAGTGATCAGAGAACAGGTATCCTCCAGAGCATCCTGCCCTTGACCTTAGCCAAGGACACCCTAAATCACTGAAATTGGCATCAAAGCACCCTCAGAGCCAGAACAGGGACGCAAAATCCACTGGGAATTGACACTTGGCTGCTGAGGATGGACATTGACACAGCTGGACAGGCTGAGCCTTGGGAACAGGATGGAGAATGATGCCCTGGAGGGAACCAAATAACCCATCAGGACACATCTCCAGTTTGCTGGGGGCATGGGGGTGTAAATGGTCCCCCTTATGCCTGCTCCCTGGTTCTCCATCAAAGCAGAGCAGCTACATTTNAAAAAAAAAAAAGAGTCCCTCAACAGGCCTGTTCCAAATAATAATTCAAGTTCTTTAGAAAGCAGGTCAGCAGCACTGAGTAATAAGTTCATTATAATCTAATAAAGTTCATTAGTCCTTGAAAAGTCTAAAATGCAAGAGCAATATTACCGACAAAACCGCCCTCTGGCGGGATCATTTCTGGGTGGGAAAAAAGGGATTTGAGATAAAAGGAAATAAAAATAGGCAGTAAGAATTTGAAATAGGAAGAAGACGTTGCTGGGAGAATCGGAAACACCTCAAGTACGTCCACAGAGCTGCTGCTCGCCTGCAATAAAAGCCTTGGGGCTCGAACAGGAGAGGGAGGAGCAGCTCTGAAGAGCAGGGCGCTGAGATGGCAGCTTGCTGGACACAGCCACCGCTCTGCAGAGGGCATCTAGGGGGAGAGACAGCTCTGCAGAGGGCGGAGAAAAGCCCTAAATTCAACGTCGGTGGGGTCCGAGGGAGAAAAAAAGAGCCGATGCATGATTCAGCTCCCAGCCACCCGGGGACATCTGTATTCAGGTCCCTGCGCAGGCAGAGTGCTCCTGCAAAGTCAACAAGAGGAGCGAAGGAAAGCAAACAAATAGTAGGGAGGCTCCCGGCACTGCCAGCGCAGGCACCGCTGCCAGCCACCGCTACAGAGCCAGCAGTCACCTTGTGGGCACGGATCTGCTGCACAAGGAGTGCAGAGAAAGGCAGGTGTGAGTCACACACAGCCCCAGCACGGTGGGCTTGGAAGGGAGCTCTGGAGCTCAGCCAGTCCAACTCCCCTGCTAAAGCAGGGCACCCACAGCAGCTTGCCCAGCAGCACAATGCCCAGGGAGGGTTGGAAGCTCTCTGCAGAAGGAGACTCCACAACCTCTCGGGGCAGCCTGCTCCAGACCTCCAGCACCCTCACACCAAACAAGTTTCTCCTCCCGTTGAGATGGATCTTCCTGGCTTCCAGTTTGTGCCCATTGCCCCTTGTCCTGTCAGTGGGCATCATCGACAACAGTCTGGCCCCAGCCTCTTGTCCCCTCCCCCCCCCAAATATCTTGATGAGCATTGCTCAGATCTCCTCTGGGGCTGCTCTTCTGCAGGCTCTCAGCTTTTGGTCCTCACAGAGCTGCTCCAGGCCCCTCAGCATCTTTGTATCCTCCATTCTCCAGCAGCTCCCTGTGTCTCTTGAACTGGGGAGCTGAAAACTGGAGCCAGTTCTCTAGATGTGACCACAGTAGGACAGAGTGAAAAATCATGAGAAAGATAGGAAGTCATCATGTGCCTGTGTGCAGGATGGGAGCTGCTTTCAGGAAGCATCCCTGTGGTGAGATAATACACCAGGAAAGCAGCAAATAATGGTGCTAGGTTCAAGACAGACTGAAAGCTTTGTGGGGTTGCACCTGAATCACAGAATTAACCAAGTTGGAAAAGACCTCTGAGATCATCAAGCCAAATCTGTCACCTAATCCTTCTAATTAAGTGCCTCATCCAGTCTCCTCTTAAAGACCTCCAGGGATGGGGACTCCACAGCCTCCACTGCCCATCCAATGCAAATCTCTCTTGCTGTGAAGAGCTTCTTAACACCCAGCCTGAACCTGCCCTGGTACAGCTTGAGGCTGCGTCCTCTTGTTCTGAAGGCAGTTGCTGAGTAAGTGTTGCTCCCTGTTCTGCTCTTGTTGGATCCAAGTTAAGTAGGAAACAGGGAATCAGCTGCAAAGGTGATTGGTCACCCACCAGGGATGCTGCTGAGGTAGCTCCCTGGGAGAACAGGGATCCTGGGGATGGAGCCAGTGCACTGGCACCCACCACCACCCACCCAATGTTGCAGGCAGGGCCAGCAGGAATTGCCCACAGTATGGGCAGGTCACCAAGCTGGTTGCAGGAGTAAATCCCCACCAACGAGTGGTGGGGCATAGACCAGGGCCAGCACATAAGAGGGCCCAAAGGATGTGTCCTTTGGTGCAGGTTTGGTAGGTGAGCCACTGGGAGTTTGCACCCTGCAGACAAATTCTCAGTTTGTCTAACCTTTGGCATTTCAGCAGAGCCATCACACATCAGAGGTGGCTTTGGCAGCCAAACTGGGCAGCAATGCTGCTGCCCTAAGATGAAGAGAGAGTACCAAAGGCAGGGACTCGCCCCCTAGACACTTCTCAGGGCTTTCAGTGCCCTGCCTTCCGAATGACCCTTAGACCTTGCCAGGTGGATGGAGCCCTCAGATGCTCCTTGGACCTTGCCAGGTGGATGGAGTCCTGTGGGGAGAACCCAGAACTGTTGTCACTCCAAGGAAGCAAGAACAGTGTTAGTCTACGGGTAGCAAGGATGGGTCAGACCAGGCAAAGTGCTGCTCCCTCCCCTGCTCTGCCTGTTCCAGTCTTTGTCCTGAGGGAAATGGGATCAGACACCGAGAAGAAGAACAGCAGCAATTTCTCCAGCACATATTGACTAATTTTTCCTCTGTCTGCCCCCAAAAAAGACAGTTATTGCTGTCCCCAAAGCCAGAGAGACAGTGGCCAAACAAGGTTATGAGAACTCACTTTGCTTAAGAGGAGCAGGGATAATGGGGGTTGGTAAATAAACACTTCACTGGAGGCTTCCTCTTTCCAGCCTCCTTTTCCCAGGTGTCCTCCACATTTTAATAAAATAATTGTTTGTGGTTATGGACAGTTGCTCTCTGGATCCTCAATGTGACCCACAGACTCACCCCTCACCTGCTGCCACAGTCAAGGGACATGAGATGGTCCCCAGCCACCAGACAAAAGAGAGCTGTAATAAACAGCAGTGAGCTTCAGACCAGAGCCCAGCTCTGCCATCAGGAGCATCCAAATAATGCCTCAATAGCAGCAGCCACTTCCCAATGGGATGGAGGAGTTCCACGGTGGAGAGCAGGAAGATTCCCAGGAGTGGGATAGATACAGTCACGCCTTCATGGAGTCCCAGACTGGTTTGAGTGGGAAGAGATCTTTCAAGGTCTTCTAGCCCTGGGGACCTGGTTTAATGGTCATGGTCAAGTTAGGTCAGCAGCTGGAATCAATTGTAGGGGTCTCTTCCAACTGGAATGGTGCTACAAAAGGTGAATGTGTTTCTCTGTTATTTCCTACAGTGCAGATACAACCCTCATGGTCAGAGAAATTCAGAACCAAACAGGTTTGAGGCAGAAATTAGCAATTTGTTAAAAACTGGGAAGTGCCATGGAAATTTTTATCAAGTTCAGCTGGAAACCAGGCAGGGTTGGGACTGCCCTTGGAACTGATTCCCTAAGCTCCAATAGTCCTTAGAGCCAGGACAGATCTTCATGCCTCTCCAGGGAGAGAAATATGGTACTTTTCCAAGTCAGAATAAATCTAAAATCCAGAAAAAGAAAACCCTGAGGGCACAGATGCCTTCAGACATCTGCTCTCAGTGCAGCTCCCTTCAGAAAGCACATCTGACACAGCACCTACACGTGACAGCCCTTTGACAAGTGATGCAAAACCCAGCTTAGAATTGCTCATCAGATGCTGTTAGGGGGCAAACTCAGCCTATTGCAACCCAAATATAGCTCCAGACTGCACAAATCATCTGGAGTTAAAAGGGAAGGATATCTAAAGGTCCAGGAGCTGAGGAGGAGGGGATGGGAGATGCAGGCTCGGTGTGAAATCATCCCACCTTTGAAGTCAACAGGAGTTTAGTCTTTGACTTCAGCAGGGTGAGGATTTCACAGGTGTCTATAAAGAGATCTGAAGCAGCTCTTCAGGGGAGCATGGACAACACAGGCTGTATCCTGGTTTCACCCCAGGGAGCTGGGTGGTAGTGCTGGAGGCTGGCAGGCAGGAGCTGGCCAAAGCAGCTCACTCCCCCACCCCCCATTGCAATGCAAGGCACAGACTCTGTCCATGACCCAGCTGGGCTGCTGCTGCGGTTTTGCCATGACTGAGAACCCTGTTTAAGGAGCAGGTTTTCCATCTCCTTATAACAGGAAGGATCCTACAGTGTTGTTACACTTCTCAGCCTAGGGGTGTCCCACTGGCAGCAAACCCAGGGGAGGGCAGCACCCAGAGATGCTCAGCACCAGGTTTGCGACACTGAAATGGAGTCATCAAATGCTTCTGGTGGGAAGGGACCTTTCGAGGTCATCTGGTCCTACCCCCTGCAGTCAGCAAAGATACCTCCAACTACAGCAGGTTGCTCAGAACCCCACACAACCAAGAATGGTCCCAGCAATGGGGCATCTCCCAGCTCTCTGGGCAACCTGGGACAGGGCATCACCACCCTCAGTACAAAATAATCTCTTCCTTCTCTCCAGTCTAAATCTCCCTCTTTCAGTTCAAACCATCACTGTTGTCCTGGCACAACAGGCCCTACTCTAAACTCTGTCCCAAGCTTTCTGATCAGGACCTTAAAGCACCAAAAAGCAACCAGGTGGTCTCCCTGGAGCCTTCTCGTCTCCATGCTGAACACCCCCAACCCTCTCAGCCTGGTCTCACAGCAGAGCCCTTCCAGCCCTCCCACCATTGCTGTGCCCTGCTCTGGCCCTGTTCCAACATGTCCCTATCTGTGCTGAGAACTCCAGAGCTGCCCCAGCACTGCAGAGGGGGTCTGAGCAGAGCACAGCAGAGGGGCAGAATCCCCTCCCTCCCCCTGCTGCCCACACTGCTGGGCGTCAGTCCAGGACACATCTGGCTCTGGGCTGGTAGTGCTCAGTGCCAGCTCATCTCCAGTTTTGCACCTCCAAGTGCCTCTCCACAGGGCTGCTCTCCAGCCCTTCATCTGCCAGCCTGGATTAATACTGGAGATTGCCCTCACCCAGGGCCAGGACCTTGCAATTGACTTTGTTGATCCTCATGAGGTTCACATGGACCCACTTCTTGAACCTGCCCAGATGCCTCTGGACAGATCCAGTCCCTCAGCTGCGTTGCCCACACCACTCAGCTTGGTGTCAGCTATAGAGGTAAAGACTCAGGACTAAGGTCAGAGCAGAGCTGGAGGACTAAACACTTACAGAGTTGCCTGCAGATGGGCAGCATAACAGCCCTGGGGCCAGGACTAGGTACAGGTATTGCTGTGGGGATGCAGAGCTTTACATGGGCTGCCCAGTCATGCTTGAAGATGGTTTTTCCAAGGCTAGGACGGGATGTGATGCCACCACAGCCAGTGTGCAGGTGACAGAGGTTTCTTTCAGCTGGGCTTTGAGGAAGCATACACTCCAATTTTGTATCAGATTGGAGAGGTTTGGCCAAGTCTACATGAGGACTGTGGTCCCAGGTATGCATGCAGGAGCAGATTTCCAGGTGACATTTATGATACTGGCAGAAATCCTTAGCATTTAGAGCAGCAAAAGTGCTTCCAGCTTATGTCTTGGAGAGAACTGGCATAAGCCCTGCAACAGAAGTACTTCCACCAGCTGGTGTGAGCTTGGTCTGTGCCAGGAGAGCTTTGCAGGTCTAGCATTGGCCATGCTTGCACTGTGAGCAGGACAGATGAGGCATGTCACAACAGATTAGTGTGAAGCTAAAACCCTCCTAACATATTTGCAGGAGCAGGGACTTGGAAAAGGACTGTGTGGAGGGCTCCCAGCAATGGGAACCACCCTAGGAATGGTCCTACCACTGCCTGCTTGGAGGTTAGCACAGTGGTGGGATACAAAACCTTGTAAACACACATCTTCAGGAGAAGCTGCTTCCATGGAGCTGTGGATGCATCTCCCAATCCCTCAGTTGCTTCAACCTTTCCCCAGCACACTTCCCAGGAACTGCAAGCACTCACACTGGTGTTTTGTCCTTCTCACCCTCACCAGAACCAAAGGAGTACAAGCAATGATAGGATCTTCCCACAGCTCCACAATTCTGGGTGATGGAAGAACATTTACTACTTAGATCAGTGATTAAAAGATTAAAGGAAAGGAAAGAAAAAAATCTCACACCACCAAAATCTGGAATTAGAATCCAGTTTCTACAGAGGTCCTGTGCAGGCAGTGAGAAACATGGTCCAGCAACAATGGCATCAGCTTTAGGCTTCCAAGGTGTGGTTCTGCTGCTGACCATTTGTTTCTTAGGTAGCATCTCCAGTCTTGAGGAGCAGCACCTCACACCTCTAAGTAAGAGTCACTGAGTGGGACACTCCTCTCCCCAGGGGCTGCAAGGATGATGAAGGGGAGCACTGCCCTGTGAGGAGAGGTTGAGGGACCTGAGGCTTTTTGATCTAGTGGAGAGAAGACTTAGAGGGGATGTTTATAAATATCTGGGGGTCAAGAGGGAGGGAACAAACTCTCCTCAGTTGCACCCTGTGACAGGACAAGGGGCAATGGGTATGAACTGCAGCACAGAAGTTCCACCTCAACATGAAGAACTTCTTTACTCTAAGAGTCACAGAGCAGTGGCACAGGCTGCCCAGAGAGGTTGTGGAGTCTCCTTCTCTGGAGACTTTCCAGCCCTGTCTAGATGTGTTCCTGTGTGATCTGAGCTAGATTCTGTGATCCTGCTCTGGCAGGGGAGTTAGATTTGATCTATTGAGATCCCTTCCAACCCCTAACATCCTGTGATCCAGGTCTGCATGCTTAATTTATTCCCATTTCAGGCTGGCTTTAAGCAGTAAACACTTGTTGCTGGAACTGGCTTTGCCTGTTGGTGGGCAGGAGGAAATGGTGGTGGTGGAGCAGGCAGGTAGGACTGGACCAGTACATTCTGGGCTCTGTTGAGGAGTTTCAATCAGATGCCACTTTCCAATTCTGAACATAAAGAACACCAACAAGAAGGGGAGAAGAGCTGCTCCCAGCATGGGGTAGTTTGGATGGGGCCCCTGCCCCAACCTTGCTACCCAGGACAAGGTTTGAACCAAGGTGGTGGCTAACAGCAAGGTCAGGATTGCTGTGTTTGGGCAGTGAGTCTCTCCTCACAGCACAGTATAAAGTCACCTCTTGGTTTACAACCCCTGGCACACAGGCACCACTTGGCCTCACATCCCCTTTTAAGTCCCTCTTTGATTTTCTGCACTCTATGATCAGAGCCCAAATTGACTTCATGGATGATAACTCCCTGGGTTTATGGTTCCACAGCTCCCTGCCCTGCCTGGCTGGGTTTATTGAGAACACTTCTTTTGATCCAGGTTTGCCAAAGAGAAACAAGTTCTTCAAATGCCAATGCTGATCCAAGAGCAGCAGAACAATATTTGGCACTAAGATGGTCTTGAGATGGATTCCTGCAACAGAGTGGAGCATTCAGCTGCTGTCACCCCAGTTGTCCACTCTCAGGGCAGGTCCCCAATCATTGCACAACACTGATGGATTCATGGATGGTTTCCACAGGCTGCAGGGAGATGAACTGAGATTGCCAACAAGGTGGGGCAGAGCCTGGAGCTGAAGAGAGGTGTCCTGGCTTGACATATGTAGTGCTGACCCACAGCTTGCACCACACCTCCATCTGCAACATCCACAGACCACTCTGCACATCCCAGTTTGCACTCAGCCTTTTACAGGGATGAAACCAGGGAAGAAAAATAGCAAGCACAGTAAGGAGGAGTCAGTGTGGGAGTTTGATTTGAAGTCAGGAGTTGTGTCAGCATTCACCACTTTCCTGTAACTGCAGAAGAACATCACCACCTCTCCAGCCCTGACCCAGTCAAAGGCTTTCAGTGCTTTGTGAGGCATACTGGAGCCCTCTGGGTTGCAGAGGCTCCCTGTGGCACATGAAGAGTGTGCATTTCTAGGGGTATGGATCATCCCAGCCACAAGCTCTGGCAGCTCCCCCACCCACTGCAAGCTTTACATGCCAGCAAACATCACACCAGTGGCTGATACCACCCCTGCAAATCAAAGCCTTAAAGGCAGCCTGCTGAGTGACAGTTACAAATCAATCACTTCTCTTTGCAGAAGTCACTGCAGCCAGACTGCCACCAGCCACCCCATGGGTTTCCCTGTGGTGGGCTCCAGCTGTTTCTGAGGAGCTTCCACAGAGCCCAGATGTTCAGACACTAAGTGACCCACAGAACCCACAGTTCAGCAGTGCTGCTGCATGGGCAGGTGCTGCCTTGGAGCAGCAATGAAGTAACTTTGCTGCTGGTTCAGTCCCTGCTGCATGGCATGGAGCAAAGAGGATCTCTTTCTCAGCCAGAGTCCCTGCCCCAAATCACTTCCTCAACAAGCCAAACTCCAGGCTCTGGGCTGGTATTTTGGAAGATGCAAGGTGCTTACAGCTTCTCTGCAGTGCCACTGGCTCCCTCCTCTGCCCATCACAGCCTGAAGAGCTCCTCTTGCTCGCTGTGAAGGTTCACACCAGGTCTGACCTGCTCATGCCCACCAAGGACAGCACCAAGATGACTAACACAGCTCAGGTCTAGCTCTTGGAGCTTTCAAACCATCTCTGCCTCTGCTGTGAGGCCAGGCTGAGAGAGTTGGGCTTGTTCAGCCTAAAGAAGAGAAGGCTCCAGGCACACCTTCTAATGCCTTTCAGCACTTAAAGGAGCTGATGAAAAAGCTGGGGACAGACTCTTGTTCAGGGCCTGTTGTGACAGTGCAATGGGCAATGGCTTGAACTAGAAGAGGGAGATTTAAGACCAGATAGAAGGAAGATGCTTTTCATACCTGAAGGTGGTGAGACCCTGTCTCAAGTTGCCCAGAGAGGTGGGAGATGCCCATCCCTGAAACCATTCCAGGTCAGGTTGTTTGAGGCTCTAAACAACCTGCTCTAGTTGCAGGTGTTCCTGCTGACTGCAGGGGAATTGGACTGGATAAGCTTCACAAGATGCCAGGGTTGGAAGGGACCTCCAGAGGTCATTGAGTCCAACCCCACTGCCAGAGCAGGACCAGAGAATCTATCTTGGGTGACACAGGAACACATCCAGACAGGTCCAGCTTCACAAGGTCCCTTCCAACCCAAGCCAGTCTGACCCTAAATCCAACCTCCTGCTGCTTACTGCATCAGAGCTTGCTTAATCAAGGGCTGCCTTCCCCCCCCACCAAAGCAGATCACTAACCCAATCCCTGCCACCTGGGCTTCAGGGCTGTCCCCAGTCATATAATTTCCTCTACAGTATGAACCCTGCCCACATTATGGAAACAAATGCCCATGAACCTCAGGGCAGAAGACATCAAGGTGGCAAGAAGCAGGAGGGGCTGCCAGCTACTGGTACTGAGCCCACCTTGGGGCCACTTCAGACACCATCAGCATCATGGACACAGCCCTCCCTAGAACAGTTTTTGTGTGTCACACAAATGGCCTCAGGTGACAGAGGAGTGGTTTACATGAGTCAGCTATGGGCTTTGTGTCATTGCATCATGCCAAGGTAAGGAGCCAGGGACAGCCACTCACACAGGGCAGTAGCCCCAGAGAGCAGCAATCCATGCCCATCTAGGGCACACCTACCAGCACACACCTCAGCTCTCCAGCCCTTCCTCTGCAAGGACAGAGCAAGAGCTGCTAGCCAGAGTCGGGTAGGAGCACCCAGCAGCATGCTTGCATTTCTCTGGCTACCTTTCAGCCTCCCTTTGCCTTTTAAATCACAACCAGCAAAGTAACCTGCAGCTTCTGGCAGCCATTTGAAGCAAGCTGAGTGCTGCTCTTAAAAAAAAAAAAAAAAAAAAAAAACCCAAAACCTTTTTTTATGTAAAAAAAAAAAAAAAAAAAAAGAAATCCCAAAGCCTTTTTTTACTGAAGAAAGGACAAGTTTGCTTTTATTAGGTTGGAATCACACTTTGGACTTGCTCCTGTGCCATGCTTTATGTTTTCCAAGCAGTGCATAGGATTAGCTGTGGTTAATTAATACTTGGTATTACCCTCACAGATGGAGAGGGCTTCTGAGAACTAAAGGTAAGATATTTTAGTGATAAGGATTTGTGCCAACCTAAATTTATACTCCTAAGCACAATGAGATTAGCTACAGGAAAAACACAACACACCAACAAAATGAGGAATAAAATGCAGATCTTTTGTGCTCATGCTGCTCTTTGCCTTAGGGAATGGCCTCAAGCTGCCACTGGGTAGGTTTAGACTGGACATTAAGAAACATTTTTTTCCCCCAGCAAGAGTGGTCAGGTTTGGAACAGGCTGCCCAGCGAGGTGGTGGAATCACCAACCCTGAATGTGTTTAAAAGTCCTCTGGCTGTGGTGCTTGGGGATATGGTTTAAGGGTGAACTTGGCAGAGTAGGGATAGTGGTTGGACTTGGTGATTTTGACGGTCTTTTCCAACTGGAATGTTTCTGTGGGTCTGAAGTCCTGTTCTCACCCCACACAGCAAGAAAGTTTAAACTCCTGCTCTCAGAAGCTGAGGCAAAGCAGAGGTTACCAGCCAGGGTGCAAGGAACTTGCAGGAGATTCAGAACGGCAGGTGGCATTGCAAGGGAACCACCACCATGGTCTGCAGGGGTTGGGGGACAACCATGGGGGGAAATGGTGGCAGGAAGGGGACTGTGCCCTCTGCCAGTTTGGTCAGGCATTGGAACAAGCTGCCCAGGGAAGTGGAGTCACCATGCCTGGAGGTGTTGAGAAGATGTGTAGGCATGGCATTTTGGGGCCTGGTTTAGCAGGCATGGTGGTGGTGGAGGATTGGTGGTTGGACTTTACAACCTTGGAGGTCTTTTCCAGCCTTCATGATTCTATGATTCAAATCTGCAGAGGGTCTGACTGCCCACACCTGCTCCTCACCCTCATCTGTGTGGGTCTTGACCCAGCTGAGCCCACAGCAATGCTCAATACCATCACCCATCTACTCTGTCTGCTTGTGCCACTGTGCCCAGACCAGTCACTGCCCCACAGCTACCAAAGTGGCTCAAGCACAGCAGAAGCATCCCACGTGGGAGTGCAAGATAAAGTTGGCTCCAGCCACAGCTCATTCCCACCTCCAGACCTGAGCACTTGAGAGCATTTCCCTGCTCTAAGTCAGGTAGAACAGAAAATAAAAATCACTGAAAGGAATCCAGATGAGGTCACTAAACATTTTATGTTGAAATCCTTCTCTTCACACAAACCTTTTTCAGCTACTTTCAGTTAAACTCTTTCAACTGAGATTTTGAAAGTTCCTTTGAGATGGTAAAGATTCAGATTTGCACTGAAAAAAACAACAAGGAGGTCTAAACTCCAAACTGGATCTAGCTCAGGGTGGGTTTGCTTTTGATGGAGGGGCAGAGCAGATGATCTCCACAGCTCCTTTAAGCTTTCAGCTTCTCCATGTTTCCACGCAAACTATTTTAAAACACTTTCAAATATTTTGTCAGGAAGAGCCTTCTCAAAAAATAGCCTTTCAGTCAGCAGCTGACTCTTAGCATTTCACTTGAAAAATGCCATGGCACTCAGCAAGGCTCCCACTTCACATGATGCCACCTCAAATCCAACTCAGCTGTGACTCGCTCCCAGTTTGGCTGTGACTTGCTCCCAAGTTGTGTGGCCCTCTGCTCGGGTCACTCAGTCCTAACTGCTCAGGATTTTCACTTCCTAAGTTTTATCTTCTCTTTCAGGTGAAGATTCACAGAATGGTTTAGCTCAGAAGGGATCTCTAAAGATCATTCAGTTCATAGAATGGTTTCACTTGGAAAGGATCTTAAAGCTCATCCACTTCCAACCCCCCTGCCATGGGCAGGGACACCTCCCACCAGCCCAGGTTGCTTGAGGTCTCATCCAACCTGGCCTTGAACACCTCCAGGGAGGAGGCATCCACAACTTCCCTGGGCAACCTGTTCCAGTGTCTCACCACCCTCACTGGAAAGAATTTCTTCCTTATCTCCAGTCTAACTCTCCACTCCTCAAGCTTAAACCCTTTGACTCTCAGTCTATCACAGGTCAGAAAACCAAAGGCACTGGAGATGGCACAACAACAAACAGGCTCAGGGTCTGCTTTTTGGGTGCAGACAGGTTGCCCACAGGCTGCCCTGGTGTTTGGGGTACTTGCAGCATCTGGCAGTCCTGATTCCCAGTATCCAGCCCCAAGAACTCCATCCTGAGACAGCCTCAAATCACAAGTCTCCTACACCTGCAGAGCAGCTCAAAGGTCCCACCCAGCACCACACCAGCCCATCCCACTCAATACACAGTGTCACCAGTTCCCAGCCATGCAGGTGTATGAGTCACCCCAGTCCTTTCAGGCTCTATTCCTGGCTCCCTACATGCACAACAGGATCAAACACTGATGTGCCAACACCCCCTTTTGATTTTCCTTCCCCAGAGCAACATCCCATCCATCTGGAGGTGAGGACATGCCCATGGTGTTGGTATCAGAGCTCACTTGCCACCAGGCTGCTGGGGCTGTTTGGTCCTTGAGTATTTTTCACTCCTGGGGAGTTGGGGATGGTATGGTCATGGTTGACTCACTGATCTTAAAGGTCATTTCCAAAGGAAATAATTCTGTGATTCCACAAATTAGGGGTCAGAGCTAAAAGTCAGTGTGGGTGGAGGGAGAGCTGCACATCTGCTGCTGCTTTGGCATGGCCAGCTCCCAGGAGAGCACAGCAGTGTCTCACCCACATCAAGACAGCTGAGCTTGTGTTGCTTCTGCCACCTGATTGTAGGAAGCAGCAACTGGTGGCAGTCTCATGAGGGGAAAATCCCAAGTTCTCTGGGGACTTGACTGGAGAATTAGGAATAACTAAACTAGGGCAGCAAAATATCTCCTTACTGGAGCCTGGGACAAAAGTAATGCTGGAGCAGCTCCTTTCTCTAAACATCTGCTCCCCTAACATGGGTAGGACCAGGAGCATCCCCAGGGCATCTGCCAAGTTCCAGGTGTTCCACATGAGAAAAAAAAAAAAGCAGATCCTGTTTTGGCCAAGGGGCAACAATGCTCCTCCCTGCCATGACAGCCTGGCCAGGTAGACTTGGCCATCCTTTGGGGGTTCCCAGCAAAGAAAAGCTGCTCCTTTGATTCTGGTGAGGGAAAGAGGATCCTTTGAGCAGAAGTTCCCTGCAGCCTTCCCAGCTGTGCAGGATTATCATCTCAGTTACACCTTAAAATAGACCCAGAGCATTTGCTGCTTCCACTTTGTGTGGAGACAGTGATAATTAGAACAAAGAGGAGCCTGAACTTTGTAGTGATGAGAACTGCAGTGGGGAGAGATCATAGTGGTAGGAAATAAATCAATCCTCTGTAAAAAAAGGGAAGAGAAAAGAAATCAAGCCATGAGGCCAGAGCTGCTTCAGTATGACTAGCAGCATCTCCAGCTGAATTAAGGGCCCACAATTAGATAGCTCAGATCAAGCAAAGACAGAAAACCAGGTTGAAATGAAAAAGAAAATCTTATTTAGGTCAGACTTTAAAGCTGGCATCAGTGTGGAGAGCAGCTGTGGTCCACAGCAGCACACCCACCCTCAGCTGGGTCAAGGTCCAAAGCAAGAGGATCCCATCTAGGGGTCCAGTCAGATTAAGTTTAAAGGTCCATCCCAACCCATTCTGCAATCCTGCTCTCACTGGTCCCACTGAAAGGAGAGCCACAGTGGCAGGTGAGACTCAACCACCAGGTGAGTCACCCCAGGAGGAGTTAACACACCACACTGCAGAGAATATTAATTCGAGGTTCTTGTTTGTTGTCTTCAGGATTTGATTTTAGAAATTGCAGCTCATCAGGAGTTACTCACTGAACCCGGACACACCAGACAAAGGAAGAAGCACAACTGCTCCTGCCAGCCACATCCCAAAACCAGCAGTACACAGGGGCCAGCCTGGAGAGAGAGCAGAGCCACTTAAAGCCTTGGCAGAACTGGAGCAGGTTGCCCAGAAAGGTTGTGAAGTCTCCTTCTCTGGAGAGATTTCAAACCCAGTTGGACACTGATTCTGGGCAAGCTGCTTGGTGGTGACTCTGCAGGGGAGTTGAACTATGTGAGCTGCTGAAGTCCTTTCTGACCCCCGCCACGCTGGGATTCCATGACTGGGAACAGCCCTGCAAGATTCTGAGAAACTCTGGCAACCTATAAAGTACTGAAGAGATGATAGAGAAGATCCCTCTGGTGTGGGGTCCCAACTGTCAGCCCTGCTCACCCCATGGCTGGGAGCTTCTGCTGCAGGGTGCAGTTTTCCTCATCAGCAGCCAAGGGTCTGCTCCTCCTCTATAACAGAGCAAAGCACCTGCTCAAGCCACACAAGAGCCTGAAGCCAGGCACAGCATCCTCAAATTCCCAGGTCAGAGGTTGAGCCCCAGCTAGGGACACCACTGGGAATAACTAGGGGATGTTTCATGGTTTGGGGTCTGAAGGCTTTTTACCCTTCCTGCTGCACACACATTGCTTGGGCAGAACAGCCCAGGCTCCCTCAAATCCTCCTGCCTGCCTGTGGGAGTTAGGAGCTGTGAGGAATCCTCAGTGACCAGCACTAGCTGGGGAAAGAGAGCAAGGTTGCTGGGATGGAGGAGGACACCATGGAAGTACCTCTCATACCTCCTGTCATAATACCATGTTTGCAGCCTAAACCTCTTTAGGGCCTGGACATGTCTCTGGAACAACCAGATGCAGGACTGTTATAAGCAGCTATCATCCTTGCTGGTTTCACCCCAGACAGAGCAGGGCTCAGGGAGCCCAGCAAAGCCCCTGGCATGGGACAATTCTTCTTGCTCAGCGTTTGTAATCTTGGAGCAAGCTTCTGCAAGAGAAATTGCTGTATGTGGATTTGGGGTGGTTTCCAAGGGGGCAGAAATGTATTTAAAGCTGCCTCCATGACATCTCACCTCCCTGGGGTGTGTTGCTGTACATCACCAGCGATGGAGATCAATCCAGTGATGCCATCTCTCCATCCCACTGGGCATACAACCTTTAGGAAGAGAGACTGGATGGGCTCTTGGATCAACAGCCCAGGAAGAGCCTGTAGCTAGGACAGGCAGGAAGGTCCCTAGGACTCTGCCATCACCCCCAGCCCTGTTCCTGCAAGTGGAGCACACAGATCAGTGACATGCCTGCAGGGCCCAGAAACAGAAAGCTCCCAGTGCTAAATTTAGCCTCATTTATGAAAATATATAATTTGGTTTCATAATGGATTTTGTAGACTGTTGAATTCATTGGTGGTGTTTGGAAAGGGCAGAAGTTACCCCAGCCATGGTAACTCACCTCACCCCATGCTAGCACAGTGTTGCAAGATCACTCAGCACCATGCTACCTTCATGCCTCTGGGGCCTCCAGTGTTATCAACCAGCCTTGCTCTGACCCAGCCACCCCTTTGAGGTAGCAGGGACCATACCCACCCACTCCCCCAGCATCCTCAGTATTACCTCCACCCTAGAGAGCCTGAATCCCCAGATCAGCTGCCCCCACCCCCAAACAGGATCCACAACCCCTGCAACTCACACTGCAGGCTGCAGCCAGTGCTTCCAGTCTGAAATTCAATTAAAGCCAACATTTATTTTGCTGTCACCTAGTCAGAAAGCATTACAAGACACTGCACATCAGATGCAGTTGGAGGCAAAACAACTCCCATGGAGAAGGAAGAGGTCTCCCTGGGCGCCAGCTCTAAATGACACCCATTTAGTGAAGCTTTGGAGTTAACAGTTGGGTGAAACCCTGAGCGTTATTTAAATCGGCTAAACGGCACTGCTTAGCCTCTGGGGGCCTCCAGAAACTCACCAGAAGGTAAAGCCTCACGAGTCAGCTAAACTGATAGGAAAAGGAGACCGAGCTGGTGACTGGTGCCAGCCCAGGAGCACCTCAGCATTCAGCCCTCAGTGCCTGGGAACAGGGCACAGCGCAAGGGGACACTCACAGAGGCCGGAGCAGCTTCCACCTCCCCTCCCTTTTCCTCCCTTCCCCAGCCCCTTTCTACACTCTAATTTCTGCTAAAACACTAAGTTTAATTTGAAAGGGCATAATTCTTAATTTATGTGTTGTCATGACCAAAGACAGCAGAAGTAGGTCATTTCATTATCTGCTGCCAGACTACTCTGCCAAGGAGCCAAGATGCAAAGCTAAACAAAACCATCACCCAAGGTTCAGAATTTGTTTGGGGTGGGGAGAAATAAAAATAAAGGAAAAGAGGGGGGGAAAATGATGGTTATTTTTCTACTTGCTTGATTTGCACATCTTGGATTGCAGAGCATATTTAGCTTGGCTTTATAGCCTGCATTTATTGTGACTGTCACATTCGATAAGGCTGCCTATAGTGGAGGAGCAATCTTTCATGGCTACACTATCTCCATTTATAATTCAATATCACAGCTTTTGAGAACTCCTACAATAAGTCAGCCAACAACAAAACAGCCCCAAATGTCTCTATGCAAATAAACACATCAGTGGATGAATTAACACCTTCCAAGAGAAGGGCTGCCAGCTTCCCTCCTTGCTTCCTACTGCTGCAGCCAGCTGAAGGGCAGGAGAGATGGAGCAGCCCAGCTGGTGGGAGCTGTGCCCAGGGATCCTGCCACAGTCTCCATCAGGATGTGCTATCAGGATAGGCTGAGGGAGCTGGGGTTGCTCAGCCTGGGGCAGGGAAGGCTCCAGAGGGACCTGAATTTGGTTGCAGCAATTAACAAGGCAGAAATTATAAGAGATGTAGTTATTTCCAAAAAGCCCTGCCCACAAACTATATACAAATTAATTAAATTTGAGTTCTAATTGGTTCAGGAAATCCTTCACAGGATGCTTATAGGCAATTTAGCAATTCAGGAAAATCAGAAAACTGGAAAAGGCTTAACCACAAAACAGCTTTGCCCCACTTACAAACAAACAGCAGTCCAGAGCCCTAGGGATCGTCTGTGCTACTCATGGCAGTGGAGTGGGAATTTGGAGCTGGTCCCTTGGCTCCTTCGAGGCAGTGTCTGCAACTGCAAATTGCAATCCAGCAGTGGATCAACGCAGCACAGGATCCAACAGGGCATAGGATCCAATGCGAGTAAACCCACCACAGTCCAAAATGACTGCAGACATTGCTTCCACAAGCAAAGATTGTGGGGCAGGGCAAAGATGGGCTGCTGGGTGCTGCCCACAAACAGCAGTGGTGTTGGCAGAGGCAGGTCCCTGCAGCAGTGGTTCAAAAGCAGGGACCTTGAACTCTCTCCTCACCCTTCCTCCAGATGCTACAAGACCCTTCTTCCAGGCTACAAGACTTGGGGCTCTTCAGCCTGGAGAAGGCTTTGAGGGGACCTTGTAATAACTTTCCAGGATCTGAAAGGGGCCTACAGGAAGGTCAGGGAAGGAATACTTACAAGGTCTTGCAATGACAGGACAAGGGGCATTGGGTTTGAACTGGCAGAGGGGAGACTGAAAGTGGATGTTAGGAGGAAGTTCTTTACAGTGAGGGTGCTGAGACAATGGAACAGACTGCCCAGGGAGATTGTGGATGCTCCCTTCCCAGAGGTGTTCAAGGCCAGGTTGGAAGAGGCCTTGAGTGACCTGTCCCTGCCTATGGCAGGGGGTTGGAACTAGATGATCTTTGAGGTCCTTTCCAACCTTACCATTCTGTGCTCCTCAAAGGTCCCCCTCAAGGTCTGACTAGACAATGTGTCCAGTTGCCATATATATGCTGGGTCAATTTGCTCCTCCCTGCTCAAGCCCACAGGGGTGGGTGTTACAAGTGATGCAAAATTAATAACCAATATTAAATTTTATATCTAGGTAAAGATTGCTAATAGTTATGAAAATTGTTTATTAGCATTAAACCTTGCCAGAAAACTTATTCACAAGGTTCGAAACATGGTTTGGAAATTTATACACACAGGGAACAGGCAAAACTGGAGCAATGTAAGAGATAATCAGCAAATGCAAAGATTATACTGGAAGAGAAGGTTCTTGTGGTCACTATACCACTTACCACTACTTATATTACTTATCCAGTAGATGGGTGCAGGATGCTCCTTCCTGCTTACAGAATCACAGAATGGTAAAGTTGGAAGGGACCCCAAAGATCATCCAGTTCCAACCCCCTGCCATAGGCAGGGACACCTCCCACTAGTACAGGTTACTCAAGGTCTCATCCAGCCTGGCCTTGAACACCTCCAGGGAGACCGTGGAGCACAGAAGCACCCAACATTACCTTTGATCACATTGGGTGCTTCTGTGCTCCACAACCTACCTGGGCAACCTGTGCCAGTGTCTCACCACCCTCACTGCAAACAACTTCCTCCTAACATCCACTTTCAATCTCCCCTCTGCCAGTTCAAACCCATTGCTCCTTGTCCTGTCATTACAAGACCTTGTCAACAGTCCCTCCCCAGCCTTCCTCTAGCCCCCTTCAGATACTGGAAGGCGGCAGTTATGGCAGAAGGCAATCAGTGATTACAAGAGGTTTTAAGTATTTACTCACAAAATAGTATCAGGCAGTACCCAAAGCACATGGAGGGGTTGCTGTTGGTGGTCTCAGAGCTGTTAGAGGCTTTGGAACTTTCCCAGGCTCTTTTCTCAGGCAGCTGGAGTCTGGCACAGTCTCTGACCTGTTTCCTCTCGGTTCCTCATTCAGCAGCAGTCTTGCAGAGGGGCAGGCAAGCTGCAATGCCATGTGCAGGCTTGGCACAATGTCAGGCTGGCTGTGCAGGCTGAGTGCCTGAAGGCATTTAGAACCTGCTCCTGGTAAAAACTCGAGGCAGTGGAGTTTACAGGCAGCTCAGGATGCAGTGAGGCAGTAGCAGCACCATGAATACACTGGCAGAGAGCAGGTTGTGTTACCTGCTCATGCCTTTTATCAATACAGCCCAAGACTTGTGGGCCTTTGGGCATAGATTAGCTGATCAGGATGGCACTTTGCCAAGCTCGTGCAGCCAGAGCTTCGGTTTGCCCTTCCCCCAGCACAGGAGGAGGGGGGGCAGTGGAACATGTCTGGGCAGGCCACAGTCCCAAGGCTGTGTGGCTCCAGGTTCTTGGTCCCCTTTCCCGTGGTTACTTCTCCTCATAGCAGAAGGGGGAAGAGCAGAAAAATATCTCTGGGCAAGCCAGGACATGTATAAGCCTGTTTTGGTCTGCTTAGGCCTACCCCGACAGTGGGGGAAGTAACTTCGGGCTTGCTTCCCCCCTCATTCCAAACCCCGCAGCCAGAGGCGGGGAGGAAAAGAGTTTCCCGCCCTTTCAGCCCTCCGGTGGCACAGGGACCGTCATCCAGTGCCTGAGGCGGGTTGCCCTGCCACAGGACCCCGGGGCCGCTTTCCAGTGCCTGAGGCGGGTTGCNCCACAGGACCCTGGAGCTGCCTTCTAGCACCTGAGGGAGGGCTGCTCTGCCACAGGACCCTGGAGCTGCCTTCTAGCACCTGAGGGAGGGCTGCTCTGCCACAGGACCCTGGAGCTGCCTTCTAGCACCTGAGGGAGGGCTGCTCTGCCACAGGACCCTGGAGCTGCCTTCTAGCACCTGAGGGAGGGCTGCTCTGCCACAGGACCCTGGAGCTGCCTTCTAGCACCTGAGGGAGGGCTGCTCTGCCACAGGACCCTGGAGCTGCCTTCTAGCACCTGAGGGAGGGCTGCTCTGCCACAGGACCCTGGAGCTGCCTTCTAGCACCTGAGGGAGGGCTGCTCTGCCACAGGACCCTGGAGCTGCCTTCTAGCACCTGAGGGAGGGCTGCTCTGCCACAGGACCCTGGAGCTGCCTTCTAGCACCTGAGGGAGGGCTGCTCTGCCACAGGACCCTGGAGCTGCCTTCTAGCACCTGAGGGAGGGCTGCTCTGCCACAGGACCCTGGAGCTGCCTTCTAGCGCCTGAGGGAGGGCTGCTCTGCCACAGGACCCTGGAGCGGCCTTTCCAGCGCCTGAGGGAGGGCTGCAGGAAAGCTGGAGAGGACTTGGGCATACTCTGCCACAGGACCTTGGAGCTGCTTTCCAGGGCCTGAAGGGGCTGCAGGAAAGCTGGAGAGGACTTGGGCATACTCTGCCACAGGACCTTGGAGCTGCTTTCCAGGGCCTGAAGGGGCTGCAGGAAAGCTGGAGAGGACTTGGGCATACCCTGCCACAGGACCTTGGAGCTGTCTTCCAGTGCCTGAGGGGTCTGCAAGAAAGCTGGAGAGTACTTGAGCATACCCTGCCACAGGACCTTGGAGCTGCCTTCCAGTGCCTGAGGGAGCTGCAGGAAAGCTGGAGAGGGACTGCTTATCGAGACAGGACAAGGGGGAATGGCTTTAAGCTAGAGAAGAATAGGGTTAGACTGGATGTTAAGAAGAGCTTCTCAGTATGAGTGTGGGGGAGACTTTGCCCAGAGGGTGCTCCCTAGAGCTGTTCAAGGCCAGGTTAGATGAGGCCTTAGGCAACCAAATCTGGCTGAGAGGTGCTCCTGCCAGTGGCACAGAAGTTGATGTAGATAATCTCTGGTGTCCCTTCCAGCCTAAGCCATTCTGTGATTTGGGAAGATGCTGCCAGAGCAGCAAGAAGAGCTCAGCCACCATCTGACATTGTACCCGAGTCCATTTCCCTCCTGCAGGCTCATCACCTCACAACAGGAGCCTCACCACCTCTAGCCAACACCCAGGAGGACCTGGCCAGCTCCAGACTTCACCAACACTCAGCATTCCCTCACAACACGAGGGAAGCCAACCCACTGCATACAGGCCTTGTAACATAGCCATGCCAAGAAGCAGCAGCAAAAAGCCACCTGTGCACCAAGTCCAGCCACACCACCTGCCACTCCCCAGCCCTCTGCCCACAGAAACCCAAAGAGCCATCCCAGGTAAAACCACATTGATATACTACCTGTAGGAGACTGCCACATTTGCATAGGATGATGGTTTCTATCTTCTGCTTCTCAGCTTATAAAGGGGTTTCCTGGTGGACAGCAGACCTGCTATAGCTGAATTTGGTTCTGATCCAATCTCTGCACAGCTCCAGAGTTACAGCCTTGTTTTCCTCTGTTCCTGGGAGGATTTCACAATTCCTGAGTGTATCAATAAAGCTAGCACCAGCCTGCTCAGTCCCAGGGTAAAGTGCTCAAAATAACAAGAGTACTGCTATGATAGCACCAGCAGGGCAACCCAACCCCTACTGCTCCCCAAGAGCTGGCTTAGTCTGAGAAGCAGCAAAGGAAGAGCTGGAGCTTATATAGAGCTGGGTCCAGCTGAGCTAGTCAGGGCAATTAAGGCCATTTATAAAAGCAACGCCTGGCAGGTGCTAACTGGTCAGAGAGGTTTTGTTGTTTATAATTTGGGTTTCATCTGGCATAGGGGTAATAGAGTTGCTGGAGGCTGAGAATGTTCTTGGGAGCTGTGGGGTCCTTAGCTGGTGCTGCTCTCGCTCCCGGCTCCTCTTGCTGTATCTAAGATGGGTGGAGTTACTTGGCCTAGCTAGAAGGGCTCTGTCCTGACCAGAGCAGCCCTTTTATGAGTCTTGTGGGGCAGAAGGAGAGGAGCAGGCCCAAACAGAGCCTAGACTGGATTCAGGACATGCTGGATGTGAGAACTGAAGCCATGCCTAGCTTGCCTACTGAGATAGAGCTTTGGGTGTAACACCTTGAGCCCTTGTTTGCTGGTAACACCCTGACTCCAAGGCACCTGCTTCTGTTTCCCACCACCCACAAAACTGTCTCCACTTTCTGCAGAGCTCTTGGTGGCCTCTTGAGGGAGGTTCTGTGGGGACCATGGCTGTGCTTGACAATAGAAGACCTTTGAAAGCCTCAGTTGAGCAGGAAAAACAAAGAGCATCTTCTGCATCCATTTTCAAGTCAGCTCTGTGGTTATTTGAGGCTGCATTTGTATATTGCTAAGCTGAGCAACTTTGTGTGCTTCCCAGGGTGGTGTTTCTTCAGTGGGCCTTGGATGGGAATGGGACAGCAGACTCCAGGGACCTCTCAGCTTTCAAGAGGTGAGTTGCAGATGGCACTGTTTCCCTGAGACCTGTCTTGGCTGCTTGGGAGTGAAACCTTTCTGTGCTTTAAACCATCCCTGCATCTGTAGTGGGGACAGGCTTCACAGACTAGTTATAGGAGGAAAGAAATGCATCTGGTTCTTGTGTGGTGCTGGAGGAATATCAGAGCCCTGGACTAAGCAGGGTCTCATTAGACATTTAGCATCTACAGGTGGCACCAAGGGTGGAAAACTTCTCTGTCTGGCCCCATGCTGTGGTGGCAGAGGAGAGCTTGTCACCCTTTCTTCATCTGCAGAGGTTTCTGAGGCCCCCAGCAGATGCCCTTGGGTGGTGGTGGCTCCCCCAGGTGCAGAGTCCAGCAGACAAACTGACCTCACTGGCCCCTCTCCAGATGCAGTGAATGTGCACCAGGGAGATGAGAAGGTTCAGCTCTGCACTCAGCCATGGTTCTGGCAGCTGCTCAGCTTCCAGCAGAGGGCTGCCCTGGGGAAAGCCTTGTAGATGGGGAGGGGGCTGTGCTGGGAGACCCCCACGTGGCTCAAAAACTCCCAGGGCGAAGCTACCATTGGCAGGAGCATTTGCTGCCAGTTTTGCCTATGGCGTGTGGGATACTTCAGCAGAGTGGGGCAGATTGCTTGAAGTGGGGAGAAAGCTAAATATGGAGTAGTTTGAGCTCCCAAGAAGAAATAGTGGTGTTCTAAGGCAACAAAAGCTCAGCTCTTTGGGGGCTGTGAATTACTGCTGTGTCTGGGTCAGTGTGGCTACCCAACCATCTCATCCTATGGCCAAGGGCACATTTCTGCTGTAGCTTGTGGTTTGTCCTCCTCCAGTGCTGCTGCTGCATCTGGTGGTGTGTGTGGGAAGATCCACACTGATTTTTTTTTTTTAAGCCCCAAGACACTATCAGCTTATTGATCCCTAGTTTTAGGAGCAATCTGAGCAGGCACAACATGATTCAGGTCACCCCTAGGGAGAATCTGTGCCTTCCACTCAACCCTGCACTCCCCATTTGCCTGAAGAGAGTCTGGAGGAAGTTTCACAGACCTTGCCTCAAGTCTAATGTTTAGCAGAGGGCAGCCAGCAACCCTTTTGAAACCAGATTGATGACCTGGCAGACCCAATTGCACAGAGCCCTGAAGGATACCCTGCAGTCATTCTGTCTCCTACAAGACAGGAATTCCATTTCCAGAAGGCTGGGTGCTGCAGGATGCTGAGCACTTGCATTTTTCCCTCGCAGATGGATCAGTCTGTAGCCATTTAACAGGCTGAAGAGTTTTTCCCTCTTTGCCCACTGACAAGTGAAATGGGTTTGTGTGAGGATTAGGGAGCAGAGGTGGGGGACATCTTTATCTGCTAATGATCCTGTGAATTATACATGTTTAGTATTCATGCATCTGAAGAGGAGGCAAACACAGCCATTTGCTGTGGGATGACCTTTACAGCAGCCAATACATTTACATTTAATTTAGAATTACAATTATTAGGTCAGCTCGGGAGCAAGTGGAACTTACATTTCTTGAGAAGAGAGGAGAAATTGGATCTTTCTGTGCTCATCCAGCTAAAAGCTGCTGTTCTCTGACATAAACCCAGTGTTAATCACTCAAAGGGGATCTCTAGCAGGAAGCCAAGAGCAGCCCAGATGACTTTGAGCAGCATCACCTGTGTGGTTGAGCTGGATGGAGTCTGGAGACCACAAAGGCAACAGCAGGCTTGCCCGGGACTTTGAGTACCAGTCTAGGGGCTTCCCTCACCCACTGCTGCACCCTGAATGAGGCCACTTCAGACCACTCTCCCCATCTCTTTGCCACCTTTGGTGCATGTGGGCAGAGCTGTTGTGGGAAGTCCCTCATGGCCAGCCTACCTGCTCTAGGACAAGGCTGTTGTGCATCTCCCATACTCCATGGAAAGCAATAGGGCTCCTGAGTCAGTACTGATGAGGTCTTCCCACTGCCCTGGTCTCCCCAGTAACCCTTTCTGTGCATCTGTCTGAGGGCTGGGGGTCAGAAGGTGGGGGACAGGCTCCTGGATGTGCTCCAGCAGGTCCATATCCTTCCTGCCTTGAGGACTCCAGAGCTGGACATAGCACTCCAGGTGAAATGTCCTATCATTTCCTTCTTCCCAGAAGGACTTTATGCCTTTTTGGCTAGGGATACCATGAGTTAAGATATGAGGAATGGGTGTGATGAGGATGGAGTAGGGTGTCAGACCTCCCAACACAATCCTGTGTGCATGCCCAGAAGTGTGGTGATGACCCTGGTGAGAGACTCACCTTTTGAACTCTCAGGGTGGGCGGCAAGAGAGGGTACAGCACGTGTGCCCCTGAAGCTGGCAGGGGTGGCAAGGGGCTCTGAGTCAGCATGATAAAGAACTGGCTTGATGGCCTCACCCAAAGGTGTGAGTGTAACCACCACTGCAGGTTCCCTGCAAGCAGCTGGATCTTCAGGGAAGAGTCACTCTGGCAGGGCTTATTTTGGCTTGATGGCTTAGCTAGGAAAAGAGATGTCTTCTCCAGAGGTCCTCTCCTGTACCCTGGCTCCCATCCCATCACACCTTCAGCAGAGGAACAAGCAAGAGCACATCCCCAAGTTGATGACAGAGCAGTGAGCAGCAGTGACTCATGCACTGGGGATGACCCAGGAGATCACGCTAAGCCACAGCTCTGTTTTAGCTTGGGGTCAGAGGCAAAGGTTGGCTCTGGCCAGGAAGGGGCTCATGGAGCTTCCCAGTGTCATACCTTTGGACAGTCTGGGCACTGATTCAGCCTTCTGCCAGCAGATACCTACCCCAGGTATCATGAATCTCACTGGGCATCAAAGCAGATAGCTGGCTTAGAGCATCCCCTGTTCTCTAGCAGACATGCTGGAAGGGGAGACAGTTTAAGGCAGGGAATCTACTCTTTGTGGTGACACAGGCACTGACACCACCTTGGAGAGAATAGGGATGAAAGGAACCCACAACTTCAGCATCATCCTCCAGTGCAGACCCTGCATGTGCCACCAGAGCCATCACTGGTGACTCTGGGGTGAAAGAAACCCCCAGTTTCAGCATCATTCTCCAGTGCAGCCCCTGCCTGTGCCATCACTGGTGGCTCTCTGGGGTGAAAGGAAGCCCCATCTTCAACATCATCCTCCAGTACAGCCCTGCCTGTGCCACCAGAGCCATCACTGGTGGCTCTCTGGGGTGAAAGAAACCCCCAGCTTCAGCATCATTCTCCAGTGCAGCCCCTGCCTGTGTCATCAGTGGTGGCTCTCTGCAGCCAAGGCCCAACCTGGATGGGCACTGATGGAGGTATGAGGATTTTCTGAGTTTGCAGCCAATTTTTCCTGCCCTTTCCCAGAAGAGACTTTGCCACTGAATCCAAAATATCATTTCCAGCCAAGAAACTCTTCACCTTGCCCTCGGGCGTGAATTTTTCTTCCTGCTTAGATCAGCCCACTGAGTACCCAGGGTTATTTCACAGCATCTCTTGGTGGCACCATGACTAATTTGCTTCCAAGGAAGGTGCTGTGCTGCCACAATGAGGGCAAGCTTCACGTGGACTTTTCGTCCTCTTCCCTGTGTGTGATACATGGAGCCTAAAGATGAATTCCTGGCAGGACACAGGGTTTAGTCTGAGAGGGAAATATGGTGAAGCAGTTGAGGAGCTTCCTGGACAGAGGAAGGTGCAGCTGCACTGGCGGATAATGAGAGCATCCACTTGTTTGGAAGAGGTATCAACATCTCCTGCCCTGTGTTTGGTCTGATAGCTGCACACTGGGTGGAGCAAAGACATCTACAGCTTTCATTTAATAACAGCACCTAAATCTTCTCTTCATTAAATACCAGGCTCTTGGGGGAAGATAAAAAGGGGGGAATATTTCTTCCTTTTTTTAACATCTGTTTGTAGAGATTTATAGAATGGGTTGGGTTGGAAGGGACCTTAAAGATCATCAGTTCTAATCCCTCTGCCTGGGCAGGGAGATGTCCCACCAGCTCAGGTTGCTCAAGGCCTCATCCAACCTGGCCTTGAACCCCTCCAGGGAGGGGGCATCCACAGCCTTCATGGTCCAGTGTCTCCCCACCCTCAGTGGAAAGAATTTCTTCCTCATCTCCAGTCTAAATCTATCCCTCTGGGTACCTCAGCCTGGCCTTTCACCCGAGGGTGAAAGGATGGGCAGAACTGCTGCAGGACACACAGGGTGGGAGCATCTCTTTCCACTGTGGCATCTCAGGTTGTGGGGAGGGTAAAGCCAGGTTAGTGGACATGGAGAGACCGGCACTGAACCAGGCAGCTGCCTGGGCTGTGCCAGCTCCACAAAGGACCAGAACACAGGAAACTCCTTTCTGCAAATGGCAAATTTGTAATTGTGCCTCAAAATACATCACAAAATCACCCATTTCCCCCAGATTCCCTTGAAACTTTGTCCAAGGAAAGTAAGGTTTGTTCAGAAATTACTGCCCTTGCCAATGCTGTGCCCAGGACAGGTCCTATGGGACCAGGAGGGGTTAGCAGAGCCTGGATGGTGGGGACAGCTCACCCCAAACCCATGCCAGGCTTTATTCCTGGCTGCTCCCCTTTGAGCTCTTGGCTGGCAGCAGCTCCCATTCAGGCCACCCAGAGCTACAGGCTGACTTGATGGGACAGGGTCAGGCTGCTCAACCACCGTCCCCAGCCACCCGTTGGGGCTTGTGGCACCATCCCCTCCTGTGCAGCAGGCTGAATAGCGCTGGGCCGGCGCTGCCAGTCAGCACTGGCTATTTATATCCCGAGAGGCAGATGAGGAGCAGCCGTGCAGCTGAGCCAGCCCCTGCCAGCGGGGGATATTTTTAAGCACGGAGTTTGAAAAGGTTGGTAATGAACCCACAGCTTTGCTCAGCAGCAGCTGCACCTAATCCCAGCCTCCTGCCTCTGGACCCACACCCTGCCCTGGGGGTTCAGGACCCCAACCCTGGGCTGAGAGGGATGCTCCAGTGGAAGAACCTATTATTCTGGGCACAGCAAGAGGAGCTGGCACAGCCCTGGAGGCTGCCAACATGCTGCCTGGCTCAGTGCTGGTCTCTCCATGCCCACTAACCTGGCTTCACCCTCCCCACAACCTGAGATGCCATAGTCAGGGCAATCATAGCCCACTTGTAATTGTCTGCAAGTTATCAGGTGCCCTTTGGGCAAGCCAAGCATGACACAGGAGCCTTTTGGCCAGCAGGTCCAGCAGCTCTGCTGTGAAGCAGCAGCCTTCAGTGTCTGGCAGGTGTCCTTGTGTGCAGCCATGGTGGGATGGGTGCCCATGCACCTGTTAGCCAGGTGCCGAGGGTGTGCTGGTGACACTGGAGCTAACTCAGCCATGACAACCACACCTGTCCTCTAGACCCATGCTGGTGCTGATGCTGTCCCAGCACATGGGCAACTCACCCTGCAGGGGCTTTGTGCTGCCCCTGTCGTGACTCCAGTCCAGCAGCAGCTCATCCTGCCAGCCCAACCCTGCACAGACTGAGAGGGGAATAACACAGGTACTGGGCTCAATCTGAGCCCCTTGTCTGCTGGGGATGAGCTGGTGCTGCACTCAGCTCTGCAGCCCTCTCTCCGCTACACAAGCTGGAAGCTTCATTGAAGCCCCATTTGTGCTCCCTAGGCATGGCCAGGCTGTGCCTGGTCTCCCTGTGAGACCCTCATTTGGGATGTCCCAGCACTGAGCTGAGACAGACCCTTGCCTCTCCCCAGGGCCAGCACCATGAGTGCCAACATCACCCCTTCCCTTTTCTCTCTGTGTACCCACTGCCAGGTGTCCCAGAAGGTTGCAGACCCCGGATCCTTGGGGCTGCAGAGTGAGATTTATTTGGACCCTTTGGGCCTCCTGGGCAATGGGAGATGAGAGCTGTAGGGAGCACCCTTCACCCAAACGGGCTCCCCAGAGCAGGAGAGCAAGATGTGGGAGACGGGGATGCTGGAAGCACCTCTGTGCAAAGGTTTCCCAAAGCTGAGCCCAGGGATGCACCCAGTACCCCCCTGGGAGGCTCCACAGAGCACCCTCATGCTCAGAGGTGCTGCAGGGGATTTGAAATATCCCTTCTGCCTCTCCTCTGCCCATAGTGCCAGCTGTGGGGTGCTTGTGTCCCCTCTGGGGCAAGAGAAGCTGTCCCCAGGGCTGGTAGGGAGCTGACTGGGTGCACAGGTGGCTGCTTCTGCTCTAAGAGGACACTTGCAACCGGGCAAAGAGGCAGCATCTCTGCCAGGCATCAGCAAGTGGAAATCGGTGCAAACTATGGGGGCAATTTGGAGAGGACAATAAGGAGTCATTCTCAGCCTGCTTTTGGGAAAAGGACGTTTCCCTGAACACTAAACCAAATCAAACATTCCAGGTTCCACTTTTCCTTATCTATTTTCCTCCTGAGAATGCCAAGTCCCTAGCTCAAGTCTAAGCTTCTGCCCAATTTCATGGGAAATCAGCAGGACTATAAAGTAATTACAGCTGATTTCCTGGGATGAAGATGAGTCTGGAGCAGGAGGTGTATGAGGACAGAAGCCATCACTGATTGCTACTGGCCCCTGAGCCCCTGGGACATGATTTGAGGACCTGTGCCCCCTTAGGGACAGCCTGTGGCCACCCAAACAGCCCTGTGCTGCCCCAGCTGAGGCTTCCTTGCCTGCTAAGGGGTGGGAAGGGGATGCTGAGTGCCTGGAGTGAATCCACCCCTTCTGCTTGGGGAACACCCTGGGCAAGAGGAGTGGGACAGGGAGCAGCACCCTAAACTGTTTCATTTCCCCATCCCTTCATGTACTCATAGTCAAGTTTTTATCCTCTTCAGAACAATGCAGCTGGAACTGAGACCAAGTGAAAAACTCCTGCTGATCTCAGGCAGGCAGGTCAGGACCATGGGCAGGGTGGTGGAAAGCAAGCTGGGTACCCTATTTGGAGATAGACATCTTTATCCCTTGGGATACACTGGAATTGTGAGGTGGGGACTTACCAAAGCAGATCTTTCCTCCCCAACCAGCCACTTCAGAATCCACCTGATGTGTTTCTCCTCTCCAGACTTTTCCCTCCAAAGCCTGGTGAGTTTGAGCCTCTGGACTGGGGGGCTACTGGGGCTCTTCTCTCTCCATTAGCTTTCTTATTGAGTTGTCTCCTGCAGCAGAATCTGCCACAGGCATATTAAGGATTCTCCATGCAAGACTGATAAGCTGAAGCCTCATTATTATCCCACAAAGTGATTATCTCTCCTTGATGAAGTCTCATATTTGCCCAATTTCAGATGGAAACCTTCCCCCCTTTTCAATTTGAGACTAATTCATTCCTTGACTCCTGGTTACAGTGCAAGATATCACAAACACTCCCAGCCTGGGCTGGCTCTGATTTATATCGTTAAGAATCATTTACTTGCAATTAAAATGAGCCTTGGGGGCTTTTGCAAACAAGCAGGATTAGCTCCCAGTAAAACATTTGCTTTTTGCAAACATGGGCTTCAGGCAGTGAAACTGGGAGGGCAGAGAACCAGACAGGGTTGCCCTGGGGCTGAAGGTGCAAGACAACCAGAAGGGACATTTCAAATTCCCCTGTAAATCCCCCTTCAAGCCCCACATAGCAACCCAGAGAGCTGGGGTGCTGTGGGTACTCTCCCAGGCTCAGCTCTAGGGAGCTCCCAGATCCTGCATTTCCCACCCCCACTTCCCACCTCTTCCTCCCCCTGCTTTGGAGAGCCCTTTGGGTGATAGGTTGTCACTGTGCTGCTCAAGACTTGCCACCCACTGCCCAGGAGCCCCCAGAAAGGGTCCAGATGAGTCTCCATGTGAGGCCCTCAGGATTTGGGACCAGAAGTCTGCAGCTCAGGCCTCTGGTGGAGATGTCAGCTAACAGCACATCCTTCATAATTAAGATAATTAACAATAGGAGCATGCAATTGGCAAGCCCTCCTGCTCTTGGCTCCTCTTTTACAGCTGCTTCAGGCCCTGAGCAGTAAGAGGACAAAGCTACCCTGTATACAGCTTATTCAAACAACCTCTTAAAACATTAACTTGGCCCAAACCCCAGCCTGGAGACTCCGCACCCTGGGCAGGGCATTTCACAGAGCTTCTCTGCCCTAGTGAGACCACTTCTGCAGTACTGCATCCTGTTCTGGGCTCCTCAGCTCAAGACAGACATGGAACTACTGGAGAGAGTCCAGTGGAGGCCACAAAGCTGCTGAGGGCCCTGGAGCAGCTCTGTGAGGAGTAAAGGCTGAGAGCCCTGGGGGATGAGAGCATGCAGAAGAGCAGCCCCAGAGGGCATCTGAGCAATACTCAGCAAGAGATGAGATAACTTTACCCATCAGCTTCTCCTGATGCCCTGACTGTGCGAACCTGCCCTGAACTGCAGCAAGTGCCTCAGTGAGCAGAGCCTGAGCTGGGAAGTGACAAGACTGAGAAGCATTGGTTCTGGTCTAGCTCCAACAAGGACAATTCCCTTGAAGGAAACCCCCTGGGCTGTACAGAGAGCCTGGCTGAAGGAGGAGGATCTCCTCAGTGAGCAGAGGTCACTGCTCAAAGGTCACTTTTGCTTTCTGAAGACCTCTACGCAGGACACAAATTCCCTCAAGTTATCAGCTGCAGCTTTCTGTGATTACCTGTGGTATTTATTTGGTGAGTGGATAATTTCAACCTATAGAGTTATTAATTATGACCTTAATCTGATCGATGCTTTGTTCCACTTTTAATTAGCTTCCTAAAACTGAAGTCATTTAACTTGGTAATATACTTGCTTAAGTGCACCTCTGATTGCATATCCTTTTTATATCCATCAGAAGCACTTGGGACTGGCTCACTCCATCAATCTGCAGCCCAGGGCATGAACTATGAGCAAACCTTAAGTTTACAAGCAGGTTGCACTGCTGTGAAGCAGCTGAGTAGTCCCCTGGACTTGTGTTAGAGCCGGCAGCAGGAGCCAGGGGATGGATAAAAGAGTCAGACAGTGGGGCACAAAATGGGAATTTGAACCCCAGTGGCTGTGCAGTCAAGAACAAGTCTTTTTGTGATCAGCACAAGGAACCACTTTGCCCAGGTGGGAGGTTTGGAGGAGCACAAACCCAGTGTTGCTGCTCCTGAGCAGGCTTAGCCCCTGCAGGGTCTTGTGGCTGTGGGTCAGTGGAGCAGATGGATGGTTTGGAGTTATCTGCTTCCAGTGACTTTAGTGATGCTCAGGGGAAGCTTTTATCCCAGAGTCTTGGAAGGAAACTGAAGCTGCTAGCAGAGGGGATGGGGCTGGGCAGTCCTGGTTGCATCTCAGACTTGCTGGCTTTGAGACAGCCCCAGCTGCGTGGGCCAGCTGGGCAGCAGGGCTCTCATTTTACAGCCTTTGATGGTGTAAAATGACATGTTTGATGACATCTGATGACTTGCTTATTGTCCAAGGGCTGAGATATCCCTGATATGGGCACTTTCTGCATTCCCAGCTCTCCTGGGTTACAAAGGTGAATAATTTCCTTGCTTTCTCTGTCTGTAAGGAGAGGGTAATCATAGAATCAGGCAGGGTTGGAAGGGACCACAAGGACCATCCAGTTCCAACTCCCCTGCCATGGGCAGGGACACTCTACCCTAGAACAGGCTGCCCAGAGTCTCATTCAGCCTGGCCTTAAACACCTCCAGGCATGGGGCCTCAAACACCTCCCTGGGCAACCCATTCCAGGCTTTCACTACTTGCATGCTGAAGAACTTCCTCCTTACCTCCAGTCTGAATCTCCCCATCTCCAGCTTTGCTCCATTCCCCCCAGTCCTGTCACTCCCTGATAGCCTAAAAAAGTCCCTCCCCTGCTTTTTTGTAGTCCCCTTCAAGGCCACAAGAAGGTCACCTGGGAGCCTCCTCTTCTCCAGACTGCACAGCCCCAACTCTTTCAGTCTATCCTCATAAAAGAGCAGCTCCAGCCCTCTGAGCATCCTCGTGGCCCATCTCTGGACATTCTCCAGCATGTCCACATCCCCCTTGTAATAGAGGCTCCAGAACTGGATGCAGTACTCCAGGTGGGGTCTGTTGGTGGTAGCACTGCTTAGCCCTTTGAAAGCCATGGATTTGAGATGCTCTCACTGAAGGCATTTTGCTATTGCCCTTTCCATCTTTCCTACTTTGTAGCTTTTATGGAGTTCTGGATGGCTTCTGCATATGTAAGGAGATACTGTGAGGCTCTGGCTGTCCTAAGAATGTGTGCTGCTGCTTTACACCATAAAGTACCCCCTGCACCATCCCCCAGGGCCACATCCATGCCCTGCAAAGCTGGTACAGGTGCTGGAGTGGAACATACGGCACAAATGGGATTTTTAGGTGGTGTATTAGCACAAGAAGGTCACAGCTGTCAACAAAAACTTGTGTTTTGTCCTTTTTTTCCCCTCCTGGTTGCACTGCTGCCCCTTGCAGGAGCACTTGTCTCAGGCTTTGGCCAGAGCTGGGGTTGTGGCAAGCCAAGAGCAGAGTCTACACAGGTTTGCCCAAATCCTGTTTCAGTCACACTTGCAGCAGACAGAGGCACTGAGAGTTGGGCACAAGAGTTCTGATGAAGCACAGCCACTTCCCTGGCATGTTTGCCAATGCCTCCTGCTTTATTGCTTAATTCTCAGCAGGGCAGTTCCACAGCCAGCCTCTCAGGACTGAATTTAAGCAGAACTGTATTTAATCACCTGTCTCATTAATCCCTAACAGTCCCTGTGCAGACCTTGCTACCACAGCCACTCAGGAAGGCAGCACTCAGGTGGGAAGGAATCAAACAGTGTTATCCTAAGAGAAAAGCAAATCACCAGCTCCTCGGCTGCCAAATGCTGTAACACTTGCCGGTGTCACTGGAGGGTGTGACCCAAAGTCCCCCAAGCACTTGAGCACCATGTGGAGAAAGAAGGATGAATGCTGTGGAGTTGGAGCAGGGCAATGCTTATCCCAGAGCTGGATTAAAAGAGCTTCTGGCTGGCATCTGCACCCAGCAGGTCCTGTTATGGCATGGTTGTCACAGAATCACAATTACTAAGGCTGGAATAGACCTCTGAGATTATCAAGTCCAGTCTATGACCTAAAACCACCATATTGAGCAGACCATGCCACTAAGTGCCATCCAGTCTTTCCTTAAACACCTCCAGGGTTGCTGACCCCACCAAAACCCTAAAACCTGAGCAAAACACAAGTTTTTATTGACCTGCTGTGACCTCCTTGTGCTAATACACCACCTAAAAACCAGCTGTTGGCGTCTGGCTGGTGGCATAGGTGATGGTGACAATCTCAAAGTTATCCAGAGTATTTCCTTCAGATTGCATCTTTTTATCCTGGCAAATGCAGGTGGCAGGACCAGTACCTGCTTGCTGTGGGGCAAGGGGTGGCCTCTGTGTCCAAGGGCTGAAGAAGGGAAGGATGTGGCTGAGAAGGTTGCTGTGGTTACAGGCACTTTTCCTCCCCAGCATCTTGGTTTGTAACCACTGCTCAGGGCGATGCATCACAAAGCAGCTGAGCAAAGGCGCTGGGATTTCAGACCCTCCCTGATAACATCTTCCCTAGGACAGAGAAGACNCCCCCCCCCTAATTAGTGGTTCCCTTCACTTGTCTCATTTAGGCCAGAAGAAGATGCTTCATTTGCCTTCATCCATCTCTCCCCACTGTTCACCTCATGCCACTGCCTGTCCGTGAGCTCTAGTCAAGACCAGCAGGGAGCTTGGGAAGGGACTCTCTGCACAGCCATAATTATTAATTTACATTCAGAAGGCAGACAGAATTGTTCCAGCCCTTGCCTGGCACGTGGTGCTTGCTGTTTTTCCATCCCTTGGTCTCTCATCTTTGCCCTCTTTCATCTGCTCTTGCTGCCATGTGTCACATCAGATTGTGGTCTCTTCCTTCACCAGGCAGAGAGCTGTGATGCCCACCCCCTGTGCTGAGCCCTTGGTGAGCAGCAGCTCCTCCAAAACACAGAGAAAGAGAAAAGCAAGGTTAGGTAGATAATCCTCCTCTGGAGGAACTCACAGAGCTTCTCACCTCTGTGGAATCTCCAGAGCATGCCTTTGACACAACCTTGGGGTCTACCAAACCTGTCCTTTCTCCCTGACCTACCAGAAGCCCTGTACTTAAGGAACCACCCACCCCACCTACCTGGTGGTAAGGAAAGCAGCAGTGGGCACACCTCAGAGGGGTGGTAATTTGGGGTTGACCATGTCCCTGGGTGAGCTGGCTCTGCTCTGGGTTGTTTGCACTCTGCTTTTGGACACTGCTGCTTTCCCCTTGCTCCTCCTGGCCCCATCCAGACCTCCTGAGTGTCACTGTGTGAGCAGCGGGCAATGGGGACCAGCACACTCTGCTCTGGCAGGACAAATGAGGTTGTTTGGGTTGGCTTTTTATCCTCTGTGTTTCAGGTATAAAAAAATCGAGCATTTTGGAACTCCATTTCCACCACAAGAGTCTAGAGGGAAGGGTTTGGATCTGATCTGCAGGTAGATTTTGAAACAGTGAGAGACTGATTTGTGCTGCTCCTGCCTGGCTGGTGCCTGCGTGCTGTCACCTGGGAGAGGCTCAGTCTGCTCTTGCAAAAGGAAAAACTGCTGGCTCCAGAGCAGCCCTGCTGCATCACTGGTGCTTGGGGACACACAGGTGTCTTCAGCCCTGCCAGTGGTACTTGGGAGGTTTGCTGCTCTGGACAGGGTACAGCATCAAATTCACCTGGAATATTGTGTCCAGCTACAAGACCTCAACACAAAAGAGACACAGATCTGCTGGATAGGTCCAGAGGAGGGCCTTAAAGATGAGTCACAGGGCTGAGGCATCTCTCTTGTGGGGACAGGCTGAGATCTAGGGCTGTTCAATCTGGAGAAGAGAAGGCTCCAGGGAGACCTTAGAGCTGCATTTCAGTATCTGAAGGGGGCCTGCAGATCGGACTGTTTAGAAGAGCCTGTGGTGATAGGATGAAAGGCAGTGGTTTGAAACTAGAGCAGGGCAGATTTAGGCTGGGCATGAGGAGGAAGCTGTGCATAATGAGGGTGGTAAGACACTGGAAGAGGTTGCCCAGAGATGTGGTTGAGGCCATGTCCCTGGAGATGTTAAAGATCAGACTTGATGTGGCCCCAAGCAACCTGATCTAGTTGGAGATGTCCCTTCTCACAACAGGGCGGCTGTGTAAGGTGACCTTTGAGGGTCCCTTCTAACTCAATGCAGTGTCTGAATCTGTAAACCTGCCCAGGGCATCCCACAGCAGAGCAGAGCATATGCCAAGGGCAGCCAGAATAGTGAGGTTCTCTGCAGAGACCTGTCCAGGGGAACAGTTCTGTGTTCCCTGGGATGGGCACAGAGTAGACATCCCCCACAGCTCAGGGTATTTCTGCGTCTTATGTGGCAGGGAGGAACAACAGCCTGGAGCCTCAAGGCCTTTTAACTGGATCTTCCTGTTGTTGCTTTCTGCAAATAACAGTAGTGGGAGGTTTATATCCCTTCTTTTCTTCCTAATTCAGCCTTCCCAGTGGTTTTACAATTGCTTAAGTGGAGCTTTCCCTGACATGATATCAGGGTAAGCTCTGTGGCAAAAATGCCAACCCTCTGAAGTGGAGCTGTGCTTTCTGCTGCTCTCCAGCATTTGCAACAACTGTTAGTTTTCTGGTGCCTAAGTGAGTGTGATCCCTCTACCAGCTAAAACTCTCTGTGCCCTGGGTGGCACCAACACCTGTCCAAAGCTCAGCATGAGCTCTAGGACTGAAGTGCATGACACTGTACCTGCAGAGCCCTCCCTGAGCAATGCCACCTAGCACAGAATTGTTTCAGCTGGAAAAGATCATTAAGCCAAACTACTAATCCAACACTATCAAGTCTACTGCTAAACCATGTCCCTCAGCACCACATCTACATCATGTCTTTGGGTCCTGCCAAGAAGCTGGTGAGCAGAAAGGTGTTAAAGTTGTCAATGCTTTACCTGAAAGACTCAGAAATGAGCAATTGCTGCCTTCCTGGCTTGCTTTACTCTAATACAGGTACATGCATGAGATGGGTGAGATCCTGCATCTTCTGGGAAGCCACATGGACAGCCACAGTTGCCTGTGAGCCAGGCTCAGGCAGACTGAGGCAAGTCTCTCTGTTGTGCCCATGATGATTTAAAGGTGTGTAACTGAGCTAAGGCTTCCCTAAACTGGAATATCTCTGGATTTGCTTAAACAAACTGGGGTTAGACAAGTACGGAAAGGACAGGAGATGAAACATCATCTTGAATGAGAAAGCTGGGGCAAAGATACTGCTGCTCTTGGAACCACAGCAGTGTTTCAGTTGGAAAAGATCTTTAAGATCACAGAGTCCAACACTACCAAGACTTTTCCACATCAGCTGGATGGATCCAGATGGATAGGTGAGACCTGAGCTTTGCATTTCTACCTCTGTGTCCAGTGTGCAGAAACATCCCAGGCAGTGACCAAGCTCGTGGAGAGCTGGGAGTGATCATGCAGAAGCATGGGAAAGCCACAGACATCTTACATAGGAGACAGCATTGAACCCAGCAGGAAGCTTCCTCAGTCAGTGTTGCTTTTTCCTCCCTCGTGTAAGAAAGAGCAGAGATCAGCAGGAAAAAAAAGAAAATAAAAAAGCTGGGTGTTATCCTCATCCTCTTGCTACAATCCCACAGGAGGAGGGAAAGGAAAGTAATTTTTTTTTTTCTCCTGGTTCAACAGGATCTTGGTAAAAGGATTTATCCAAGCCCTGTTTGAAAATGCTGCCCCATCCTTCCCTCACCCCAGGGTAGAGACAGAGCACAGCCACTTGCCAGCGTGGAGAAGTTCAAAGATGGGGAGGAAATGTGCCTTTTCCCTGACAACTCTCCTCCCAGTGATCCCAGCTGGCATTTGTAACAGCAGTGGACACCAGATCCTCTCTCAAGAGATGATGTCCCCTTTCATAACAAACGCTGTCAGCTCCCAGCAGCGATAGCTCACAGACAATCGGCGAGAGGACACCGGGAAGGCTCTCGGAGCTTCTGCAGAGAATAGATCATCCTCTGTACAGCAACAAATCAAATTTAGGAAGAAAGAATTTGAAAACAAATTACCAGCAAGATATTTCAAACTGACAGCAATTTGGAGCAACTTAGGTCTGTCTGGTAAGAATTGTATTCCTTTTATTTCCCTGTCAATAGCTGCTACCTTCTAAGATTGGTTTCTTGTTGATAATTCTCTTGTCTGGAACAGGAACTCCTGAGCACACTTAAGTTGATAACTCTCTCTTTGATCACATTTTGGTGGCAATGCTTCTCACCTTGACAGCAGCTTTTTCTTCCTCTGCATGAAGTTTCAAGGCCTAAAAGGCTGCATGGTTGTGGGACTTCCAGCCTCAGAACCTTCTAATGCATGTAGGTAGCATGGTCTTGGGTTTGTGTCCTGCTTTGAGCTAGACCAGACCCATCCTGCTCAGTGCTGTCACTTCCCAGCTCAGGCTCTGCTCACTGAGGCACTTGCTGCAGTTCAGGGCAGGTTGACACAGCCAGGGGCTGCTGCTAGCAGGGAGAAGCTGAGCAGGAGAGTTCCTGCCAAGGGCTGGGCTGCAGAAAGGCTCTGCCTGAGACTTGCTCCTCTGCAGACCAAGGGCACTGCCACAGCTGTGCCTCACCTTGGGGTCCAGGAAGTCGGAGGTGGCACCTGCAGTGTGGAGCAGGCAGGACAAATGACCCTTAGCTGCCCAACAAGGGATTGCAGCCCATGGATGGCATCTTCAGGAGAAAGCTGAGGGACCACCAGGGTCAAGCCTCTTCTTCCATAATTGGTGTCCCAGGTGGACTCTATTCTGTCTTTGATCCCGATTCCTGTGTTCCTGAATCCAGCTTCTGAATCTGGTTCCCATCTGCTGCTGAGTCCTGTCTGGGACTTCCGCAGTGCCTGCCCCCAGCATCAATGGTGCCAGTGGTGACCTCATTGCCATCAGGGGTTGGGTTCCATATCCCTTTGTGTCTCTTTGTCTCTATTTCATTGGATCGTTCTCACTTCGATCCCAACTGAGCTTGTTTGTTTGCCACCCCATCAGTCTCTCTCCCATCTCCCCTTTCCTTTGGGAAGCAGAGTGGCTCACAAAGAGCCTCTGGCACTTATCTGATGGCTAACTCAGTCCTGCGACTTCTCATCCTGTATTCAGGGCTGGGAGTGGTGGGTATACAACATCAGGACAGGAGCTACAGGGATACGAGCAGTAATCTTCTCTGCCTCAGTTTTCCTGCTGCCACGGGAGCCTAAAAACTGCTCAAGTGTCTTTCTGTCTTCATGGGAGAGGGGGAATGAGTACCTGCCAGTGGCCCCTTCCCCGGGAAATGCTGAGACACCAACAGGTAAAGGTAGTCCACACAGTAACCCACGCCCTTGCTGTGGTTTAGTGTCTCAGGGGGAGCTCAAGTGTAGCTTGGCCACCAGAGATGCTGGGATGGAGGTGGCTGTCAGGAGGGTCCCCACTCTACAGGCATGAGATGTGCATTTCTCCAGCACCCTGCTGACACGGCACTGAGGGCCCATCCCCTGCTGACTGTGCTGCTAGATGTGTTAATTACGGAGACAGGTCGTTAACAGCCATCAGGGACACGGCAGGAGGACTGTAGAGGGGGTAGAGAGAATGTTGCAGCAGTGCTGACATGCCCCGAGCAGGAGAGACATAAAAAGAGCCCTCGAGTCTGTAATTTGCCTGCAATTTCTCCTCGGGAAGCAATCAAAGTTTACAAGCAGCTATGGCAATGCCCCATCATCTCTCCCAGAGCCTGCTGGATAAAAATAGCTCGGAATTGCGCTGGGCAAAAGACAATTTGGACATTCCTTTGAAAATTCTTTGGGGCCAAATGCTCCCAGCCCGTTTTGACTGAGCACTTAGTAAGAGGGATGCCAGCTGTGGCTGACAGTTGTTTGGTTGCCCTTGGTTTAGCACAAGCCAGGCCCTGCTGGTGGGCAGAAGTAAGCACTGAGGGAAGACAGCCAAACAGGGCAATTACACTAGTTTAATGTTTGGAAGTAGAAAGGAAGGGGATTGAGCCCATTTTGCAAAGCCCCAGCTCCCTTGGTGATCATGACGGCCTTGGCACGAGAGGAGTCTCTCCATGTAGCTCTCTCAGTTGCCCACTTGGTGCTTGAGGCCAGCTTTTAGCTCCCTGGAGCCTCAGGCAGTGCTGCTGAGCTTCCAGGGAGCTCGGTGCTCTGAGCGTAGGGTCAGGTGCTGTCAGCATGAGATTTGCTTTCTCCCCTGGCTGCTGCTTTGCGTCTAGCAGCCGGGAATAACTCGCTTACCAGGAGGGAGGAAAGCCTTGATCCAGCCATGTGTAGCTTAAGCTGTGGTCCTTGAACACCCTAAATTAAAACCACCCAGCACTTGTTTTGCACAGCATCCCCCTTGGATAAAGCAAGCAATCCACGATGTGATTCATTCAGGCACTGCCTTAGAAACCAAAATCTTATTGTCTGTTCTCCAGGGATGTGAAGCACTCAGTGATGTAACAGAGGCTCCACTTAATTTTAAGAATCTTTTTCCCCCCATTGCCCTTGGCTGAGCTTTCCATCCCTGCAAGGTCCCACACCTCTCTCCCCAGGAACCACATTTCAACTCAGCTGTACCCCCTAACTCTTTTAGGATCTTTCTGGCTGGGAAGTGCCATAGAAATGTAAAAAGCTTATTAATTAAAGGCTGAAATAGATGCAGTGTGTGGAGGTCGGTGACTCATGCAGCTGGATTCTCAGGCTTCTGCTATGCATTGCCTCAGGGTGCTTTTTTGAATGTTCCCTTCTCTGGGGCTATGACAGTTTATTACACAAAGGCTGTGTGAACCGGAGGTGAATGCAAACTACTCCAGCAGAGCAGCAACCAGTGAACCCAGTTCAGGTTGAGCCTTTTGGGAGAGGGAGAGCATAATTTCTCCTTATTATGGCTCCTACCTGTTTTGTTCAGGATGCCTGTGCTGTGCAGCGTTTATGCGTGGGGGGATGCTGCTCCATACCGGCTCATGGTTATGGATCACTTCTGGGTTTTACTTTCCAGAGGCCCCCACGATGAGCTCTTGGTGGTAGAGGAAGAGACAGAAGAAGCTTTTGGTTAGCATCCAGTGGGTTCTTGAGTATGAAACAGAGTATGTTTCTAGTAGACAGTTTTACCTGGAGAGGGTGGGCAGTGGTGGTGAACACAGCAACCCTGGAGCGTTGAGCACCTGTGGCTGCGGCTCTGGCTGTGGTGACCATGGCAGGCACTAAGGGCTGATCCTTGGCCAGTCAGTGGTGCCAGAAGGAGCCCCAGTGTAGAGGCAGATGCACTGATAAATGCATTCTCATCCTTGGTGAGGTTGGTTTCAGGGAGGTGGGTGTTTTAGATGTTCAGTTTAGATGGCATAGCTGCAGGCCCACCAAAATCACCACCTATGTGATTTCCACCCTGCTAATGAAATCCTGAGGCATGTGTGGCCCTGGGACACTGTGGCTTTCTTCCTGGCTGTGCAGATGTGGATTGCTAACTGGATCTTGGGAGATGCTTTTACATCTTACTTCTATCTTAATTCTCTCTGTATCCAGGACTTGATGCCATAGCATCCATGAGATTATGTTTGTGCCAGACCTTCAGTTTTGTCCCTTTGCTGTGTTGTGGGCTTCTTCAGAGCCACCAGTCCTCACGGGATGCTGTGTTTTGGAGTCACCTCTGTAGAGAAGTTCAGGCAGCTGTGAAGTCCCTTCCCCTGCTCTTGCCCCCCTCATTGACACCTCTGCAGAGACAGCAGAGGTAACAGAGCTGCTCCTCTGCAGTCAGAGCAGCTGGTGGCACAGCATGGCTGCCCTGGGGCTGTCCTCACCGCACAGCATGACATCAGCTTGCAGATAATCTCTGGGTCCAAATACCAGCAGGCTGAGGTTCTTTTATCTTATATTTATTTCCCCCTCTTTCTATGCCTGACTGCTGCCTGTTCACCCCTCCCACAGCATCTTCTGCCCATCCTTACACCACTCTACAGCTTTTCCACTTTGCCTAGTTCCTTTTATTCCCTTCCCTCTTTCATTCCCATCTCCTGACTGAGCAGTCCTGTCTCTGCATCCCTCACTTCTGTTTCAAAGCTGACTGCTCACAAATAACAAAACTGAACTAACAAAAGCCCTGCAAAGATTAAACACATTCTGAAACAGACCTGAACGGATGCATAGAGCAATGACTTCATTTCAGCAATGTTGTGACAGAAATGGAAAACCAGCTCCAGCTGAAGGGTTTAATTTAGATCCTGCATATGCTGGGGCTAGCAGACAGCATAGCTACACCAGGCACTACATAAACAAGGTGCATCAAGAGTGTGGCCAGCTCTTGGTGAGCTTCAAGGAATCATAAAATGACTTAGGTTGGAAGGGACACCAGAAATCCAACTCTTTGGTTGAGAGTTGATTCTGCCCCTTGTGAGATTCCCACCTTGAATATTGCATCCAGTCCTGGTGTGTCCATCATAAGAAGGGCACAGAGCTGTTGGAGTGAGCCCAAAGGAGGCCACAAAGATGACCCAAGGGTTGGAGCACCTCTGCTATGAGGATAGGCTGAGGGAGCTGGGCTTGTTCAGCCTGGAGAAGACTGCCTTCCAGTACCTGAAGGGATCCTATAGGACCCTGGATGTCTATGGTGTCTAGAGACAGGACAAGGGGGAATGGTCTTAAGCTGAAGGAGTGTAGCTTTAGACTGGATTTCAGGAAGAAGTTCTTCAGTACAGAGCTTGTAGTGATAGGATTAAGGGGCAGTGGCTTTGAGCTGGGAGAGGGGAGACTGAGACTGGAAATGAGGAAGAAATTATTTCCAGTCAGGCTGGTGAGACTCTGGAGCAGGTTGCTCAGAGAGCTCATGATGCCCCCTGCATGGGGGTGTTCAAGGCCAGGTTGGACGAGGCCTTGAACCAACCAAGTATAGTTGAGAGGTGTCCCTGCCCATGGCAGGGGGGTTCGAGTAGATGATCTCTAAAGATACTCTCAGCCCTAAGCTATTCTGTGATGAAGCTTCCTTGCTTGGCACAGCAACCTACCCAAGGATTAACAATGAAAGGGCAGCCTTCCTGCTGTGACTACGCCCACACAGGTGTCTTCAGGTAGCACTAGTCAGGGACTGACTCTGCGCACACATCTGACTAATCTGGACACATTGCCAGGAGCAGACAAACACCAGCCACATCCTCTGACGTGCTGTTCCTCAAATCACCCTGACAGAGGCAAGACTGGAAACCTTGGTTTATCTTATGCACTTAACAACCGACCTGTGGCTTGTCCTCTTCCTGGGCTTAATGTTTGTTTTTCACCAGCTGAAAAGGAACAAAAGAAATGTTTAAAAAAACCCCAAACAAAACACCAAACACC
>VWZE01001772.1:90685-140712 GCA_013396675.1 Eubucco bourcierii | reverse complement strand
TTTTTTTTTTTTTTTTTTTTTTTTTTGTGTGTGTGTTGTTGTTTTACTTTGTCTTTTGTTTTCTCGCTGGGGGTTGTGCCGAGGCGCTCCCGGTGCTGGTTTCCTGCGGGTTTCCTGCGCTGCGAGTGGGGAAGGGGGGAGGTGGGAGAGCCTCTGGCAGTTGCACCCTTTTGCTAACTCACATCCTCAGGCCTGACTAACACCAGGCTTGCAGTGCTTTCAAGCCCATCTACAGGCTGTGGGATTGTGTGTGGGTTCCCCCCCCCCTCAGGTTGCTTTGTAAGCAGGATTGTGTTTAAATGGAGGTGAAGCCCAGTTTGCTTTGCAGCATGTCTTTTAGGTACCCCTTGGTCTGTCTTGGTGTTAAGGCCAGGTGTAAGTATTTCGCAGGACTTGTTTCTCCCTGCTGAATCGAAACTTTGTTTAAAGAGGGCATAACTTTGTGTTGAGTCACTGTTTATTTGCAGAGAAACTGTTTTTTGAAGCACCAAGGAAATGTGGATTGGTGTTTCTTATTATATTTTATTTTGTTTTACTCAGGAGCAAAATGACAAAGGTTTGTTAGGGCAAAAGGTTTTGAAAACACCTAAAATTTTCTATACTAAACAACATGCCTGTAGCCTTTGGATTTTATCAGCCAGCTCTAATAATAGGCTCCTGCAGCAGAGATTAAAAGTTTACGCAAGGTGGCAGGGAGGGGGGAGCACAGCAGGCAGGGATTAAAATCCCCCTCCAACCCCATGATTTAAAATCCCAACGTAAATATTTACCCACAATAAATTCCCAGGCTTTGTGAAGCATCAGCATTTCTGTGCTGACAAGGGGTAAAGGCAGACATTAATGTGCAGCTTCTTTGTAGGGCCTCCATTGGTCTGATATAGTGAACTGAAAGATGTAATAGAAAAGTAATTTGTGGTGGTTTTCTTTTGCAGCAGTGTGAATATCTGCCTGCTGCAGCTGTAAGATGGAGAAAGTGATCTTAGAAAGGAGTTCACATCAGTGGAAATACTCGAGCTGGAAATGTGCTTTAGTGGGGTTTAAGGCTTCCTTGAAATTAATATGTCCACTATTTGAATTCTAAATTACTTTTCCTGTGCAGAGAATTAGTGAAATGTTTAGCAGTAAAACAAGGTTGCTTGTAGGTGGATAGGAAGACAGGTGAAAGGATGTGAAAGGATTTGCTGTATCCAGGTTTACTGGTCTCCCTTGGCTCTGCTGGACGCTAAAGGAAACAGGATCAATAAGAGGGTAAGGATGATGTTGTTAGGCCGCTGCCACGTTGAGAAAGTCATCCCATGATGTGATAAATGCTTCTTGTTTTCTGCTATTGTGCCTTCTTTGGAAACCGCTCAAATAACCTGCAGTACTGTTTGCATTTCTGGGGCCCTTGGCAAAGGGAAGACATTGAAGTGTTTGAGTTGGTCCAGAGGAGGCCACCAAGATGATCAGAAGGCTGGAGAACTTCCCCTATGGGGATAGGCTGTGACAGCTGGGGCTGTTCAACCTGGAGAAGAGAAGGTTCAGGGGAGACCCTAGAGCAACCTTCCAGCACCTGTAGGGGGCTACAGGAGAGCTGGATAGGGGCTCTTTACAATGGCTTGTAGTGATAGGATTGAGGAGTAGTGGCTTTGAGATGGAAGAGGGGAGACTGAGACTGGAGATGAGGAAGAAATTCTTTCCAGTGAGGGTGGTGAGACACTGGAACAGGTTGCCCAGAGAAGTTGTGGATTCCCACTCCCTAGTGGTGTTGAAGGTTGGATGAGGCCTTGAGCAACCTCGTCTAGTGGGAGGTGTCCTTGCCCATGGCAGGGGAGTTGGAACTGCATAATCTTGTGTTCCTTCTGTTGCCTGACAAATTTAGTGGCTTTCTATGATGAAGTCACAGCGACAGTGGACAAGGGAAAGGCAGCNATGTTTAGCAGTAAAACAAGGTTGCTTGTAGGTGGATAGGAAGACAGGTGAAAGGATGTGAAAGGATTTGCTGTATCCAGGTTTACTGGTCTCCCTTGGCTCTGCTGGACGCTAAAGGAAACAGGATCAATAAGAGGGTAAGGATGATGTTGTTAGGCCGCTGCCACGTTGAGAAAGTCATCCCATGATGTGATAAATGCTTCTTGTTTTCTGCTATTGTGCCTTCTTTGGAAACCGCTCAAATAACCTGCAGTACTGTTTGCATTTCTGGGGCCCTTGGCAAAGGGAAGACATTGAAGTGTTTGAGTTGGTCCAGAGGAGGCCACCAAGATGATCAGAAGGCTGGAGAACTTCCCCTATGGGGATAGGCTGTGACAGCTGGGGCTGTTCAACCTGGAGAAGAGAAGGTTCAGGGGAGACCCTAGAGCAACCTTCCAGCACCTGTAGGGGGCTACAGGAGAGCTGGATAGGGGCTCTTTACAATGGCTTGTAGTGATAGGATTGAGGAGTAGTGGCTTTGAGATGGAAGAGGGGAGACTGAGACTGGAGATGAGGAAGAAATTCTTTCCAGTGAGGGTGGTGAGACACTGGAACAGGTTGCCCAGAGAAGTTGTGGATTCCCACTCCCTAGTGGTGTTGAAGGTTGGATGAGGCCTTGAGCAACCTCGTCTAGTGGGAGGTGTCCTTGCCCATGGCAGGGGAGTTGGAACTGCATAATCTTGTGTTCCTTCTAAGCCAAACCATTCTGTGAATCTGTGAAATTTCAGTGTATATAACCTTGAGGAGCTGGATCCCTCACTGCTCCCGGAGTTCACCCTGATTCAGTGTTACAGCTAATCTGGAGCGAGTTTGCAGCCCATGTGCTGGTTAAACAGCAGAGTTGCAGCTGTAGAGAAAGTGCAGATGTTTGATAATTACTACTTTTAACTCTGTACTATTTTAAACCAGTGTATGAGCCTTAAAATAGAGCCTGCCACAAAATTGTACAGCATCAGGCTTGCTGGAGGAACTACTCTGGGAAGAAGGCGAGGGTTGAGAGTGACCTGCTGGGCCACAAACAGAGGTGGGTGCAGATGGATTTGTGGAGGTGAAGGAGTTGCAGAGGAATGCAGTCTGTGCAGCTACCAGTGGGACCTTTTTCCTTGGATGACTGAGAGTGGTTATCTTCCAGTCAGAGTGAGAATGGGTGTGAACACCAAGGGTTAGCATAGACTCTTCTGTTGGCAAAGGTGATACATAAATGTGATTCATAATTCCTCTTTGGCTGTTGTATTTAAAGAGCCAGCTACCTTTTCTCTGAACCTGATTACATGTTTTTGTTGGTTAATCCCAGATGGACTCCCAAAAATATCTGCTAGTCCATTGACTTGGCTTTATAAACAGCTCTGGTGGAATTGGAGAGCAGTAACTTTTCCCTGTGCCTTATGAAGTGATGGAAGCAATTAAATGGGCAGATCTAACCTGGAACAGGTTGCAAAGGGAAATTCTCACCCAATTTCTTCTGTAAAACTTCTTCTAACTTACAAGACAACTGCTTGATTACTCATTGAGGTGCCTGAGAATCCCTTTTGAAAGGCTTTGGGTTCAGGCACCTATGGATGGAAAAGCAGATCATAGAATCATAGAATGGTAAGGTTGGAAGGGACCTCAAAGATCATCCAGTTCCAACCCCCTGCCATAGTCAGGGACACCTCTCACTAGTACAGGTCACTCAAGGCCTCATCCAGTCTGGCCTTGAACACCTCCAGGGAGGGAGCAACCACAACCTCCCTGGGCAACCTGTGCCAGTGTCTCACCACCCTCACTGCAAACAACTTCCTCCTAACATCCACTTTCAATCTCCCCTCTACCAGTTTAAACCCGTTGGCCCTTGTCCTGTCGTTGCAAGGCCTTGTAAATAGTCCTTCCCTGTCCTTCTTGTAGGCCCCCTCAGATACTGGAAGATCACAGAAAGTTAGGGGTTGGAAATGACCTTGAAAGATCATCTAGTCCAAGCCCCCTGCCAGGACAGGATCACCTAGAGTAGGTGACAAAGGAATGTGTCCAGAGAAAACTCCACAACCTCTCTGGCCAGCCCGTTCCAGATGTGAAGGATATTATAACTGTGATTCTTTTCAGTTAATGAGTTAGTAAGAATTAATGATGTCAGGAACTTGATGGCATATGGAGTTGTTTTTTTTTTTTCCACTTCCCTAGGGTTCACAGTGCTTGTTCTCTGTTTTTATCCTGGTTACTTTTATTGGTAACATCTCTGCAGACCTAGGGCTTCCCATGTCTCTTTCAGGGCGGTACACACTGAGCACGGAAGATCCACTTCAATAAATGGTCTGCACAGGGGTTGCAGCAGCAATATAGCTTTATGTAGCCAAAAGGGTCAGTTTAATTTTTCATGTAAACAAGGCTGAGCTGTGTGCCTATAAAATGGTGTTTAACCTACCTAACACAGAGCAGGTCGTATTCATCTTTGTAAAGTGCTCTTGACATCTTCAGCTGGCACCCCAGGTGGGTAAATGGTTTTCTTAATTGACCAGAGGAACAAATTTGGAAGCACTGTGGCTGAATAGCAGAGGACAGAGCTAGTGGTAGGCTGAGAAGCAAGAAGGTGCAAGCAACCGTTGCTGTGTGTGAACACAGCTAATCAAGATGTATAAGCTGCCTGGGCTTCACTTGCTTGCTTTTTGAGTGTGTACTTCTAGGATATCTTTGCAAACCTAATTTCTTTCAGCATGACTTAGAGAGCTACTGAGTCTTGTTGAAGAGTTGTTCATGATCTTGGATAATTCATGATGGACTATGGACATGTATTCAGGTGACAAGTCTCATATAAAACTCATGTACAATTTACTATCAAGTTAGTCTCAACCCATGCCTGATGTCCAGGTGTTTCAGAGCCTGAGCATCTTAAAAATGAAATTATTTATTCATTTAGAGGATGAAAAGTTGAACAGTGACCTGAAGTCATGCACAGGGGACTTTGTGATCTGATTAGTGAAGCTGAGGAGTCCATCTGGCCTAGCATCCTGGCTCATGGAATCCCAGGATACTAGGGATTGGAAGGGACCTCTGGAGATCATTCAGTCTAACCTCTCTGCTGAAACAGAGCACCCACAGCAGCTTGCCCAGGATTACAGTGGCTAGGGAGGGGGTTGGAATCTCTCCACAGAAAGAAACTCCACAACCTCTGGGCAGCCTGCTCCAGGGCTCACACCAAAGTTTTCCTTCATGTGTCAGGCTCAGTCAAATCACTCAAGTCCAACCATTATCTACTCAACCCCAGCAAGCAAACACAGCTCTTCTGTCTTTGCACAAAGAGCAAAAAGGGAGGAAGAAGTGAAGCAATGTTAAGATGGGAAGTTATTTCACTCCAGCATCTCTCAGCTATGAGTTCCACCTCCTCTCTCAAAGATCAAGAAAGCAAGGAAGTTTTGGCATCAAGTCTGTGGAGTTTGTTTCCCTAATTTCCAATGAGTTTTTTTCCCAGGGGAAGCAGTTGAGTGTGTGGAATGAAACCCACCACTGCAGTGATTTGTGGTGCTGCTGAAGCCTATTCCAGGAGGAAATATGGATTTTGGGTGTCTCTCCTGTTACCAGGCAGAAAGGTGACATGGATGGGTAGTGGAGGTCACAGAATCACAGAACTTTAGAGGTTGGAAGGAACATCCAGAATTGAGTCCAACCTCCTTGCCAAGGCAGGATCACCCAGGGTAGTTCACGCAGGAATGCATTCAGGTGGGTTTGGAAAGTCTCCAGAGAAGGAGACTCCACAACCTCTCTGGGCAGCCTGCTCCAGGGCTCCAGCACCCTCACACCAAAGAAGTTTCTTCTCCTGTTCAGAATGAACAGTTTATGCCTGTTGACCCTTGTCCTCTCACTGGGCTCCATTGACAAGTCTGGCCCCATCTTCTTGCTCTTCACCATCGACCTCTTGCTGAGCATTGAGAATATTTCATCTTAGGCTGCTCCTCTTCAGGCTCACCACCCCCAAGCCTCTCAGCCTTTCCCCCTCACAGAGCTGCTCCAGGTCCCTCAGCTTCTTCATAGCCTCCTCTGGACTCTGTTCAGTAGTTCCCTGTCTCTCTTGAACTGGACCCAGTACTGCAGATGAGGTCTCACTAGGGCAGAGGGGGAGAACCTCCTTTAGTCTGCTGGCCACACTCCTCTTAATGCACTGACCCCATTCACCTTTGTGGCCAAGAGGGCACATTGCTGGCTCATGGTGAACTTGTTTTACCCCAGCACTCCCAAGTCCTCCTCTGCAGAACTGCTTTCCAGCAGGGCACCCTCTCACCTGTTCTGGTGCCAGGGGGTTATTGCTTCCCAGGTGAAGGACTCTACACTTGCTCTTCTTGCACTTCATGACTTTAACAGGAGGTTTTGGTTGTTCTGCTTGCATCAACTTCTTCCTAGTCTAGCCCTTGTCTGAGACCCTAAGTTCTAGCCCTTTGCTTGCCCTTGGCCAAGCTGGCTGTTAACACCATGAGGAGGGAAAGAGGCAGGGACTTGGCAGGGGTCATTTTCATTCCCACTGCTTTCACACTGTTGAACAATGTCCTCTGGCTCCTTGATACCTTAGAGGAGTGATGGATGCTATTGGGTGGTGTCTAGTGTCCCTTTCTGCCTGATCATAATACTTGACCCTTGCCTCCTTTCTTTTTATTGACCCCCACAATTGTTTTGGCTTCCCTTTCTTGTACCCTGCCCCTACTTTTTTGGATTTTGAGTGGTGGCAATCAATGTGTAAAGCCTTTGCTTAAAGAGCAAGCAATAAAACAAGCAATAAAGCCAGGAGCAGAGGGCAGTGGAGTAGGATTGCTTGCCTGAGCTGCTGTGCCAGGCTCCTGCAGTGTGGGAGCTTTCTGAGCCAGAAGTTGGAGCCCAGGCTGACTTCTGATCTGCACGTTTGTCCAGGGACTCTGGTGGCTGGTGCCTAGCACTGTCTGGTTTTGGGTACTGGTGGGTTTGTCTGCAGGTGCACACCACCTGTCCCTCTGCTGTGTTCAACAAGCTCAGTTCAAGGACCTAATTTATTTTACACTTAGAAACCTACTTGAGAGCTGGAAAGCTTCAGAGCAGGTACAAGATGAAAGACACAGCATATTATTCCCCAGAGTAGAAAGCAAGGTTCTGGTTTGGCTGTGTGAGAAAGCTCTGGACTGGTTTATGTTTCTGGCCAGAGTATGGTTTTGTAGTCATTGCCTCTTGCACTGTTTGAGTACAAACCACCGCCCTGCAGCTGGAAGCACATTGCCTGACTGATCTTAAATGGGGCTGAAAGCAGAGATGTGGGGAAGGCTTTTAGGGAGGGGCATAGCCCTGATTTGTTCCTCCACAGCACTTCCACTACTGGTGCAGTCCCCAGTCATAGAATTATAGAATGGTAAGGTTGGAAGGGACCTCAAGGATCATCTAGTTCCAACCCCCTGCCATAGGCAGGGACACCTCTCACTAGTACAGGTCACTCAAGGCCTCATCCAACCTGGCCTTGAACACCTCCAGGGAGGGAGCAGCCACAACCTCCCTGGACAACCTGTGCCAGTGTCTCACCACCCTCACTGCAAACAACTTCCTCCTAACATCCACTTTCAATCTCCCCTCTGCCAGTTCAAACCCATTGCCCCTTGTCCTGTCACTGCAAGCCCTTGTCAATAGTCCCTCCCCAGCCTTCCTGTAGCCCCCTTCAGATACTGGAAAGCCACTCCAAGCTCTCCTGGAAGCCTTCTCTTCTGCAGGCTGCAGAGCCTCAACTCTCTCAGCCTGTCCTCAGAGCAGAGTCCTCTGAGCATCTTTGTGGCCTCCTCTGGACCCTTTCCAACAGTTCCATGTCCTTCCTGTGCTGGGGGCTCCAGAACTGCACACAGGACTCCAGATGGGGTCTGAGGAGAGCAGAGTAATACTCTGATGAGAACAGTCACAGTACTCCTGTGTAGTATCATAGAACTGCTTTGTTTGGAAGAAACCTTTAAGATCATAGAGTCCAACCTTTAACCCAACCCCACCATGACCATTAGACCATGTCCCCAAGTGCCATGACCACGCTTTTCTCAAACACCCTCAGGGAGGGGGACTCCATCACCTCCCTGGCAACCTGTTCCAATGCCTGACCACTCTTGCAGTACAGACATTTTTACTAACCACAGAATGTTAGGAGTTGGAAGTGGCCTCTAGAGATTTAGTCCAACCTCAGTATCCAATCTAAACGTCCCCTGGCACTCTGGCATCCATGGCACTCTCCACTGGTACAGTGAAGAGTATAATATTGTATGGGTGCTTTTTTTCCTCCCCCTCTCCAGTTGAGTTTAGGGACAAAAAAATAACAATCAAAGGTGCAATAAATAGTAGCAGAAACCCCAAGTCAAAAATCCAGAATGTTTATATCCAGAAGGTTTATTTGCTAACCAGAATAATGCAAATGAGTTGTGCATGGTTAAAAGCTTATAAACTTGGAGAAAGATTATTTTCTGGTCTGTAGGCATCAGTACTTCAGCATCAGGTGTTTTAAGCTCTTCTGCTTAACTTGCAGGAGTTGGTGAAGACAATTTGATGGTCTTTACCAGAATATTATGGTGGGCCCAGGGAAAAAGCAGTGTGAGAGCCACAGTGTTCAGCAGAACCAGAGGCTGGGTGCTGGTTCAGAGCCAACTGAAGGGGATTTCTTAGCTCATCTGTTTGGTGGTTTGTTGGGCTTTTTTTTTTTTGTTTGTTTTTTTTTGTGTGTGTGTGGTAGCTTTGTCGTGTTTCCTGCTCCTGGGCATGAGGAGAGAGAAACTACATGGGATGCAAGTTGGGTTCCCTGCAGTGAGTGGCTGTGTTCCCAGCTGGAAAGCCCTGTGTTTTCCACCAAGGCGAGCCAAGCAATGACTCCTTCCTCTCCAACCTTCCTCTTCCTTCCTGTTTCTTTTATGGAACGTGGGTGGGTCCCATGACACTGGTGTTGTTTAACCAAAAGTTGCTTTAATTGGTCATCCAGTGGGTGTAAGCTGGAACACAGCAAGTTCCACCTCAAAATGAGGAGAAGCTTCTTTGGTGTGAGGCTGCTGGAGCCCTGGAGCAGGCTGCCCAAGGAGGTTGTGGAGTCATCTCCTCTGTAGAGATTCCAAACCTGCTTGGATGTGTTCCTGTATGACCTGCCCTGGGTGATCCTGCTTTGGTAGGGAGGGTGGACTCTATCTCTGGAGATCCCTCTCAATCCTTACCATTCTGTGATCTATGTGCCACAGCAGTGACTGGAGAGGATTCCTGCCCAGGCAGATGTGGTTAGCTGTGGTTCCCATGCCCCACTGTGTACCTTTAGCCTGTTGGTACTTACCAGGAGGTAGCTGTGGCTTTGCAGGTAATTCTGGTAAATATCCAAAGATGAGCCACATCAGTGTGTTTTTATTAGTACTTGTTTGCTATCCTGGAGAAGCTGCAGAGTTCCTGTCAGTCTCTGCCCTCTGTTCTCAGTGTCTGCAGTTTGGGGGCAGAGGAAACCACAGAATGGTGAGGGTTGGAATGCAGCCCTAGAGATCAGGTCCAGTCCTCCTGCCAAGGCACACTGACCTAGAAAAGTCATACAGGAACACATCTAGGCAGCTTTGGAATGTCTCCAGAGGTGGAGATGCTAGCACTTTGGGCAGCTGCTCCAGGGCTCCATCACCCTTAAAGAAGTTCTTCTTCATGCTGAGATGGAGCTACTTATGTTCCAGTTTGTGTCTGTTACCCTTTGTCTGCTCACTGGGCACCACTGAAAAAAGCCTGACCCCATCCTGACACCCAGCCTTGAAATATTGGTAAGCATTGGTGAGATCCCCCTCAGTCTTCTCTTTTCCAGACTAAACAGCCCCAATTCTTAGTCTCTCCTCATCACAGAGCTGTTCCAGTCCCCTCAGCATCTTTGCAACCCTTTTCTGTACCCTCTCCAGCAAGCCCCTGTCCTCTTTGAAGTGAGAGGCTCAGAACTGGATGCAGTACTCCAGACATGGCCTCACCAGAGCCTTAACCTAGTAGCTACACTCCTCTTAATGCCACTCCCAGAATGCCACTCTCCTTGGCCACAAAGGCACATTGCTGGCTCATGGTCCTCCTGTTGTCCACCAGGTCCTTTTCTTGAGATGTGTGCTAGAGCATCCTATCTTACATGTTCTTCCAGATAACTGCAGTCGCTTCAAACCTGCTAAACTCATCATGACAACACTTCTGCATTACCTTCATGTTCACTTTTTCTCCCTGCCATTTGTTCCTGTGGCATTTTTTCCTTCACTCCCAGTGTGTGTTGGTGGAGCTGTGAGTTGAGAGTTGTCTGGGGGCGTGCAGTGATGGTGCAGCTCTTCCTGTGAAGCCAAACCATTGTTTGTAGCTAAGAGATGTTGCTGGAGGTTGTTGTGGGCATTGAGTGAAATTTTTCCCCTTATTGCTTGTGGGTTTTATTGTGTTTTTTTTTTTTTTTTTAAAAAAAAAAAAAAAATTTTTTTTTTTTTTTTAAAAAAAAAAAAAAAATTTTTTTTTTTTTTTTAAAAAAAAAAAAAAAATTTTTTTTTTTTTTTTAAAAAAAAAAAAAAAAAAAAAAAGCTTTCTAATGCTTAGGTAAGACTGACAGTGCTCCTGAGTCAAAGGGAGTGACTGAAAAAGGAATTCTAAATGACTTCTAGAAACTTTCAACAACAACTTACTTTGAAGAGTTGTCCTGCTTTGAGTTGGAACTGATTCTGTTCAGAGGTTTGACTTCCCAGCTCAGGCTCTGCTCTCTGAGGCACTTTGTGTAGTTCAGGGCAGGTTTGCAGAGCCAAGGGCTGCTTCTAGCAGTGACTGTGCTGATGGGAAGAGTTCCTGGCAAAGCTTCAAAGGTCTCTGCTGAATCTTGTGTACTATATGGGGTTGCAGAGTACGAGGCTGCACCTGTGGGGCAGAGTGGACAGTTCAGGTGACCCTAAACTGACCAACAAGGGATTCTGTGCCGTAGACATCATCTTCAGGAGAAAGCTGAGGGATTACCAGTCAGGCACTTTGCTGCTGCTTCTCTCTGCTTCATTTGCCCTTGTCCCAGGAGGGGACTATTTCTGTTCTGCCTTTGGTTTTGGTCCATAAGTTTCTGAATCCAGGTCCTGAATCTGGTTCCCCATCTGCTGATGAGTCCAGTCTGGGACTTCTGCCACAGCAACAGTGATGATGGTGACCAGTTGCTATCAGGATGTTGGGTTCAATATTGGTTTGTGTCTATTTGTATCTGATGCATTTTATTGTTCTTATTTTCATTAAAGTACATCCAGTCTCCCACCCCATCAATCTCTCTCCCTTCTTCCCCTTTGGGAAGGCAGAGGGCTTCACAGAGGGCCTCTGGCACTTGCCTAGTGGCTGGCCCAGCCTTGACCCTTGACAAAAATCTTTACCCTCATGTTCTCACTTGCTTCAGTGGGTGCTGCTGTCTTAGTAGCCTTTAAGTGGCAGAATCTGTGGCAGACTCTCCTCGTCTGTAGCGCTGTGAGTTTTTGTTACAGAGGCTGGGCGTGCAGTTGAGAGACTCTGGTATTACATCTCTGTTAATGCAAGACTGTCCACTTCTGCTTAAGCAAATTGTCTCATCAAACCCTTAATTATAGGAGTCTCTCCCTTTCTTTTTTTTTTCATAGCACATACTTCAGCTCAAACAGCTCCAGTATTTGTGTGTTTCTGCCTGCTTTCAAGTCCTTACTGAAGGGCTGGATTTGGAAGATGCGGTCAGCTAAAAGCAGGGGAGGGTGTTGCATAACAACATAGCAATTTAGGAATGAAAATGCAGTTGGAGTGGGGTCAGATTCTGGTTATTTCTGACTCTCTAGCTTAAATGGCACTTTTTATTGCAGATTTCATTCTGATCCTCAGCACTCAAATACCCAGGTTTCCTTTTCCTTTTATTGCCAGCCATCAGTGGGGTTTTTTGCAAAGCTAAGCAAGAACTGCTTTTGCAGCACTGGCAAATTCTTGTGCCAGCAGATAAAGCAGGCTAATTCATAACAAAGTTGTTGGTGTTTTTTCTTTCCTTATTTGAGGAATACTTGTGGCAACCTCTTAAACTGGGTTTTGCCCCTTCTTGCATTCATTGCTGACTGCAGGTTGATAATTGGAACCTGTGCTGGTGCAGTTTGGAGTTTGAAGAGCTGTGCTCTATAGCCACAACCTAGTTATTACATCTTCAGTGACTGTATCATCTTCAGTGACTGTAACCCTAGGGTCTGAAATGCATCCTGTGGTTCTGAGAGTGGCTGTAAGCCACTTCCTTTCTTTCCTGATGATCTTAGGCAAGCTTTACACAATTTTTTGCTTCTAGAGTGAGAAGAAACACTGAGGTTGGAAGAATTCTCAGTGATGGAATCCAAGTGGTCCAGCAGACCCATGTTCACAGGTTGTATCTGGTTGGAAGGGGCCCTCAAAGGGCACCTTGTTCATCTACCCTGCAGTCAGCAGGGACACCTCCAACTAGATCAGGCTGCTCAGGGCCACGTTGAGTCTCATCTTGAATGTCTACAGGGATGGGGCCTCAAACACATCTCTGGGCAAGCTGTTCCAGTGTCTCATCACCCTCATTGTGCAGAACTTCCTTCTGATGTCCAACGTAAGTCTCTCCTGCTCCAGTTTCAAACCACTGTCCCTTGTCCTATCACTCCCAGCCCTCCTAAACAAACCCTCCCCAGCCTTCCTCTAGGTACCTTTCAGATATTGAAATGTAGCCATATGTGTATCTCGCTTGAGCTCTGCTGTCCCCTCTCCAGGCTGAGTCCTCTTGTTTTGCCCTTGAACTTGAGAAATAAGACTATAGGGCTGGGATTCTGGGGTTAAAAGTTGTTGCTTCTTGCTTAAATGCCAATGGTTCGCCCTGCTGGGTGGCTGGAGTGTGACAACCCTGATCCAGAGCACACACCTAAATGCAGCAATTACCTGGTGATGAATTATTCTGGGTTTGGAAGTTGACTTCCAAAATTGGTGAAAGATTATCTTCTGTCGTGAAGATAATCTTATAATACAGAAAATGCACTCATGATGTTGTTTGTGGAGACTGAGAAGTGGGTTTTTTAGTGATACTGATAACTTCCTGCTTGTGACATGTCCTCTCTTGTTGAAGTCAATCCTAGTTGTGCAGGAGATTCTCTTTTCCAGAAGAAGGGAGGTGTGTCCCTTCTAAAGCAGTGTCTTGGTACCCTCTCAGTCTTCTTTATGTAGCTTGAATTTTGGTCACCACGAACCATACAGCAGTAAATTGGATGCTTGTTGGGACATAGTGGGATATTCGTCTGGGCACTTAACTGGCTGTGAGCAGCAGTTTGGTGCCTGCATTCTTTCAGGATGTCATCCATGAACTGGAGCCTTAGTGGGACATAAATAAACCACTAACTGCCTGTGCTTGCTGTCATTTGGCTTGCCATGCGCTTCCTTTCTAGCTCCTTTGAGGCGAAGCAGTCCTGGCAAAAAGAAAACGCTCCAAGCCTAATGCTTATGTAACTGAAGGCGAGAGGCCCCTGTTGGCACTGGTGGCTCCAAAAACTGGCTTATCTGTGGTTGTGAAATCAGTGCTGTGGTTGCAGGAACACCACTGTGAAGCTGCTTGTGCAGAGTGTGCTTCCCATCCTCTTGACAACAGGCAGGATGACACAGAGGGGTGGAATCCTAGTGCTGGAGTGCATCCCTGCCTTTGGATGCCTTTGGAATGGAGATCAGAGAATGGGCTAGACTGGAAGAGATCTTAGAGACCATCTAATCCAACCTCCTTGCCATGGGCAGGGATATCTCTCAACTAGACCAGGTTACTCAAGGCCTTATCCAATCTGGCCTTCAGCGTCTCTGGGGAGGGGACATCCACAACCTCTGGGACAGTCTGTTCCAGAGTGTTTTCACCCTCCTAGTGAAGAATTTATTTCCAAGATCCAATCTAAATGTTTTCTTCTTCAAATAAAATTCATCTTCCCTTGTCCTGTCAGTGGACACTCTTGTAAAAAAGTCCCTCTGCAGCCTTCCTGTAGGATCCTTTCAGGTATTGGAAGGCAGCTTTAAGGTCCCCCCAGAGCCTTCCCTTCTCCAGGCTGAACAATCCCAATTCCCTTTAGCCTATCCTCATAGTAGAGGTGTATCAGCCCCTGGATCCTCTTTGTGGCCCTGAGTTGAGTGACTTGGATCTGTGATCTTGCAGCATTTGGGAGGCTGTGGAAGGTAGCAAGTGCTGCTTTGGCACGTGTAGTACTTCTTCCTCTGGCTCTGTGCCCTGTGCTTGCTTTCATCTGAGAGTACATCATGGTGGCTGGGTTGTGCTTCCAGAAGGCACAAGGTGACAGGCTCTGTGTGGTACACTGCAAGCTTCAGTAACAGGATAGCAAGCAGGAGGTAACACTGGTGTGGAGGAGAAAAGAGTTACAAACCTTACTGTTGGTAGGGATGGCTACAAAGGTTGGGTCTGAACTCGGGAGCCAGGCCTGAGGATCTGCTCAACAGAGGAGTGGAGAAGTGCTCACTTGGTAGTGGCTCTGCAAGGCTTTCTGCTGAGTGCTTTCAGGTGCCTTTCTCTACAGGCCTTCTCCACATGAGCAGTGGAGGAAAAAGCATCCAAAACCAGATATGAGAGCTGGAGTGTTGAGAAATAGGCTGATCTGAACCAAAGTTTTGTATCCTGACTTGGCTGCTTACTGAATAGACTGCTGTGGCAGAACTGCTTGGAGACTCACACAGAAGGCCAGGTTGGAAGTAGCTCCAAGGCTCATCTGATCCAACTTTTCTAGGCAATAGTGGAGCTGGAAGTTGAAGCTGAGTCTTTGTCAGGATCTTCACCATGTGCTACCATCGTGACCTGGGTAATGGAATAAGGGCTGCTCTCATTACATTGCACAAAGGACCCAAAGCACAGTCTCACAGTATCACCAAGGCTGGAACAGACCTCAAAGCTCATCAAGTCCAACCCATTCCAACAGCCCTCAAGACCAGACCATGGCACCAAGTGCCACGTCCAAACCTGCCTTGAACACCTCCAGGGACGGTGACTCCACCACCTCCCTGGGCAGCCCATTCCAGCAGTCAATGACTCTCTCAGGCAAGAACTTTCTCCTCACCTCCAGCCTAAACTTCCCCTGGCACAGCTTGAGACTGTGTCCTCTTGTTCTGGTGCTGCTTGCCTGAGAGAAGAAAGCAACCTACTCTTGGCTACAACCACCCTTCAGGTAGCTGTAGACAGCAAGAAGGTCTCCCCTGAGCCTCATCTTCTCCAGGCTAACCAATCCCAGCTCCCTCAGCCTCTCTCCATAGGGCTGTGCTCCAGGCCTCTCCCCAGCCTCGTTGCCCTTCTCTGGACACACTCAAGCACCTCAATGTCCTTCTTAAATTGAGGGGCCCAGAACTGGACACAGGACTCAAGGTGTGGCCTAAGCAGTGCAGAGTCCAGGGGGAGAATGACCTCCCTGTTCCTGCTGGCCACATGATGCAGGCCAGGATGCCATTGGCCTTCTTGACCACCTGGGCACACTGTTGGCTCATGTTCAGGCGGGTGTCAATCAGCACCCCCAGAACCCTTTCTGTTTGACTGCTCTCCAGCCCCTCCCACCCCAGCCTGTAGCTCTGCATGGGGTTGTTGTGGCTAAGCCTCCATAAGCATGGCAGAGGTCAGGATTTGCCTTCAGAATGGCTGTGACTACCTGAAGAGCTATGAGAGAAAGAAACAAGCTGCAAATTAACGCAGACATAGAATCACTGAGGTTGGAAAAGACCTTTTAAGCTCAAGTCCAACTGTAATCCCGCTGCTCTGACCACTGAACTAGATCCTGAAGCACTACATCCACATGCTTCTTGAACACCTCCAAAGATGGTGACAACTCCACCTCTCTGGGCAACCTATTCCAATGCCTGACCACTCTTTTGGGAAATAAATTTTTCTTCTTATCCTGCTTAAACTTCTCCTGGCACAACTTGAGCCTGTTTTCCCTGGTTCTGTGCCTAAGCACAATCAACTGCACAGAAAGAGGAACCACCAGGCAGGCAGCAGGAAGGATGTTAACGTGGAGAATGTCCTCCTAGGCATAAAATGTTCTGTGCTATGCTCTTTTGTCAGTTTTTTGATAGCATAATGCTCAAATCCAATGTGTGGTCTGTGAGCCTGGCCCAGGTCAGCCCCACACTGTGCTAATGAGACCAGTTAGAATGTCATCTTGCCTGAGAAACCAAAAGAGTACAGTGAGTGTAGCTGAAAGCCTGTGGAAAGCAGCCTGCCAAGGTAGTTAGAAATTGAAGACTGATAGAAGATGGCATGTGAAAGACTCCTCAGATAGCACAAGGTGGTGGCAGCAGAAGAAATGGGCAGTTAGAGTCTTCCACTGTGCAATCAGAAGAGATTTGCTGTGGTCCAGAGTCTGGGAGGTGCAGGATCTCCTGGCACAGAGCAGGTTGAATGTACTGGCTCAGAAGTGCCTGGGGCAGAGTCAGCACTGCCTTTGGGTGTGTGTGGGAGTGCAACCTGGAAAAACAGGACCATGAGCACTGGGTCCTTCCATGATGCTGTTGGGGTGCAGAGCTTGCTACTGAAGTGCTACCCTTCGTGGGCTTTTTGGGAATGCCTTTGGAGCCCTCAGGGCACTTCTGGGAAGAAACTGCAGAGCTGCATTCCTGTGCTTCCCAAAGACTAGAAACTATTTGCATGCCTGTATTATGGAAGTAGGCATCTGAAGGGCCTTCTTAGAGCCTTGAATTGCCAGTTTTGGAAAACACTATGGCCTTTAGTGTTGTGGCTTTGGAAAGAGCATTGTACCCATCACCTGCAGTCTGGTGTGGGCCTTCCTTCTGCTCAGCTCCATGAGCAGGGCTGGGACCCATCCTGGGGTGTGGGCTTGGGGCAGAGCTCAGGACACTGCTGCTGCAGTACCGCTTTCTCCTTCAGGGCAATAATCTAGCAAGGTACTTCTGACAGCTTCTGGTTTACTCTGAGGCCCTTAGCTCCATGATGTGACTCGCCACATGAGTAGGTGCCTGTCCCAGCAGGTGTGTGGCAGAGAAGGCAGCGTTAGGACTGTGGCAGTGTTTGCTTAAGGTGTAGCACAGACTTCCTCTTAAGCTTTAGCTGTTGCTGAGCTCTTGATTGTTTGCATAAAGCAAGGGTCAAATGGTCCTGGGATGGCTTTGCTTCTGAAGCTGCTTGTTGGCTGGGAATTGGGAAGATTCTTGAGGCATCAGGGCGAGCTGGAAGTGATTTTAAACTCCTGTTCTTTCCCCACCCTCATGTCCTTGCAAGCACACTTAACCCAAGCAAAGATACAGTTGTAGCATTCTTGAACCATCTACAACAGTAATGAGCAGCGCCAAAGGGTTTGTAGTTACTGTGCCTGGCTGTGAGCATGGGGTAAGGTCAGAGCTTCGTGTGGCTGAGCATTAGATGTGGTGGGACACATCCTGCTCTCTGCAGCAGCTCTGCTTGTTCCCAGTGGTACCAGGTTCAACTCAGTTGTGCCATCTGACTTTGCCCCACGTTTCCACTTGAAAGGCTCTGCTGTGATGGTGGCAGCTGATGCAGCCATCTCCTCTTGCCACTGTCAGTTCTGCTCACAGTGGTATCTGTGGTGGCACAGTGAGCCAGATGGGCATCTCAGCCCACCCTACAGGAATGGATTCCTTCCTTCCACTCGGATCAGCTCTTCCCCATCTGGTTAATCACTCAGCCATGGGGAAGGCTGTGCCAGTACCGAGGGGGTGTGATGTGAAGATGAGAATGAGTTCCTAAAGGGGTGTGGGAGGATGAATGTTGGGTTTTAAGCAGCTTTTCTGCTGCTTATGAAACCACAGGCTGGGCAACCACAGCTCCTCGTGCGCTGGTGGCTTTCTATATATGCCAGCACTTCAGATTCAGCCTCGCTTGCTCCCTTCCGCTGCGTGCTCTGTGCTGCTTGGGCCTTGGGATTCCTGCTTTGAGAGCCTACCCTGTGCATGGTAGGTCTGTGGTGTGGAGGACTTCTTTCCATGTCACCTCTTCTGGTCACAACAACTCCATGAATGATCCAAGCTTGGGGAAGATTGACTGCAAAGTTGCCCAGAAGAGAAAGACCTGGGAGTGTTAATTCATGGCCACCTGAAGATGAACCAGAGTGTGCCTGGGGGGCCAAGAAGGCTGACACTATCCTGGCCTGGATCAGCAATAGTGTGACCAGGAGGGACCAGGAAAGTGATTGTTCCCCTGTACCAGGCACTGGTGAGGCTGCACCTTGAGTACAGGGTTCATTTTTGGGTCCTTCACTACAGGATGATGTTGAGGGGCTGGAGCAGGTCCAGAGAAGGACAGTGACACTAATGAAGGGTCTGGAGAACAGGTCTTATGATGAGCAGCTGAAGGAACTGAGATTGCTCATCCTGGAAAAAAGAAGGCTGAGAGGAAACCTCATTGCTTTATATAGCTCCCTGAAAGGGAGCTGGAGCAAGGTGAGAGTTGGTCTCTGCTCCCAAGGAACAGGTGATAAGATAAGAGGAAATGACCTCAAGTTGCACCAGGGGAGATTTAGGTTTGATGTTAGAAAAAACTTTCTTGACTGAAAGTGTTCTCAAAGACTGGAACAGGCTACTCAGGGAGGAGGCTGAATCCCCATCCTTGGAGATGTTTAAAAGCAGCAGAGATGTGACCCTGAGGGACAGCCTTGATAGAGTGAGTTAGTGATCAGACTCCATGATCTTAAAGGTCTTTTCCAGCTGTAAGGCTGCTCTGATTCTATCAGCTGTCTGAGAGCAGTGCTATGCTGGCCTGCACTTGGGTCCATCTCCCAAAAGATGCTGCTTCATGAGCTGCTGCAGTCACTGCAGGTGTCATGGAAGCATTGTGTGCGTCCTCCCCAAGGGCCCCTGTGCTCTGCTACAGTATCCTCTGGCTTGCTTTGCTGTCTGTTACCAGGGATGTGAGAGCTTCAGCAGTCATAGGGGGAAGACAGATTCTTGAGAAGTGGAGTGTTCTCATTAGGGGTGCTTTAAGGGAGTTCTTGCAGTTAGACTCATGGAATGGTTTGGGTTGGAAGGGACCTTCAAAGATCATTCCGTCCAACACCCCTGGAAGCAGCAGGGACATCCTCCACTAGATCAGGTTGCTCAGTAGTATTGGTTCTAGTTTAATTTTCCCAGGGACTCAAAACACAGCTAACAGAACCAATACAGTAATAATAGGATGCCTTCCCTTCTCCCCTGCCTTTTGGAAAGAAAGGAAATAGGTGTAGAGAGGAAAGGGGTAAAACACCGAAGGAACAGTCTTGCTTTGAATTGGAAGTTATAAGAAAAACTTTAACAAATAAATGTAAGGTGTTTAGGGTAGGGGAGTTACAAAGAGGTATAGGGAAGGGAAGCAAGATATAAAAATAAATACAACCACATTGGTGGCAATGGATGGAGGTAGATTCAAGAAGGGATGTCCACCATGTGGTAGGATGGCCAGCAGGAGCAGGGTGGTGCTATCAGGCAGGCAGAGAGAAAGAAACAGTTCCTCTGTTTATATAGGGGGTCCAGACAGGGAGTGGGAGTGGGCTAAACACTGCACCTGGAGTCAGGTTCAGACCACCCCCCAGGAGGAGTCAAGAGGACCTTTGGTCAGGTTCAGACTACCCCCTGCCAGGAGGGTTAACCCTTTACATCAGTGCCTTGTCTGTCCAGTCTGAGTATCTCCAGCTCCAGGGATGGGGCCTCAGCTACCTTCTTGGGGAACCTGCTGCAGTGTTCCAGCACCCTCTTGGTGCAGAACTTCTTCCTGACGTCTAATCTACATCTGCTCTGCTGTAGTTTGAAACCATTGTCCCTCATCCTGTCACTCCAGGCCTTTACAAACAGTCCCTCTGCAACCTTCTTGTACCCCCCCTTTGGGTACTGGAAGGCTGCTATTGAGTCTGTTTGGAGCCTTCTCTTCAGACTGATAAAGTTGTCCTTTTATCACCTACCCCCTCCCCACCTTGCATGTTCGGATGCTCTCACCTGCTCCTCCCTTCTTCCCAAGGGTTTAACTGAGTCAACATCTTTACAGCAAGGCACAAATGCTACCCAAGTCGTTGCTGCCAGCTGGAGCAGCTGATATCGACCTCCTCTTCTTGGATAAACTCTGCTGAAGTTGATGCTGAGTGGTTTTGTAGTCCATTACTTGGGGCTGGGTGGTGAGCAAGCAGGCTAAGGTGGCTGCAGATGAATTGCCCTCATTATCCTACGCATACAATTAATGTATCTTCTCACCCTGTGCCGTGCTGCTGCCAGAGGCAGAACAGCAGTAAATAGCTGTCAACAGCTTTTACCTGGAAACCTAATGGGCTTTCCAGAGCCCTGGGTGTGTTTCTCAGAATCCATGAAGCCTTTCAGGGTGTTTTTCTTGCCTGCTTACGTAGGAAACATTCCCACTGAGCTAATGGGGAGGGAAGTAACCAGTGACATTCCTTGCTGAGGATGTTACCAGGGATTGAGGACTTTTCACAGCTTACCCTGTCCTAGAGTCTGGGCTTTGGCACAAGCCAGTGCAAAGCTGGAGCAGCAAGAGAAAGGAAGGGATGATGAGGAGAGCAGGATACTTAGTGAGTTCACAGGACTTAGTGATAAATCGTAGAATGGTAAGGTTGGAAGGGACCTCAAAGATCATCTGGTTCCAACCCCCTACCATAGGCAGGGACACCTCCCACTAGTACAGGTCACTCAAGGCCTCATCCAACCTGGCCTTGAGCACCTCCAGGGAGGGATCATCCACAACCTGTGCCAGTGCCTCACCACCCTCACTGTAAAGAACTTCCTCCTAACATCCAGTTTCAATCTCCCCTCTGCCAGTTCAAACCCATTGCTCTTCATCCTGTCATTGCAATACCTTGTCAATAGTCCCTCCTCAGCCCTCCTGTAGGCTCCCTTCAGATACCGGAAGGCTCCTACAATGTCTTCTGGAAGTCTTCTCTTCTCCAGGTTAAAGACCCCCAACTCTCTCAGCCTGTCCTCCTTCCTTCCTTCCTCAGTGGGAAGGAAGCAACCCCGCCTGGGCTGCTGTGCATGCTGTGGTTCTGGCATTGTCACAAAGGGGTTGGTTGTTGGTATGTGTCAAAAAACGTTGTTAGCCACCAAAATTAGTGCCTTGCCTCCTGCTTCTTCAAAATAATGAGATGTCATGCTGGAGGCTCAGGGACATCTGGTGCTGTCAGAGCAATCTGGCTGCTGAGATGCCATGCAGAGACAATGCCCTGTCCAGAGAGACTAAACATAGTGCCTGATAACCTTCTAAGTCAGCTTCAGTTGTAGGTGTTGGGGAATGGGGTAGAGGGGCTTTGGAAATGTTTCTCTTTGTGACTTTTTAAAAGCTAAAGTTACAAACATGCTTTAAGTCTCATCTCGACTCTTGAGGGCAACCTGGAGGAGGGGAGGAACTGGAATCACAGAATTGTCAGGGTTGGAAGGGACCTCAAGGATCCTCCAGTACCAACCCCCCTGCCATGGGCAGGGACACCTCACACGAGACCAGGTTGCTCAGAGCCACATCCAACCTGGCCTTAAAGACCTCCAGGGATGAGGCTTCCACCACCTCCCTGGGCAACCTGCTCTGGTGTCTCACTGCTCTCATGCTGAAGAACTTCCTAACATCCAATCTGAATCTCCCCACTTCTAGTTTTGCTCCATTCCCCCCAGTCCTATCACTACCTGACATCCTCAAAAGGTCCCTCCCCAGCCTTCTTGTAGCCCCTTTCAGCTACTGTAAGGCCAGAGTAAGGTCTCCTCAGAATCTGTTAAGCCTGCAGTGGTTTCATGATGGAATGGCCTAGGTTGGAAGAAGCCTCAGAGATCATCTAGTTCCAAGCCCCCTGCATGGGCAGGGACACCTCTCAGCTAGACTTAGTTGCCCAAGGCTTCATCCAACCTGACCTCGAACACCACCAGGGAGGAGGCATCCACAACTTCTGTGGGCAACCTGTTCCAGGGTCTCCCCACCATTGTACTGAAGAACTTCTTCCTAAGAATCAGTCTAACCCTGCTCTCCTTCAGCTCAAAACCATTCCCCTTGTCCTGTCCCTAGACACTGTTATAGAAAGTCCCTTTCCAGCCTTCCTGTAGAATACTTTCAGGTACTGGAAAGTAGCTCTAAGGTTCTCCTGGCATCTTCTCTTCTCCAGCTCAGAGCAGAGGTGCTACAGCCTTTGGTTTGTCTTTGTGGCCTCCTCTGGACTCACACCAGCATCTCTGTGTCCTCCCGATGGTGGGGACGCCAGAACTGGATGCAGTATTTGAGCTGGGGTCTCATAAGAGCAGAGTAAAGGGGAAGAATCCCCTCTCTTGACCTGCTGACCACAAATGGACCTATAAATCATAGAATGGTAAAGTTGGAAGGGACATCAAAGATCATCTAGTTCCAACCCCATGCCATAGGCAGGAACACCTCCCACTAGTACAGGTCACTCAAGGCCTCATCCAACCTGACCTTGAACACCTCCAGGGAGGGAGCAGCCACAACCTCCCTGGGCAACCTGTGCCAGTCTCTCACCACCCTCACTGCAAACAACTTCCTCCTAACATCCAGTTTCAATCTTCCCTCTGCCAGTTCAAACCCATTGCCCCTTGTCCTGTCATTACAAGACCTTGTCAACAGTCCCTCCCAGCCTTCCTGTAGACCACTTTCAGATACTGGAAGACTACATATATAAATACATTAAATCAATCTTTTACTGACATTGTGGTTCAGCTTATTCTATTACCTTGCTGTACAACATCACAGTGCTCATCTGGTGATCTGTAGTAGTTTATTTTTAATATTTCTTTTAGACTACTTGTTTCAGAAACAGACCTGTCTTCAGTAGCTGAAGTAAACTTTCCCCATAACCATATTTGCTGTTCCATTGGGATGTTGATATTGAACTGTAACAGAAAGGAATGAGTCAGTGACAGCTTTTAACAGATCTCTTTATGCAAATCTTCTTTTTCCTCCTATGTAAATGTTAAAGAGAAGTGTAGTAGATATGGGAGCAGTTGAATATGAACCAACTGGATTTTCTGGCTTTGTAAGGCTTTATATGCACTGTTTTATCTTTGGGTGGATTGGGTGAAGGGGCAGGTTGAATGAGTTGAGTTAGAACCTGGCTCCTGGTTTAAGAGAGCACTTGAGGTAGTGACTTGTGGTGGAACCAAGAGGCCTGGCAGCTTTCTGGTGTGGCTACAGTTAATGTGCTCCCCTCTGCTCCCCTAGGCCTTGGCCTGCAACTCAGAGCTGGTCTGGGAGCACAGGCTGCCCATTCCAGTACCTGAAGGAGGCCTACAAGGAAGCAGGAAAGGGACTTCTTACAAGGGATTGTAGTGATAGGATGAGAGGGAATGAATCAAAGCTTGAAGAGAGCAGTTTTAGACTGGAGAGGAAGAAATTCTTTCCAGTGAGGATGAGGAGATACTGCAACAGGTTGCCCAGGGCAGCTGTGGATGCCCCCTCCCTGGAGCTGTTCAAGGCCACATTGGATGAACATTCTGGACTAATGGAAGATGTCCCTGCCCATAGCAAGGGGGTTGGAACTGAATTGTCTTTAAGGTCCCTCCCAACCTATGAAATCTTGGGGGAAGGTGGCAGAAGATGGGATAGGGTCATTTGCTCGGCTTCCAACTTTGTGGGTCAGGGGCCCCCATTTCCTGTGAGGGTAATCTTCATTGCTTGAGGCCTACTGATAAATAGCACTTGTCTTGCCATTGCTCTGGTAAAGTAGTTTGGCTTCTGGGCAGAAATGTGGCTGGAGGTGATTCTGGCACTTGTCTCTGGTAAGATCTCGCCTGGAGTACTGTGTCCAGCTCTGGAGCCCTCAGTGCAGGAAGGGCATAGACCTGGTGGAGAGGGTCCAGTGCAGTTCTACAAAGATGGTCAGGGGACTGGAACACCTCTGCTACAGAGACAGGCTGAGGGAGTGGGGAGTGTTCAGCCTGGAGAAGAGAGGGCTTCAGGGAGACCTTAGAGCAGCCTGCCAGTACCTGAAGGGGGCTGCAGAGGGACTGTTTGCAAAGGCCTCCAGGAACAGGATGAGGGACAGTGGTTTGAAATGAGAGAAGAGCAGATTTAGATTGGATGTTAGGAGCAAATTTTGCACCCTGATGATGGTGGAACACTGCAGAAGGTTGCCCAGGGAGGTAGTTGAGGCCCTATCCCTGGAGCTGGTCAAGGTCAGGTTTGACAAAGCTCTGAGCCACCTGATCTAGTGAAGGATGTCCCTGCTAACTGGAGAGGGGGTTAGACTAGATGACCTTTGGAGGCTCCTTCCAACCCATTCTGTGACTCTGTGATCTTGGTGTGATTTGGTTTGGTTTTATTTTCTACCCAGAAGATACAGCTCATGGCTGTGTATTGTCATAGCTGTTTAAACCATCACCAGTTCAAGCAAACCTGATATTTCTGGAGACAGTGTAACCTTAATTTACAGCAGATGACTATGCTGTGTATATTTTATCCACTATTTGATAATTTTAAAAAACCAAACAGCATTAATAAAGCAATATTTGTGTCCTTAAAGTTCTTTTTTTTTTTTCCTTCTAGAAATGACTGCTATTACTGCAGGCAACGTGAACTTCAAATGGGACCCCAAAAGCTTGGAGATCAGAACACTGGCAGTTGAAAGACTACTTGAGCCTCTTGTTACACAGGTAGGAAGGAAAAAGGGGGACAAATAAAACCTTCATAAGGATGATAACCTGTGGTGATGGATTAATTCAACTGAGTCACTTTTTTCAAAGCTTTAAATTCCAGGAGTAAAACAACTACAAAACTAAAGGTGGAAAAAATGTGTGAATAATTCCATCACTTTGTTCATGACAGAGTTACTGCTCAATGCTGACCCTTGAGTGCTGGATCAGGTTGGGCTGGATAATCTTGAAGGTCTCTTCCAGCCAAGTATATTCTGTGATTGGGCATAAGGCTGAAAAGGTGCAACTGGTTAAGCATCAGATTTCAGTTAGCAATTCCATTGCTGCTGGGCTGTTTCTCAACTGTGTTTTGGGAGCTGTGCTGCTCGTTTGTGGAGTCTTAACAAAAGCTGTGCTGTAGCATGTAGAGCCTGGTGTTGGGGAGGGGTGGAAGTCCCCGGAATGAAGGCTTTAGGGCTTACCAGGAGGAGGGTCTCATATATGTGGTAAGGGCTTTTTGTGTGTTGGTTATTTTGATGTTGGCAGATGAGTTGTTTGTTGTGTTTTGGGGGGAGGGGGTGGTGTTTTCAAGGAGGGGTTTTCTCCTTTATGCTTTTTTTTTGTTGTTGTTGATTTGGGGCTTCCTTGGTTTGGTTTTGTGGATGTTTGAGAGTGCTTTAGATTTTTTTGTTTGTTTGCTTTGGGTTTCCTTGGGTTTTTTTGAGTGGGTGGTAACTGTTGGGGTTTTTGTAGTGTGTTTTCTTGTTTACTTGGTTTTGTTGGGTTTTGTTGTTGTTTGTTTGTTCAGGGCTTTTGTTGTTTGGTTTTGATTTTTTAAGTGGGGTTGTGATTTTTTTTTTTTTTAAAGTTGCTTTTGAGTGTTTTGTTTTTCCTCCCACTTGTTTTGAGTTCCCTTTTGGAAGGAGGTTCAGGTAAAGAGTGAAATGTGTGGTGGGGGATGTTTGCAACCTGTCTTAGAACAGTCTTAACTAGGCTATTGACTCCTCTCTTCCACCCAAAGAGGATGCTTTGATGATACTTGGGACTGTTCAGTGTGTCTTTTACAAGACACACATGGCTTGCTTCTCATTTCTGCTGATGCTTCTGACTGACTAAAAGCTTCTTTCTTCTGCATGGTGTACATTGCTCAGTGAAATGCACTGAAGAACACAGAGCCCAGAATAAGTCTTGTGAATGTAAGCTGTGTGCACTGGATATTTTGAAGCTTCTTGGAAGAGGCTTTCTAGGTTTGAAAGAGGAGGTGCACTGAAGGCAGTGAACTCATCTTGCTTAGCACTCTTTCAGCTTTTCAGGGAGAGAGTGGTCAGGCACTGGAATGAGTTGCCCAGGGAGGTGGTGGAGTCACCCACTCTGGATGTGTTTAAGGTCGTTTGCATGTGATGCCTGGGGCTATGGTTTAAGGTGAATCTTGTAGCATAGGGTTCTAGATTGGGCTCGGTGATCCTGAGTAGCTTTGCCAATCTGCATCTTTTTGTAATTCTGTGACAGTATGAACTGGATGCAACTCCTGCCAAGCACACAGCCTGCAGCAATCAGGTTTTGTTTCCAGTACTAACATCCCTTTAATCACCAAGCTGCTGCTCCTACCTGTCCAGATACTCAGATGGGCAGTTGGATCCCCTTCTATACAGCTTTCTAGCAGGAGTTACTGAGGCAGTATTTCTTTAATGAGAAATTGCCCTAATCTGGTAAATGGAACTGGGCAGACTTGTCTGTAGGACCTTTCTGTCAGTGTTTGTAACCTGCTCCTCAAGTACCTCTTCTGGCAATCCTAAATTTTAGCAATGATGTGGCTGGCAAAAAGAGAGGGTAGAAGAGTAAGTTGTGTTGTTGTAGCTTGTCTTTGTGTAGCACATGATGAACTGAAGTACCCAGTACAAATGCCTCCCATTAACCACCAGGGATACTCCCAGCCCATGGCTTTCCCTCCCTGAGTCAACCTTCTGAGAAGATGGATTCAGCTCTGAGAACCTTTGTCAGTGGTCCTTGGGCTTTCCAGAGGAGTCATACTTCTAATGCTATAACTTAGTGTCCCTTTCAAGTAGCTTAGACTGAACAAAAGAAGGGGTGAGGAAAAGGCAAGTGGAGGAGTGTGTTTGTGTGTATGTGGATTTTGTGGCATCTGACTGAAGGGAAGGGATCTTGGGCTACTGGAGAAGCTGGAGGTCACCTGGCTGCTAGTGAACACTTTCTAGCAGGTTTTCAGTCTAAAACACAAAACTTGGAAGTATTTGTTTGTTGCAGGAGGACTGTGCGAGTTCAGTTAGGGAAATAATGAGCCACAGGAAGTCCTTTGCTCTGCATTCAGTCTGTTGGCTGTAGAACTGTTTTGGACTGAATAGGCACCTCCTTGCTGGAGTCCTGTAGATAATGTCTGCAGCCTCATTTAGGATCCTTTATGCCTCCAGAACCATCCCAAATAAATCATCCCGACTTGGTTTCTTTTTATGTGGTGCCAAACAGCTCTGGCCTGTTACTGAGACAGCAGTTTATCAAAAGCACAAATAGATCTCCATCCTCAAAATCACATTTTTCAGGTCTACTGCTGATAAGCAGTTTAGATAGGTTTATAATGAGAAACACTTGTTTGGGGTTAACCTTTGGAGCTGGCAATAGTGCAGGTATTGACACACTGTCTAGAAAACAACTTTGCCTTGCTGTCAAGTTGATAAACTTCTCATTTGCTTCATGGGTTGTTTTTGTTCTTTGCTTTTTTCCCTCCTCCATCCACGCCTGTAGGTAACAACACTGGTGAACACTAGCAACAAGGGCCCCTCTAACAAAAAACGAGGGCGTTCCAAAAAGGCTCATGTTTTGGCTGCTTCAGTTGAACAAGCAACAGAGAATTTCCTGGAGAAAGGAGACAAAATAGCAAAGGAGAGCCAGTTCCTGAAGGAGGAGCTGGTGGCAGCCGTGGAGGATGTCCGCAAGCAAGGTAAGAGCTGTGCCTGATGGATAGTTCAACTCTGGGTTCTCAGAGTAAGTAAAGCTGCTCCCATTTCCCTTTTGCTGTTATTTTTCATGACTTGGTGCTCCTTGTGTGGATTCTGCTACTACTTGTGTAGATTCTCACTTGTCTTCCTTGAGGAGTAAATAGAATGAACTGGGCAGATCTGGAAATTTGATGTCCCAAACAGAAAATGAGAAGAGAAGCACAAGGGCTGATTCTTCAAAGATCATTTAAAGCTCAGTCTAGGCCAAGAAGTACTTTCCCCCCTCCCTCCTCTTGCCTGTAAATGTTATGGAATCACCTCTCCAATATGTCAATAACTTCAACATTTGAGTGCATACACAGCAGCATTGTAGGAGGAAGAGCTCAGTGTTGACTTGACAGAGCCTGGTGTCTTGAATATGCAAAATGTAAACAGCAACAAACAGAATGCAAGGACCTTGATTAAATATTCCAGGCTTCCTCCTCCACTACTGTTGGTTTTTATCCTTTTCTCTCTTACTTTCTTGGAGAGGACCTGCAAGAAAAACCCATGGAGCTGCCTTACTCTAAAGTAAACATTGCTGCTCATAAATCATTTATCATTCTTCCAGTCCTGAGCCTTTTCTATGCTTCAGTGAAACTCAGTCAACTGGTATTAATGGTGATGGCTGCTGCTGCTGCTGCAAAAAAGGGAAAACTCATTAGCATTAATTACTTGTTTGTAGCTGAAGTTACCCAGTGATGAAATATTAGTTGAAAATGGGTCTTAAGTTCTGGATGAGCCTGGTTGACAGACCAGAGAAAGATCAACAGGAGGAGGTGGCAATGTAAGGGGCTAATTGAGTTGGCTTAATTTAACAACAGCAAAAGAGACCCCTTTGTCCTGAAGCCTTTAATTCTTGGTGCTTGCTTGATTGCTGCTCAGAGCTGAGAGTCAGAGCTCAGCTTTGAGTACCTTCAAAAGACTCTTGGTGATATTGGAGAGCAAGGGAGCTGCACTCAGTCCTCAGGATTGGGAAGTTGTTTTAGCTGAATTTGTGTTAGCAGATTGCAGTAAGAAGCTGCTGAGGAGGAGGAAAACAACCTTCAGGATGACCTTTCATTTGTTTGTTAATCCCTGCTTGAATTTGAGCCTACACACAGACTTGATGCCAAAACTTCCTTGCTTTCTTGATCTTTGAGAGAGGAGGTGGAACTCATAGCTGAGAGATGCTGGAGTGAAATAACTTCCCATCTTAACATTGCTTCACTTCTTCCTCCCTTTTTGCTCTTTGTGCAAAGACAGAAGAGCTGTGTTTGCTTGCTGGGGTTGAGTAGATAATGGTTGGACTTGAGTGATTTGACTGAGCCTGACACATGAAGGAAAACTTTGGTGTGAGCCCTGGAGCAGGCTGCCCAGAGAGGTTGTGGAGTTTCTTTTTGTGGAGATATTCCAAACCTCCCCATGCCATCGTGGTCCTGGGCAAGCTGTTGTGGTTGCCCCTGCTTTAGCAGGGCAGTTGGACTGTGTGATCTCCAGAGGTCTCTTCCAACCCCCATCATGCTGGGATTATGTGATTAGTGCCTAACACCACCAGGGATGCAGTTGCAGCAGGGATAGGCTGCTGGGGAGAGAAAAACCTGGGCCCTGTCATGGTGCCAGTGTTCTGTCAGGTTTAGCAGAGCAGCTCTCCATAATGAAATGAAAAAACCCAAACCTTTAGAGGGAATTAGAAGCAAATAGTGAAAAATGAGATAGAGCAGAGGGCAGGTTTATTGCTGCCAAAGCCCAGGAGAGAGTGCTGATATAACAGCAGGGAGGCAAACTCACAGTATATGTGTTCATAGGGTGTGCTCCTGGGAGGAGCAGCTGGGGGAGCTGGGCTTAATGACACCATGAGAGGAAGCAACCTCAAGTTGCATCAGGGAAGGTTTAGGTTGGACATTGGCAACTATTTTTATTTTTTTTTTCCCCAGCAAGGCTCTCAAGCCCTTGAACAAGCTGCCTAGGGTAGTGGTGGAGTCCCCATGCCTGGAGGGGTTGCAAATCCATGGAGATGTGGTGCCCGGGGACATGGTTCAGGAGTGGAGTCGACAGTGCTGAGTGAACAGCTGGGCTTGGTGATCTCAAAGGTCTTTTTCAGTCTGAAGAATTCTGCCATTCTGTCTTTCCCATTTGTCCCACATTGGGAATCATAAGGTTAAAAATCCTCTAGGGACTAGAAAATTACTATTCAATCCCATAATTGTACTCTCTCTATATAAACTAAGGGTGAGGCCAACTCACTCACATTTCCTCCTCCTCCAACCCTGTGTTGGGCAGGAGCTGCTTTTGTTAGGACAAACATGTAAGGAGCAGGCCTAGTTTGGGGCTTCCAGAGGCTTGTGTTTAGGCCTATGGATGGCAGGGGTCTTGGGAGGGTGGAGAGGATTGGAGCACTTAGGATTATAGATTTAGTGTTGGCTTGGGGGAAAAATTCAAGAGGGTCGCCATGAATGTTGTATCTGCTTTGTAATTTCTTTCTGTATCTCTCTTTTCATAGAATTTAGGCTGGGTGTTAGGAGGAAGTTGTTTGCAGTGAGGATGGTGAGACACTGGCACAGGTTGCCCAGGGAGGCTGTGGCTGCTCCCTCCCTGGAGGTGTTCAAGGCCAGTTTGGATGAGGCCTTGAGTGACCTGTGCTAGTGGGAGGTGTCCCTGCCTATGGCAGGGGGTTGGAACTAGCTGATCCTTGAGGTCCCTTCCAGCCTTACCATTCTATGATTCTATAATCATAGAATCAAGCAGGTCAGAAGAGACCTCCAAGCTCACCCAGCCCAACCTAGCACCCAGCCCTAGCCAATCAACCAGACCATGGCACTAAGTGCCTCATCCAGTCTTGTCTTGAACACCTCCAGGGATGGGCACTCCACCACCTCCCTGGGCAGCCCATTCCAATGCCAATCTCTCTTTCTGCCCAGAACTTCCTCCTAACATCCAACCTGAATCTACCCTGGCACAGCTTGAGGCTGTGTCCTCTTTTTCTGTCCCTGGGTGCCTGGCAGCAGAACCCAACCCCACCTGGCTACAACCTCCCTTCAGGTAGCTGCAGAGAGCAATGAGCTCTGCCCTGAGCCTCCTCTTCTGCAGGCTGCACACCCCCAACTCCCTCAACCTCTCCTCCCAGGGCTGTGCTCCAGGCCCCTCACCAAACTTTGTGTCGTTCTCTGGACATCTTTCTTAAATTGAGGGGCCCAGAACTGGACACAGCACTCAAGGTGTGGCCTAACCAGTGCTCAGCACAGGGGCAGAATAACCTCCCTGCTCCTGCTGGCCACATTGTTCCTGATCCAGGCCAAGATGCCATTTGCTTTCCTGGGCACAAATATAATATGCAAATATAATTCTCTTTTCTCTCCAATTCATCTGAGAGCTTCGTTCTGTCAGCTCTATTTAAAACCCACTACAACAGTCTATGCACTTCAGATGTGTTTTCAATTAATGAGCTGGTGGGGACCTGAGGGAAGTGCACCACAAACCTCTGCACGTGTGGAGCAAAACTGCCAGGTGGTGAGGCCCTTGTTGGCCTTTTGCAGTGGGGAGCAAAAGCAAAGAGGAGAATCTGAGTGCCTTGGTCAGCAGTGGGGTCATCACCAACAGGCAGCATCTGTGTGCCTGGTGGCAGCAGTGGGATTCTAGTTGTAGAGCACAATTCCTCTTCAGCAGCAGACAGGAAAATAGGATTAATGATACCTCTATTTGGAGTAGGGAGCGCTTTAGTTACCATAATAAAAAAAGATGAATGGATGTAGACAGAGGTTATGAAGATGATTAGGACAATAGATAACTTGTCTCATCAGAGAAAATTAAAATTATTTTTTTTCCAGCCTGGCAAGAAGGAGATGAGGAAGGGTACATGATTGTAGTGAGCATGCTTGTTCATAAAATCTCATTGGCTGGGGGTGAAAACAAAGAAGGGAGAGGAGCTCTTGAGGATGAGTGATGGTACAGCTCCATCTTAAATCAGTGTAAGTGGAGCTTCAAAGTCTTCCTCATTTTTACAGTGGAAGAATAAATTACAACTTGCTTTAAATATTAAACAAGTTCATGAAGTATCCTAAAGTCAGATTCCTGAGGCCTTAAAGCTTTGGACTTTTGACTTCTCTTAGAGTAGTGAAAACTCAGAGTCCAGAAGAGTTGGGGCTCTGCAGCCTGGAGAAGGCTTCCAGGAGATCTTAGAGTAGCCTTCCAGTATCTGAGGGGAACTACAGGAAGGCTGGGAGGGACTATTGACAAGGCCTGGGAATGACAGGACAAGGGGCAATGGGTTTGAACTGGCAGAGGGGAGATAGAAAATGGATGTTAGGGGGAAGTTGTTTGCAGTGAGGGTGGTGAGACACTGGCACAGGTTGCCCAGGGAGGTTGTGGCTACTCCCTCCCTGGAGGTGTTCAAGGCCAGGTTGGAGGAGACCTTGAGTGACCTGTGCTAGTGGGAGGTGTCCCTGCCTATGGCAGGGGTTTGGAACTAGATAATCCTTGAGGTCCCTTCCAACCTTACCATTCTATGATTCTGTGATTAAGAGGCTGTGAGGATGATTTGGGGTCTTGGACATTTGTGAGGAAGGACTGAGAGATGTGTGGGCTGTTTAGTCTGGAAAAGGGAAGGCTAAGAGGGGATCTTACTGCTGTCTGTAAATAGCTGAGGGATGAGTGTCAAGGTGAAGGGGCCGTACTCTTTTTGGTGGTGCCCACTGACAGGACAAGGAACAACTGAAGTTCCACCTTAACACAAGGACAAACTTCTTTGGTATGAGGGTGCAGGAGCCCTGGAGGAGGCTGCCCAGAGAGGTTGTGCAGTCTTCTTCTCCAGAGAGAGTCTCCTTCAAAACCCACCTGCCTGTTTTCCTGTGTGATCTGCCCTAAGTGACCCTGCTTTGGCAAGGGAGTTGGGCTGGATGATTTCTATGGGTCCTTTCCAACCTCTGCCATTCTGTGATTCATTAGGTAAATTTTGAACAGAGTAGTGGAGACAAAGAACCAAAGTGTTTTGTTTGGTCACAGAACAGATCCTTCTCTCGTCTCAGAAGAGACTTAGGACTGGGGAAATGTCTGGTGTGAACATCTCAGATTTCAGCTTCCTCACAGCCTTTGCTCCATTGATTTCTGATTGCTGCTGCTGCAGTTTTGCTGGGTAACTGAAGAGACAATACTGACCTTGCTCAGTTATAGTCCCCATAGACTAAGCTCTTTGTAGGCTTTTATCTTCCTAGGAAACCATGAAGATCAATTGTTCACTGAAACATCAGCTCTTCTGGAGCTACTGGGAGGTGTTTTGGAACTGAACCAGTTCCTTGACAGGTATTTGGCACTGAGAGTGGTTACAGACTCCTGGGTCAAGAGGGAATTCCAAACCCAGCTGGACATTGTGATCCTGGGCAACCTGCTGTTTGGTTTGGATTCTAAAGCCATGCAGATGTGGTGCTGAGGGACATGGTGTAGTGGTGACCTGCAGTGCTGGGTTAACAGTTGGATTTGATGATCTTAGAGGTATTTTTTCTCTTGTGTCAGCCTGATCAGGCTGTTCCTGGTCTCCTGGAGTACTGATGAACATACTTCACTGCTTCTATACACCTGTGCTGGTGTGAGGATCCAAGGCACTGCTGTTGTGCTGCATCCTATGATAATTATACAGGAGAGACCAAAACCAAAAGCTTAAAATACAAAAGCTGTAGCCTGTGCATAAGGTTTGAGGTAAGAGAATGGAAGAAGGGACTCAGCAATCTTGTGGATTTTGATCATGTTTCATGGTTGCAAATGAAGGGGTGTGAGCCTCCCAGTTCAGCCTGTTGCCTTTCTGTCCTGTGCTGGAGTGAAGCTTTCTCAACACTGAAGAGTGAGGCAAGTTATGAAAGGGCAAAACATTTCTTCAGCTGCACTTCACACGAGCTGTGTGGCTCAAGGATTTCCCAGCAACAGAAGGAGGCCAGCTGCAAGAGAACTTGAAGTTAAGCACTGAATTCTTCTTGGAAAGGCAACTTTAGAATTCTCTTGTGGCCAGTGAGCTTAATTTCTTGGAAGGAGGCAGAGAGTTCTCAGCTGTTTTCCTGCAAGAGAAACGTTGAGAAGTGTGGCAGTTGTGTTAGAAGTGATCCTGCAGCCAAGGACTCCAGTTCTCTGACAAACCATAACCTTAGGGAGCTCTGAGACAACTCTTGGCAAGCTGTAGGAAGTGTGTTGTAGGCAGGATATGGATTTAATTGAAGATGAAGGAACTAACAGAAGCTTTTGATCCAGTGAGTATCAAGTCCCCTGTTGGTATGGTGTTACTGAGGGCCACAGAAATGATCAGAGGTCTGGAAGCCCTCTGTGAGGCCAGACTGAGAGAGCTGGGATTCTTCAGCTTGGAGAGAAGGCTGCAGGGAGGCCTTCTGGTGGCCTTTCAGTGCTTCAAGAGGATGATCAGAAAGCTGGGGGATAGACTTTTAAGAAGGGGACAGGACAATGGGTGATGGTTTAAAACTAAGAGGAAGATTTCAACTAGAGAGAAAAAATGTTTTACAATGAGTCATGAAGCACTGGCCCAGGTTACCCAGAGGTAATAGATGTCCCATCCTTGGGATCAGTCCAGATCAGGTTGTCTGGGGCTATGAGTGACCTGCTCTAGCTGCAAGTGTCCTTGCTGACTGCGGGGAGGTTGGTCTAGGTGACTTGTAAAGGTCCTTTCCCACCCATACCAGCCTGGGAGTCTGACTAGGAGCTAGTGGGCTTTGTTGTTCATAGTAGAAAGCAAGGGCAACCTGTGGTGGCACTCATGGTGAGCACTGATGGTGGCATTACAGACAAGACAGGACTTCAGTATCCAGACCAGTAGAGTCCCAAAACTGTGATTCTGTAGGGAAGAGGCAGGCTCCAGGGAGCTGCGGCAGTGCTGTGAGCAGGCAGAGGGGTGCCCTGGTGGCACTGCATTCCAATGCTGCCAGCAGAACAACCTGGGGACAGGCTGTGAACTGGAAGGTGCTGAAGGGCACAGGATGATGTGTGGGCACACTCTTAGCCAGGGGACAGAAGCATCATTGTCCATGTGTGCCCTAGAGCAAACCTGCCTTGCCTTGCCTTGCCTGTTCCCTCTGCTGCTGTCCGGTTCAGTCGGCGCTGGAGCGAACCCCAAACTCTGCCGTGTGGTCATCGTGCACCTTGCTGCTGGGGAGGATTAATGGTGCTGTCTGAAAGTGCCATCAGAGCCTGTGGGCATGGAGGGAATGAGGCTGGAAAATGGTAATTTTCTTCTGATGGACTAAAATCTTATTGTTTCAGAAATGGGCTTTGTTCCATTAGATTTAATTGGATTCTTAGTGCTTTATTGACAAGATCAGAGTATGGTTACTGTTGCCTCCTCTTTTCTCCACCATGTTTTATTAGCTCTCCCTTGTAATATCTGGTGAAAATCTAAGGTTATATTGGAAAAACAGATTACTCATACAAGAATCTGTCCCAGCTCTATAATCTCAGCCTGATGGTCTGACACATTTGCAGTGTTTCTTTTAACTCTTGAAATCCTGAATTCACACTTGCTGAGTTACCTCTAGTTCAGATCTGAGAATGGGAAGATGGTGCTGGATCCAGTCTGGAGTGCAAGTGCTTGCTTGTGATGCACTAAGAGCATCCTTAGGAGAGAGGTTTCCCCATGGGCTTGGTTGTGCTGGCCACCAGATGAGTGCCAGAGGCTCTCTGTGAACCCCTCTGCTTCCCAAAGGGAGCCTGACTGATGGCTTGGGAAGGAACCAAACCAGCTGGGATGGAAATGAGAACAATCTGCTCAAATAGACACAGAGACACAAACCATTATGGAACCTGATGACAATGAGCTCACCACTGATGCTGGGGGGGGGCAGGCACTGGGCAAGTCCCAGACAGGACTCAGTGATAATTGGGTACTGGATTCAGGAATACACAGACCAGGATCAAAGGCAGAACAGACGGAGTCCACCTGGGACACCAACCATGGAAGAAGTGGTTGACCCTGGTGACGCCTCAGCTTTTCCCTCAAGATATTGTCCATGGGCTGCAATCCCTTGCACCGCAGAGCATCATCGAAGTAAGCCCAACTCTCCCTCTCTGCAACTGTCAGGGCTGGGCTGAGCACCAGATGAATGCCAGAGGCTCTCTGTGAACCCCTCTGTCTTCCCAAAGGGAAGAGAAAATAAAGAAAGGAGAGAGACTGATGGGGTGGGAAAGAAAGTAACTCAGCTGGGATGGAAGTGAGAACAATCTAAGGAAAGAGACACAAAACAATATGGAACCCAACCCGTGATGGCACCACTGGCACCACTGATGCTGTGGCAGGCACTGGGGAAGTCCCAGACTGGAATCAGCACAGATAGGAACCAGATTCAGTAGTTGGATTCTGGAACTGGATTCAGGAACACATGGATCAGGATCAGAGGCACCTGAAGCAGAACCCACCTGAAACACCAACCATGAAGGAAGAGGCTTGATCCTGGTGGTCCCTCAGCTTTCTCCTGAAGATGCCATCCATGGGCTGCAATCCCTTGTTGGGCAGCTAAGGGTCACCTGTCCTGCCTGCTCCACACTGCAGGTGCCACCTCTGACTTCCTGGACCCCAAGGTGAGGCACAGCTGTGGCAGTGCCCTTGGTCTGCAGAGGAGCAAGTCTCAGGCAGAACCTTTCTACAGCCCAACCCTTGGCAGGAACTCTTCTGCTGAACTTCTCCCTGCTAGCAGCAGCCCCTGGCTGTGCAAAGCTGCCCTGAACTGCAGCAAGTACCTCAGTGAGCAGAGCCTGAGCTGGGAAGTGACAGCACTGAACAGAATGGGTCTGGTCTAGCTCTAATCAGGACAAGTTCCCTCTTAGTCTTTGGATCCAGCTAAAAGAACTACCCCATGTTGCTTTTTCTGCAGAAAAGAAATCTGAGAACCAGCTGTCTCTTTAATTTGCAGGGGAAAAAATAGATATGCAACAACTTTAAAATACAAATTTTGCTTTAATTCTGGGAAGCTGGTTATCTTTTGACACCCCTGACAAGTTGTTTGAAACTCTAAAGCTTTTGAAGTCTCTGGTTAAAAATGGATTATGTTTTATTTCAGGACTGGCTTGCAAGGTGGCAGTTTAAGGGATGGGTTGAGGATAATTTTGGTTTTTAACTTTGCTATCAGTTTCAGAGATCCTCCTGAAGCAAGTGGACACCTCTGAGTTGTTTTAGGTGGAGAAATACATGAGAACAACATCCCTTTGTCTTGGCAGTTGGAAAAGTGAGAGTTTTACCTAGATGTAAGTGAGGGAGGAAATATTTGCAGTGAATTTTGTTTCTGACATAGATATCCTTAAATCCTGAGCTTGTTAATCAGTATCATACCTGTGGTGCTGATGTGAATTTCACTGCAATTAGCCTGTTCCAGAAGGAATACAGAAAGGGGCTTTTATAATCTTGTGGCTGCTTGTAGTTTTTTCAGCACTGGAGATGCATCATCTTCCACCCATCTGGAAATCCTGGGGCTCTTAACACTTGATAAAATCAAAAGTTGTGTTCCTCCAAAGGCTGGGCCAGGGATAGCTTTGGGTTGGTATTTATAGCTGCTCTGTACTTGGACAGAAGCTTTTTCCACATCTCACAGTACTGAAGCAGCATTTTTTCTTTTTTTTTTTTTCTTTTTTTTTTTTTTTTAAAAACTTAAAATGTGGCGTGCCACTCTTGGTTGTATTATTTAAGATGATGGAAGGGTGTTGCATGGGAGGGAGCAGTGGAACAAAACTGAGTTCTTGCTGTAGCTGCTTGGACAGGCTGGCAGCTGTGTTTGGGCTGTATTTAGCTATGAAGGTGGAGAGCGCTCGGGGGCTGGAAACTCTTCCAGGACCAGATATTAACTGCTTAATGATAAGGATGTGCATGGTTAACCCCAGGCCCTCCAGTTGTAGGTAATCTAGAGTAGTTAAAACAGTCATTTCAATGCAAGTGAAGCCCTTCCCATCCTGAGGATACACTGTGGGAGCAGGAAGCCCTTGGTAGCATGAGGCAGCTGCAGCATCCTGAGATTGCAGTGTGGATCTCACCCAACCCCATTTGGTAGTAGGCTCCATGGAGTCTCTGTCAGCTTGGTCTTGTGAAGCACTGTCAGAGGTTCTTGTTTCAGATGAGAAATGCTATTTTTGGTCTGCTCTTTGGCCATGTGGCCACTTGTCCATGCAGGTTTGGGAAGCCCCTGACACTGCACTTAGCTATGACACAGCTCATCTATGCTCTGGTTGTCTCTAGCTGCCCACAGGTCTTTGGCTTTGAGTACCTAAGGTTGTCTAAACTAAATCCTAGCTAGTCACCAGATGTTTCTGAACTGCAAAGAGATCCAAGAATAATAATAATGTGGATCCCAAAACTTGCTGCTGTGTAGGAGCTATGCTGCAGGCAGCAAAACACTGCTCCACAAAGTGGGAGCTCAATCCAAAACTGACTCCTCTGCCTCTACACAGACCTTACTTTTATGCTTTCCAAGTGCCTCCTGGAGGAATTTCTCTAGCTGTGTAAAGTGGCCTTTGCTTTTCAGAGTTAACCAATTGCATTGTTACTATCTGAAGCCCAAATTCTCTCCTCCTGCACCAGCTGCAGGCCCAGGGGCTATGAAACAAATGCTGGAGCATTTTAATAGAGTGCTGCGTGGCTCTGAATGCAAACCAGGGCACATCCAGCCAGGCCAGCACCCTGAGGTGTTTACAGTCCCAGGAGCTGGGCCCTCTGCTTGTGTGCTTGCAGGACTTTCTGCTGCTTTCTGCTTGACTCCTGCATGTACACAACTCAAAGCTTCTGCCTGAGCCTTAGAAGCACTCTGGTTTGTGAAATGCCTGCAGTTCTGCAGGCTGAATTCAGCTCTTTGGGGGATTCTACCACTCTAAAACACCTGTGTGGTTGGAAATAGAATGATAGAATGCTTTGGCTTGGAGGGGACCTTAAATATTTGGTTCTATCCCCCCTGCCATAGCAGGGGCACCTCCCACTAGACTACCTTTCTCAAGGCCACATCCAGCCTGCCTTTGAACTCTTCCAGGCTTGAAGCCCCCACTGTTTCTCTGGGCAACCTCTTCCAGGGCCTCACCATCCCTCATGGGGAAGAATGTCTCACTAATATCTCATCTAAATCGAGCTTCTAGTTTGAAACCATTACCCTTTGTTCTGTCACTCTGCCTTTGTCAGAAGTCCATCTCCAGCTGTCATATAGGAGAGGCTGCAATAATGTCTTCCTGGAGCCTTTTCCCCAGGATGAACAAACCCCTCTCTCAGCCTTTCTTCATGGGAGAAATGTTCCAGCTCTTTGAGCATCTTTGTGATTCTCTCCTAGGCCTGTCCTAAGAGCTCCATGTCCATGTTCTGTTGGGGGCTCCAGAACTTTGCCCAGCACTGCAGGTGGGGTCTCTGCATACTGGAGCAGAGGGGCAAAATCCCCTCCCTGCACCTACCGCCTACGCAGCTGGGGATTCAGGATTTGGTTGGCTTCTGTATAACCTCAAGTAGGAACCAAAACAACATTTCCCAGTGCTTACTCCTCCTTTATAGAATTGTTTTAGTTGGAAAAAAACTCTAAGATCATTGAACCCAACCATCAGCCTAACACCACCGTGACTGTTAAGCCACATCCCTCTGCCCTGGTCCCATGTGGCAACCACACTCCGGGTAGCTACAACTACTCATCGTTGCTGCCTGAATTAAGGCAAACAGGTTTGGTTTTAGAATCATATAGAATGGTTTAGGTTGAAAGAGACCAGTTCACCAGTGAAGGAGTTTGTGAGAAAGCAGAGTCCAGCAGTATAGCAAAATGTAACAGGAGCTGGAGACTTTTCATAAGGGTGACTAGCAACAGGACAAGGTTTGAAGCTGAGGGAGAGCAGGATTAGACTGGAGCTGAGGGAGAAGTTCTTCAGTAGCAGAGTGGTGAGAGTCTGGAATAGGCTTTTCAGAGAGGAGATGGATGCCTCCTCCCTGGAGATGGACATGTTCAAGGCTGGGTTGGGTGAGGCCTTGAGCAGCCAAACCTAGGTGAGAGGCTTCCCTGCCCATAGTGTGGAGGTTGGAGTAGATGATCTCTAAAGTCCCTTCCAACCTAAGCCATTCTGTGATTGATTTGGTGTCAGTCTTGTGTGGGTAGACATTGACCACTTGCAGTTTGCTCCAAATAAAGGTATGAAGCAGAATGTGTTTTGGAAATGCTCCAAATTTATCTAGTGTCACCTTTGCACTAGCACTTGCTGTGATGCCTCTCCCAGTGCAGAGAGCAGGCACAAATCTCAACACCTCTACTTTTCTGTGCTGTACTTAACAAGTGCTTCAGATTTCAACTGTAGCTTTCAGTGCAGTTGCATTATCCAGACCCCTTGAAGTGGATGCATAAAGTAAGAGCAATTGGCTGATAGAGATCAAATATTTCTGCATCTCTGAGAAGCTGCTGTGTAGAATGGAGAGTTCATAGAATGGTTTGGGTTGGAAGGGACCATGAAAATCCTCCAGTTCCAACCTCCCTGTCACGGGCAGTGACACCTCCCACTAGTACAGGTCACTCAAGGCCTTATCCAACCTGGCTTTGAACACCTCCAGGGAGGGAGTAGCCACAACCTCCCTGGGCAACCTGTGCCAGTGTCTCACCACCCTCACTGCAAACAACTTCCTCCTAACATCCAGTCTAAATCTCCCCTCTACCAATTCAAACCCATTGCCCCTTGTCCTGTCATTGCAAGCCCTTGTCAATAGTCCCTCCCCAATCTTCCTGTAGCCCCCTTCAGTTACTGGAAGGCTACTCCAAGGTCTCCTGGAAGCCTTCTCTTCTGCAGGCTACAGAGCCCCAACTCTGGTAACCTGTTCTCACAGAAGTGCTCCAGCCCTCTGAGCATCTTTTTGAGACCTGTGTGAGCTTACCCAGGGATGCCAGCAGCTCCTGAAGGAATGCTGTGTGACATTGATGCCAACCCTCTTGTGCCCTTGCACAGGTGACCTGATGAAGAGCGCCTCGGGGGAGTTTGCCGACGACCCCTGCTCCTCGGTGAAGCGCGGGAACATGGTGCGGGCGGCGCGCGCCCTGCTCTCCGCCGTGACTCGCCTGCTGATCCTGGCTGACATGGCAGACGTCTACAAGCTGCTCATCCAACTCAAAGTCGTAAGTGAGGCTCTCTGCTGCGCCGGGAGGCTCTTCCCTCCGCCTGTGTGCTGTCAGCAGCTCGGTTCTGCAGTGGGGAGGCTCTTGGGGTTTGTGCTGTGAGCAAAAGCAGTGTGGCCAGGAGGGGCAATGCTGTTCTGGGGTTAGCAGGCTGAGAGAGGTTCTCCTGCCCCTCTGCTGTGCCCTGATGGGGCTGTGTCTGCAGTCTGGTTCTGGGGCCCCCAGTTCAAGGAGGACATAGAACTGCTTGAGAGAGTCCAGTGCAGAGCCACAAAGATGATAAAGGGAATGGAACAGCTCTCTTAGGAAGAGAGCCTGAGGGAGCTGGAGCTTGGAGGAGGTTGAGGCGACCTCAGCAATGTTTATAAAGATGTACAGGGTGAGTGCCAGTAGGATGGATCCAGGCTCTGCTGGGTGATGCCCAGTGACATGTCAAGGAGCAATGGGTGGAAGTTGAGACATACTAAGTTTCGTTTAAATGTGAGGACGTTTGTTTTTTTTTCCCTTGTGAGGGTGACAGAACACTGGAACAGGCTGCCCAGGGGAGTTGTGGAGTCTTCCTCTGTGGAGATACTCAAAACTCACCTGGATGTGTTCCTGTGTGATCTGGTCTAGGTGGGGTCTGCAGGGGGGTTGGCCTAGATGAGCTCTGGAAGTCCCTTCCAGCCCCTGATATTTTGTGATTCTGTGAAAAGGAGCACAGTGGAGCTTTGTCACTCATTTTCACGCTGCTGGTCAGCAGCTTTGGGCATGGTGTGGCACTTCATGCTGAGCTTTTAGTATTGAAACTAAGTACTCACAACTGTGGGTAATAACTAGATTTTATTTTTTTTTAACATCTGAAATAATTTGGCTTTCTTATAAGCAACACTCCCTTGTAGCTCCTAGGGATGAGTAGCTCTGGTAGACTAAATAAAAGGAGTGTGGCACATTTGAGGAAGTGTTCTCTTCCCACGGCTAGGAGGGAGGGTGGGTGGTTGGTACAGAATTTGGAATGCAATGAGATTTGATACTGGGCCCATTTTCATGGCAGGGCTTTGAAGACTGGAAAAGGCTCCCCAGAGTGGTTGTGGAGTCTCCTTCTCTGGAGGTTTTCAAGCCCTGTCTGGATGTGTTTGTGTGTGACTTGCGCTAAATTCCATGGTCCTACTCTGGCAGGGGGATTGGACTTGAATACCTCCAGAGGTCACTTCCAGTCTTGTGTGACTCTCCTTGTGCTCTTTTGCCACTGCCACAGCTCTGCCAGGGCCCTGGACTCCATACCCTTTCAAACTGGCCTGTCTTCAGTAGCTGGTGACTAGCAAAGGAGTGCCTTGAGCATGATTAACCTTTTGAAATGTCTCTCCAAAAGATTGCTTTCTGTGTCTGTGATGGAGTACATCTGAGATGACTTCCTGAACCATGACCTGTGTTACTTGGAAAAACATGTGACTAATTGTTCTTTTAGGTGGAAGAGGGTATCCTGAAACTGAGAAATGCTGGCACGGAGCAGGATTTGGGTATCCAGTACAAAGCCCTCAAACCAGAAGTGGACAAGCTTAACATAATGGCAGCCAAAAGACAACAGGTACAGTGATGGCAGCTCTGTCTTCTGTGATATTCATTTTCTTTTCTTAAATAAGCAAACAAGGCAACCTTGCTGCTCTTGGACAGCAGCCCTTGCTGCTAAGACTGTACCACTGAGTGCTTTGTGTTGCACTGGGTTGTTTTTAGGAAACTTGAGCCTGCCTGGGAAGCAGAAAGGCAGCTCAGCTGTGGTGTACTGCTTCTGGCAGCACTTGTTCTAGGAGCATTTGTTTATGTTAATGCTGTAGTACCTTAATGAAATGCTGCTTTCTGAACCTTGTGCTTCCCATTTTGAAGCAGCGCAAGTGTGGGTAAGGAAAGAGAGTAGAACTGTGACTTGGTGCCTGACACACTCACCACTAGGCCACATGGAGTGCATCCATTTAAACAGGGAGTCAGTCACATAATCTCAGCACAGTGGGGTTGGAAGGGACCTCTGGAGATAATCCAGTGCAGCCCTTCTGCTAAAACAGGGGCACCTACAGCAACTTGCCCAGGATAACAATGTCCAGGGTGGGTTGGAATTTCTGCAGAGAAGGAGAGACTCCAACATCTCTGGGCAGCCTGCTCCAGGTCTCAAGCACCCTCACACCAAAGAAACTTTTCCTTCTATTCAGGTGGAACCTCCTGGCTTCCAGTTTGTGCCCACTTCTTTGTTCTGTCTTTGGGTAGTACTGAGAAGAGTCTGGCCCCATCCTGTTGCCCTCTGTCCTTTTGATATTAATAAGTATTGATCAGATCTCCTCTGGGGCTGCTCTTGTCCAGGCTCAGCAACTCCAGGGCTCTCAGCCTTTCATCATCACAGAGATGCTTCAGGCCCCTCAATATCTTTATAACCCTCACTGGTCTCTGTCCAGTAGTTTCCTGTCTCTCTTGCTGGTCATATTCTTCTTAATGCACCCCAGAATCCCTTTGGCCTCCTAGGCCACAAGGGCACCTTGCTAAGCCATGGTAACCTTGTTGCCCACCAACGCTCCCAGGTCCTTCTCCACAAAGCTGCTTTCCAGAAGGTCATCTTTCACTGGTGCAGGGGATTATTCCTTCCCAGGTGCAGGACACTACACTTTGCCTGGTTGAACTTTATGAGGTTCCCTCTGCCCAACTCTGCACGCCTGACTGTATGTCAGCACAACCTGATGGGGTGTCAGCCACTCCTCCCAGCTTGGCATCACCAGCAGACTGGCTGAGGGTCCACTCTGTGCCTTCAATCCAGCATGTTAGTGAAGATGTTCAAGTTGTGGCTGGGTGCAAGATCACGTCTCTTTGCCAGGGAGTGAAGGTTGATGCTGGGCAGTCTTGCACTGAAATGCCTTTCAGGGAAGGGCTTTACACTGCTGTTTGTTGTGTGTGTTCTGTGTTTGCATAGCTTGTGCTCAGCCTTAAATTGCCTGTGAAATTTGTGTTGTTCAACAGCACTGCTGTGACTCATTGCTGTGCTCAGAAGAAAGGAGAGGTGTGGGCAGCCCCACTTATCAGAAACACCATAATTTCTGTAAAGCATTTTCAGTTTGTTTTGCTGTTTGTACAAACTAAAACTGCTGCTGCCCCTCTGACACTCCTGGCTTGGGTGTTTTTAATTCCCCCCCCCACAGCTTTGAAAGCAAACTAGGTCCAGTCTAAAATGGATTGCCAGTTGGTTATGTATCTCCAATCTGATTGCAGCAAACGGGAGTGAGGTTGCGATGGCAATGCAATAAATGTTCTTCAACTGCTTTGTGATGGATTGTGCCACGCTTTGGGAAGTGCTTGTACTAAATCTGTACATCTGTAAGGCTGCTTGCAGTGCCCTCCCTGCTTAGTATGTATCTTACAGAGGTCACACATTACCCATTCATTTTAAAGAGGCTGTCAAAGTAGTTTTTTGCCTCCTCTCGCTGAGGCAGGCCTCTGCTTCGTTCTCATCACAGATTCACAGAGTGCATTACCTTGGAAGGAACCCTCAAAGGCCATCTTGTCCAACACCCCTGCAGTCAGCAGGGACAACTCCAACTAGATCAGGCTGTCCAGGGTCACATCAAGTCTGATCTTGAATGTCTGTAGGGGCAGATCCTCAGCCACATCTCTGGGCAGCCTGTTCCAATGTATCACCACTGTCATTGTGCAGAACTTCCTCCTGATGTTCAACCTAAATCTCCCCTGCTCCAGTTGCAAACCATTGCTTCTCATCCCATCACTGCAGGCCCTTCCAAACAGTCCCTTCCCAGGCTTCCTGTAGCCCCCTTCAGATAAAGAAATGCAGCTCTAAGGTCTCTCTGGAGCTTTCTCTTCTCCGGGGTGAACAACCCAAATTCTTTCAGCTCTCTTTAAGAGGTACCTTCAGAATAATGACTCAACTAATACCTGTGTCCATTCTTCCTTTTCTAAACTTGTGACTCATGCTGGACTAAGAAGCTTTATCTAATCATAGTATTTCTATTCCATAAATGATGCTTTGGAGAACTTCAGCAGTAACTGTTTGGGAAAAGATGTGTGAAATTTGTTCCCTAATCATCAATTAGAGGTAGCTAGTTATTGGGTGAATTCCCTCTCATTGGAGATGAACATGAAGCTGAATGAGGTGAGATATTTGTTCCTCTGAAATTGGTGTACTCTATTCTCTGGAGGAATATAAACTCCCATGTTCTAGGTGTGATTAAAGCAAATGTTCTGCTTGTGAGTCTTGGAGTTTAAATGAAGATGATCTTGCTTCCCACTTGCAAGTGCAAGACAGGATTGCAGAGGAAGCCTCTTGCTTGATGGATAGTTGACAGTTAGCTTGGTTCTTAGGCTAGTTAAGAGTGCAAGGTGTTCTGGTTTGAGGATTTGGGTTTCTTTGTGGTTTGTTGTTTTGGTGTTGTTTTTTCCTTGGTTTAGGTGTGGTTTTAGAATCATAGAATGGTAAGGTTGGAAGGGACCTCAAGGATCAGCTAGTTCCAACCCCCTGCCATAGGCAGGGACACCTCCCACTAGCACAGNACTCCAAGGTCTCCTGGAAACCTTCTCTTCTCCAGGCTGAAGAGCCCCAACTCTCTCAGCCTGTCCTCGTAGGAGAGCTACTCCAGCCCTCTGATCATCCTCATGGCCCTCCTCTGGACCTGCTCCAAGACTTCCCATGTCCTTCCTGTGCTGGGGGCTCCAGAACTGCACACAGGACTCCAGGTTTTGGTTGGGTTTGGTTTGTTTGGGTGTGTGTTGTTTTTTTTTTTAAATGTGAAATAGGAATTGCAAGGAGTGAGGATGAAAATGAGTGCTTACAGCTTGTGTTGTGTGCTGGTTTTACAGCTGTTACCAGCTTTCAGAGAAGAGCTGAAATCCAACTTCTGATTGAATCACAGAATGCTAAGGGTTGGAAGGGACCTCCAGAGATCATTCAATCACCCTACAGTACTTCTTTAAAGGGTTTTGTCTTTATGAAGCTGTTGTTGTGTTTTGAATACAGCAGGGAGGATCTCTGCTCCCCCAACAGGTGTTCAAAGCCAGGTTGGATGAGGCCTTGAGCAACCTGGGCTAGTGGAAGGTGTTCCTGGCCATGGCTGTGGGATTGGAACTAGATGATCTTTAGTGCCCCTTCCAACCCAAACCGTTCTTTGAATCTATGAAATAAGTTGAACCCTTAGGAGAAGGGATCCTCCATCAGAATATTTGAGCAGACTAAGCAGAGAAGGTGCAGGGAGGTGATGTATGAATGTTCAGTGTGGGCAGTGTCCTCCAACACTTTTTCTGCTTTACTTTTCCTAACAGGAATTGAAAGATGTGGGTCACCGTGATCAGATGGCAGCAGCCAGAGGAATCCTGCAGAAGAATGTTCCCATTCTCTACACAGCATCCCAGGCCTGTCTGCAGCACCCTGATGTAGCTGCTTACAAAGCCAACAGGGACCTGATCTACAAACAGCTCCAGCAGGCAGTCACAGGCATCTCCAACGCGGCTCAAGCCACCGCGTCAGACGATGCTGCCCAGCAACAGGGTGGAGGTGGAGAGCTGGCTTATGCCCTGAACAACTTTGATGTAAGTTTGGAACCCTTCCTCTGAAACCAAAAAGCAGTGGTAACTCCTACTGTTGTTTGTTGACCAGACTTACAACAGCTTGCTTTTTTTTTATGCTGCCTTGTAAGATAATGATCTTACAAGAATAGAAATCTGAAGAATCTCATAGAATCATAGAATGGGAAGGTTGGAAGGGACCTCAAGGTTCATCCAGTTCCAACCCACTACCATAGGCAGGGACACCTCCTCCCACTAGCACAGGTCACTCAAGGCCTCCTCCAACCTGGCCTTGAACACCTCCAGGAGGGAGCACCCCAACCCCCCCCGGGGCACCCTTTTTCAGTGTCTCACCACCCTCACTGCAAACAACTTCCTCCTAACATCCAGTCTAAGTCTCCCCTCTGCCAGTTCAAACCCATTGCCCCTTGTCCTGTCATTGCAAGACCTTGTCAGTAGTCCCTCCCCAGCCTTCCTATAGGCCCCCTTCAAATACTGGAAGGCTACTCTAAGGTCTCCTGGAAGCCTTCTCTTCTCCAGGCTGCAGAGCCCCAACTCTCTCAGCCTGTTCTCATAGGAGAGCTACTGCAGCCCTCTGATCATCCTCGTGGCCTGCTCTGGACCCACTCCAACACTTCCATGTCCTTCCTGTGCTGAGGGCTCCAGAACTGCACACAGTACTCCAGGTGTGGTCTGACAAGAGCAGAATAAAGGGGCAGAATCCCCTCCTTTGCCCTGCTGGCCACATTTCTCTTGATGCAGCCCAGCACACAGTTGCTGTCTGAGCTGCACTCACACTGCAGGCTCACGTTGAGCTTTTCATCAACCCAGAGCAATACAGCAAGCTCCAGGTAAAGCAGGCTCCTATTTCTTCAAAAGTCTTTTTTCCAGGCTAGGATTGATGATGGAATACAGAGAGTTACAAGGAGTGATTCTAGAAGACTGAAGGCTGTCAAATTAAACCAACTCTGAAATAGCAGCTAGCCTGCTGCTACAGTAGATATAAGACCTGGGTTTATTTGAAATTGATTATTTCAATGTAATGTGTTCTTGTAGGTGACAGAAATGACTTCTTAGAAGTGAATAATATATTTGGAATTGCCCAAACTACCTATTGAGTGAAACACAAAGTGGGGAGCTTAATATGATCTTTGGTTGGGAGTGAAGTCATTTAGGTGTTGGACTGCTCTGTCATACTCCTGATCTGGTATTCAGGAGGGTGCTGAGGAGAGCCATGCATTTTTACTGAGAACACTTCCCTTTTGAAGCCAGCATTCTCTGTCTACCACTGATTCAACCTCTGCATTTTAAACACCTTGGTGCTAACTTACCTCTGAAACTTTATTTAGTGTTGCAAAGCCACCACTTAAAAAGCTGTTGGATGCTTTTGGGTTTGTCAGATACTTGTAGAATGGTTTGGGTTGGAAAGGACCATCAAAGGCTGTCTAGTCCAACCCTCCTACAGCCAGCAAGGATGTGTTTGGCTACAGCAGGCTGCTTACAGCACCAAAAAACTGACCAGGAGTGGTTCCAGGAATGGGGCATCAACCATCTGTCTGGGCAGCCTGGGCCAGGGTCTCACCACCCTCAACACAACAAATTTCTTCCTTCTGTCTGGTCTAAATCTGACTTCACTCAGTTTAAACCCATCACAACAAGCTCTGCTCAAGAGTCTGTTCCTATCCTACTTAGAAGCCTCTTTAAGCACTGAAAGGCCACCAGAATTTCTCCCCAGAGCCTTTTCTTCTCCATACTGAACAACCCCAACTCTCTCAACCTGGCCTCACAGCAGAGGGCCTCCTTTGGGTCATGTTTGTGGCCCTTGCTCTGTCCCTCTGATATTTTTTGTTGCTCTTCTCCTGTTTGCTCTTATCACTCTTGTTCCTTCTATACATTACTTTCTCTGCCATCTTTCTTTTGGTAGGATAAAGATTTGAGTCCTTGCTGTGGCCGGTGTGAAGCCTTTCAATGTGATCTCTTGGATAGCAAAAGGATGTCATGGTTATCTTGATCTCTGTGACTATGATTTCAGTTTCAGGTCTGCTTTCAAATCTCATCAGTTGTGTGTTCAGCTACATAAGCCTTCAGAATGTGGCTCAGGTTAGCAGCCAAGAGATGGCAGGTTTGAACAGGGGTCTGTGGGAGGGAAGGGCAGCTCCTGTCCCAGCACACAGCCTTAAGGACTGACTGGGGTACTGAGAACTGAAGCAACAATTAGTTCAGGTTCACAGACTGGCTAATCTAGCTCAAACCATTTACTGTGCTTTCTGATAGATGGCCCTGCCTTACAGATGAAGTTTCTAATATGAATGGAGACTCTTTTTGAGCCTTGCAGTTCAGATGGAGATTTCAAGTTTTCAACTGTGCTCTGTGAGGCTGTCTCATAGCAGCAGAGCCTGTTGAGCAGGCCAGCCTCAGTGCCTTGTGTGTGATAGCTTTGTCATCTCCTTCCTGCCAGAGGAGACTGACAAAACAAATGTCTTTAGGTTCTTGGCAGATGTTATCCCTGCACTTCATTTCCTGCTGATGTTTGAGTGTTATTGCACCCTTGTAATAAAGGCTGTGCACACACACGTGCCCCCAAGTGCTCCACTGCTTTTGCTGCTGTGGCAAAATATTAAATGGCTAGCAGAAGATAACAAGGTAATCCTTATCTCAGGGATTGATGGCACAGCTCTGGACGTGTAGCCTGCTGTCATTGTGTAATCATCATAGCTCAAAGAAGGCTCTGGGGAGGCCTCAGAGCAACCTTCCAGTACCTGAAAGTGGCCTGCAAGAAAGCTGGAGAGTGATATTTTACAGGAGCCTGTTGTGATAGGTTGTGGGGTAACAGCTTTGAGCTGGAAAGGGGGAGACTGAAACTGGAGACGGGGAAGAAGTTCTTTCCAGTGAGGGTAGGGAGATAGTAGAACAGGTTGCCCAGGGAGGTTGTAGATGGCCCCTTCCTGGAGGTGTTCAAGGCCAGGTTGGATAGAGCCTTGAGCAACCTGAGCTAGCTGAAGATGTCCCTGCCCGTGGTGGGGGAGGCTGGAACTGGATGATCTTCAAGGTCTCTTCCAACCCATTCTATGAATCTGTGTTGTGGTTTGTTTTTTTTTTTTTTTCTTCCTTAATAAACTGCAAACCTGTTTAAATAAATGGCCTGAAAGTACTCACAAGGTGATAAATCTGACACTGCTGCTTCCTGGTGACCTTCTGTGGGTGGTGGCATTGGCCTTTTGAAAAGCAGATCCATCAGCACTGCTGCTTGCAGCCTTAAGCCTCTCGGTATGACCTGTGGTTACTAACACTCTGTCAAGAGAAGCCTGTGACAGTTTTCTGCCCTGAAGAAATGAATTTTCGTGCTGTTGGAAACATCTGTGTTGGTGTTCTGCTCAGTTTGGAGAGCCCTCTTGTATTTACCTGCAGAAGGGTAGAAATAAGGAAGACTGCATAAAGCAGGACAAGAGAACTATGTAGAATTCTGGCCCTTTGCTTTCCTTGTTATCTTTTTGCTACTGATGGGCTAATTCCCTCTGACAAGTTAACTAGTGAAGGCCTGGCTGGATTGACATGTAGTTAAGATGAGTTCTCCACTTTGAACCTTATTTGTGCTGGCACTTTTGATTTTTTTTTTTTTTTTTAATACCATTTTTTGTAATGGGCTTCCCGTGGCCAAGCTGTGTTCAGCTGTCAGAGCAGCACAAGAAGTGACTTGCAATGTCATCTGCTGGGGAACCTTGGGAGTCATGTTACACAGCCACCCACAAAAACACTTCTGCCTGCCAACCTCATTTGGAGTCCTGTGTACAGTTCTAGAGCCCCCAACACAGGAAGGACATTGAAGGGTTGGAGCAGGCCCAGAGGAGGCCACCAAGATGCTCAGAGGGCTGCAGCAGCTCTGCTATGAGGACAGACCGAGAGAGTTGAGGCTCTGCAGCCTGCAGAAGAGAAGGCTACCAGGAGGCCTTGGAGTAACCTTCCAGTATCTGAAGGGGGC
>VWZE01001772.1:63655-89938 GCA_013396675.1 Eubucco bourcierii | reverse complement strand
CCAGGTTGTTTGAGGTCTTGAGTGACCTGTACTAGTGGGAGGTGTCCCTGCCTGTGGCAGGGGGTTGGAACTAGCTGATCCTTGAGGTCACTTCCAACCTTACCATTCTATGATTCTATAAAAACTTGCCACCTTGGTTTGCCACTGAGACCCAACTGAGGGTTCTCCAGCAGTGATGCTGGTGGCTTAGCAGACTAAGCAGAAGGTCGCTGTTGACTGATTTTTTTTTTTTAATTCTTTTTATTTTTTTTGTGTTCTAAACTATTTCTTTTTGCAGAAACAAATAATCGTGGACCCCTCCACGTTCAGCGAGGAACGTTTCCGGCCTTCCCTGGAGGAGCGGCTGGAGAGCATCATTAGCGGGGCGGCGCTGATGGCTGACTCGTCCTGCACGCGCGATGACCGACGGGAGCGCATCGTGGCCGAGTGTAATGCGGTGCGACAGGCCTTGCAGGATCTGCTCTCCGAGTACATGGGCAATGTGAGTCCCTGCTCTTCCCTTTCCTGCAGGTCCCGTGACTTTTTGACTCTGCTGCTTGCTTTCCCGCACGACAGGTTACCTGAGGAGCGGTGGAGGGGAACTGGCGTTGTTTGGTTTAGGATAGTAGGCTGAGGAGAGGTCTCCTGGCTGTCTGCTTCATAAGGAGGTTGGGTGGTGTGATGGTTTGGGAGTTCTCTGCCCCTCCCACACTATGAAAATCACCCAGGCTAGACTCAGCTGGCTGGAAGTTAAGGACTGAAGCTCTGTTTACAGATTAGCACAGCTTACAAGCAGATCTATACACAATATCCAGGAATATTTACAGAAATATACAAGTTAAAGGTAATACAGAAACACAACTCCCCTCCCAGAAATCAGAGTCCTCAGGAAGGGCTCCCAACCACTCTTCCACTCCCTTTCCACCCCTATACTTTACCTCAGGGTTTGCCTTACATGTAAGGTGAGTTTGGAGGATTGGCCAGAGGAGTGAGAAGCAGAGTGGTTAGTGATGTTACTCAGCAGAGATGAGAAGGCAAGAACAGCTGGAGAGCCAGAGACTCTCTGAGTGTCTTATCTATATACAAGCCCAGGTGTAAGGTCCTGCACCTGGGTAGGCACAATGCCAAGCACAGCTCCAGGCTGGGTGGGGAATGGCTGAGAGCAGCCCTGAGGAACGGACCCTGGGGGTCTGGGGTGAGGAAAAGCTCAACATGAGCCTGCAGTGTGAGTGCAGCCCAGACAGCAACTGTGTGCTGGGCTGCAACAAGAGCAGTGTGGGCAACAGGGCAAGGGAGGGGATTCTGCCCCTTGGCTCTGCTCTCCTCAGACCCCATCTGGAGTCCTGTGTGCAGTTCTGGAGCCCTCAGCACAGGAAGGACATGGAAGTGTTGGAGCCAGTCCAGAGGAGGCAATGAAGATGCTGAGAGGCCTGCAGCAGCTCTGCTGTGAGGACAGGCTGAGAGAGTTTGGGCCCTGGAGGGAACTGGGGGTGTGCAGTCTGGAGAGAGGAGCCTCAGGGCAGACCTCATTGCTGTCTACAACTGTCTGAAGGGAAGTTGTAGCCAGCTGGGGTTGGGCTCTGCTGCCAGGCAATCAGTGACAGAACAAGAGGACACAGCCTCAAGCTGTGCCAGGGCAGGTTCAGGCTGGATGTTAGGAAGAAGTTCTTCACAGCAAGAGTGATTGGCATTGGAATGAGCTGCCCAGGGAGGTGGTGGAGTCCCCATTGCTGGAGGTGTTTAAGAGGAGGCTGCATGAGGCACTTAGTGCCATGGGTTAGTTAATTAGAAGTTGTTAGGTGCTAGGTTGGACTTGATGATCTCGAAGCTCTTTTCCAACCTGGTTAATTCTGTGATTCTGTGACCTTCCCATCCTGGTTAACTCTTATCTCATACTCTTGACCCAACCTCCCCCACCAGCAAATACCTTGAGCAGAGGTAGATGTGGATCATCCATCACAGCACTGGGAGAGTCCCTGAGTGGGGCTGGCAATCCATGGGCCTTGCAAGGAGAGCTATGGGAGGGACTAGGATCCAAAAATCCCCTTATTTGCTTATTGATTTCCAGTGAAATCTACTCATGAGACAGAGAGCCCTGCCAGGCTCCTCTGTTGTGCTGCCAATGGAAGGAGGCAAAATCACTCAGGGTGACAGAGCTCTGATGCTCACCCTGGAGCTCCTCTGGGCAGACAGAAGAGTCTCCTTGCAGACAGCATCATTCTGTGTCAGCTCTGGCACCCAGGGCATCCCTGGGGTATGAGCAGGACCAGGAAAGAGCTTCTGTGAAGATAGGGTTGGCATAGAGGGCACCATGAGAGCACCACTGTGGTGTGGGTACCAGTCCCCTGGGATAGGGATGTCCCATTAGAAGCCAATAGGTGATCTTGCCTCTGCCAGCATCACCCACAGCTCCTGTCTGCACCACCAGGGAGATGCTGCCCTGAAAGTAGCTGGTGCTTTTCAAACCTGGTTGGTTCTGTGGATGAATCCCCATCCCTGGAAGTATTTAAAACAGGCTTAGATGTGGTGCTGATGGACTTGGTTTAGCACCAGGCTTAGCAGAGTTAGAGACCGGTCGGACTCAATGTTCTTTTAAAGGTCTTTCCCAATCAAAACAGTTCTGTGATTCTTACACTCCACTGTTGGAAATAATCAGCAAACTGCTACAGCTTTGTACTGCTAAACCTACCCTGTGCACAGGCATCCTGGCTCAGGTGGAGAGGTTACTTTATGAGCAACTGTTACATATTTTAGCACCAGACTTGGCAGAGTTAGAGAATGGTAGGACTCAAATGTTCTTGGAAGTGCTTTCCAGCCTGAAAGATCCTATGATGATATAAAATGTGGAATGAAAACTGTGTCCTGAAGCTGATTTGTTCTGTTCCTAAACAGGATTTGAGCTGTAACCAGTAATCCTGCAAGGCTTGTCAGGAAGTAGGAACAGACATACTTAAATCATGCATGATCACATTAAAAATCCACAGAATGGTCTGCATTGGAAGGGACCTTTTAAAGACCAACACCCCAGTACTGGGCAGGACTTCCCCAACTAGGTCAGGTTGCTCAGAGCCCCATCAAGCCTGACACTGAATGTTTCTAGAAAGGGAGCCTCTACCACCCTCCTGGACAACCTGTTCCAGTGTTCTACTACTCCCACACTAAAGAACTTCTTCCTAATATCCAATCTAAATCTCTCTTGCTGTAGCGTTCAAGGGGCAATGGGTTTAAACTGGCAGAGGGGAGATTTAGGCTGGATGTTAGGAGGAAGTTCTTTACAGTGAGGGTGGTGAGGCACTGGAACAGGTTGCTCAGGGAGGTTGTGGCTACTTCCTCCCTGGAGGTGTTCAAGACCAGGTTGGAGGAGGCCGTGAGTAACCTGTACTAGTGGGAGATGTCCCTGCCTATGGCAGGGGGTTGGAACTAGGTGATCCTTGAGGTCCCTTCCAACCTTCCCATTCTATGATTGATTCTATGATTCAAACCATGTCCTAGTGCTACAGGTCTTTGCAAACAGTCCCTCCCCAACTTTCTTCCAATACCCCTCAGGTACTGGAAGGCTGATGTAAGATCTCCCTGGAGGCTTCTCTTCTCAAGAAAATACTTACTTACCTTGAAACTAATCTCTGGTCTTCCAAGCAACTGTTATTAACTTGAAGTGTTAACCCTTTAGGCCTGGTTCTATTTTATAGCCTTTAATATTTGTTTGTATAGAAAATCAATAGAATTACCCTGCCTTGGTTTCCCTAAGGTCAGTTGGCTTATGGTGAATACAGTACTTGCTCATTTCTGCTGAAACTTGGAGAACCATTTAACCTTTAGGGCTAAAGGTGTGGATTTGTAGATTCATGAATGGTTTAGAATGGAAGGGACCTTGAAGGTCATCTTGAATACTGCCTTCAGTTTTGAGCTCCCTGGTTTAAGAGGGACAGGGATCTGCTGGAGAGGGTTCAGGGGAAGGCTACAAGGATGATGAGGGCACTGGAGCACTGCCTGATGAGGAGAGGCTGAGGGACCTGGGGCTGCTTAGTCTGGAGAAGAGAAGACTGAGAGGGGATTTAATCAATGTGTAGAACTGTCTGAGGGCTGGGGGTCAGGAGGGGGGGGGGCAGGCTCTGCTCACTGCTGCCTGGGATAGGCAAAGGAGCAATGGTTGGAAGCTGCAGCACAGAAGGTTCCACCTTGACACAAGGGGGAACTTCTTTACTGGAAAGGTCCCAGAGCCCTGGCACAGGCTGCCCAGAGAGGTTGTGGAGTCTCCTCTGGAGCCTTTCAAGGCCTGTCTGGATGTGTTCTTGTGTGACCTGAGCTGGATTGTCTGGTCTTGCTCTGGTAGGGGAGTGGCACAGGATGATCTCTTTGGGTCTTTTCTGACCCCTGACATCCTCTGAGCCTGTGGTCTTGTTCTGCCCCCCTGCCATGGGACACTTTCCACTAGCCCAGGTTCTTTAAGGCCTCATCCAACCTGGCATTGAACACCTCCAGGGAGGGGACATCCACAGCCTCCCTGGGCAACCTGTTGCAGTGCCTCTCCACCCTCACTGGAAAGAATTTCTTTCTAATCTCCAGTCTCCCAGCTTAAAGCCATTGTCCCTTGTTTTGTCCCTCTTAAGCTCTCTTGTAGCCTGCTTTGACTACTGGAAGGCTGCTCTGAGGTCTCTCTGGAGCCTTCTCTTCAGACTGAACAGCCCCAACCCTCTGTTTCCATAGGGAAGGTTCTCCTCTCCAACCCTCTGATCATCTTGGTGGCTGGACCTGCTCCAGTATTTCCATGCCCCGCTTCTGCTGGGGGCACCAGAGCTGGAGGCAGTGCTGCAAATGTGGCAGTGCTGCAGGTGGGACTCAGGTGTGCCCCTGAGCACAGTAGAGGGGCAGAATCCCTTCCCTGTACTGCTGCTCTCCCTATTTTGGTTGCATTTTTGGGCTGCCAGTGACCATTGCTGGCTCATGAGGAGTTTGTCATCAACTGACACCCCCAAGCTGTTCTCCTCAAGACTCCTCTCAGAATTCAACCAAAAGAATTCAAGCTTTTCAGCATTGCTACTCAGTTTGAGTAGAAGTGATAAGCAAAGTCAAATACTCAGTAAGAATCCTGAGAAGAGTTTGGGATAAATATTGGCCTCTGAGCAGTTTTTTTCCAGTGTTTAGGCATTTAGTGTGCACACAGCATTTGAAGCCCGAGAGTGCTGCTGCAGTTGGGGTAAGTGTCATGTCATGCGGATGAGCTTCTGCAGCTGAGGGCATCATGCTATAAAATTGGACTACTTTCCCCTCATTGCCTCTTTGTTCTTATCCCAGTGGGTTTTTGTCTGACTAGCTCTTGCTGCATTGAGAGATGAGGTGGTTGGGGTATGGTAAGATTCAGATCATGTCTAGCCTTAAAGTACTGTTAAAGTTGAATTTCAGAAATTAAAGTTGTAGAGGTGGCACCAACCTGAGTAAACCCTGTGGCTTGTAGCACTGTGACAGCTAAAACTGACTCAAAAAACCTTCCTGGGATGAGGTAAAGTTTTGTTTGTGCTTTTGAGCCTCTTTGAGGTGGAATTCAGTTCAGAGCTGCCAAGAGAGTTGGGGCTCTGCAGCCTGCAGAAGGGAAGGCTTCAGGAGACCTTAGAGTAACCTTCCAGTATCTGAAGGGGGCTACAGGAATGCTGGGGAGGGACTATTGACAAGGTCTTGTAATGACAGGACAAGGGGCAATGGGTTTGAACTGGCAGAGGGGAGATTGAAAGTGGATGTCAGGAGGAAGTTGTTTGCAGTGAGGGTGGTGAGACACTGGCACAGGTTGCCCAGGGAGATTGTGGCTGTTCCCTCCCTGGAGGTGTTCAAGGCCAGTTTGGAGGAGGCCTTGAGTGAGCTGTGCTAGTGGGAGGTGTCCCTGCCTGTGGCAAGGGGGTTGGAACTAGATGATCCTTGAGGTCCCTTTCAACCTTACCATTCTATGATTCCATAATACTTCAAGGACAGGTATCAGGAGGGTTGGGCCAGGCTTCTTTCAGTGGTGCCTTGTGTCCAGACAAGGGGTAAAGGGGTAACAGGCACAAACTGTAACACAAGAAGCTCCATCTGAACATGAGAAGGAATTTTTTTAAGGGTGATGCAGCTCTGGAGCAAGCTGTCCAGAGAGATGATGGAGTCTCCAGCTCTGGAGACATTCCAAACCCACTGGGCATTGTTCCTGTGTGACCTTCTCCAGGTGACCCTGCCTTGGCTGGGAGGTTGGACTGGATGATTTCCAGAGCTCCCTTCCTACCCTCTGCCATTCTGTGATTCTGTCCTTCACCTTGAAATCTTTGGGTGAAAACTCCTTCAGTGTGGATTAAAACTGTTCCAGAGGTGGATTGGGGTGAGATAGTTTGGAGAACAGGTGCAGTGTGTGGTAGAGAGGAAGTAAAACAGGAATTTGTTTACCACAGACAAGGACAAAGTAATTGAACAAAGCTGCAAGCCACATCTCCTGTAGCCTGGGGGCTGAGGTAGGTGCTTGCTGTATTCTGTCTTAATTGCCTGTGAAAGTGGCATCCACTCACTTTTGGCACCGCAGCTGGGAAGCAAGCAGCTATGTTGTACCATATTCCAATCCCTTTCAGAGGAGGGTGTTCTATTAGTCTGTGATGCATCTGTAGGAATCCCTCTACAAATGTGCTGCTGTCTTCACTATTCAGAAGAAAACATCCACCAAATGCTCCTTACAAATGTGGCAGAGGGAAATGCTTAGTCTGGCACATCAGAGCCGGTGGCCTTTGGCTCCCTGGGGGTTGGTCAATACCTGTGTGTTAGGATTGCAGAGTTCTGGTTTCCTTTCACTAAGGTGTGTGGCCTCCTCCTCTGCTGTGTGCTGGTATCTGTGATATGCAAGTTTAAAGCCACAATGCTGTGCTAGGAAGAATGTATCCCCTCTGTTATCTCCCTTAACACATTGTGAAATTAGTGGAGCAGGCTGAATTTTGTCAAGTCACTGCTATGTTATGATTGTAGACAGTGGAGTTGGGGGAAATGAGATTAGAAATTCAGTGAAATGGAGTGGGAAAAGCAATTGATAAATGATGGTGAAAATGTGGGATGTAGTGTAAAAAAAAAAAAAGAAAATTTAAATAAATCCATACTGAGGGTAGGGAGGGAGAAAAAAACCCACCTCAATGATTAAACTGGAGAGTGGAGAATTGGGAATCTGAACAGTGAAAAAAAGGGTTGATGCATCTCCAGGAAGAGTGGGGATGTGCTGACTTCCAGCAGCAGCAGAGGAGTTGTCATATTATGTATATGTATGATAAACCCACAGCTCCAGTAGCCTGCCACCTCCTGCTTCCCTTTCTCCAGGCTCCTTTGAAGAAGGAAGTGAAGTGGGCATTACATCTGTTAATTGCACGGCACTCGCAGCGCCTCCCAAATCCCAAGTACTGGAATGAGAGGCATGGATTGGCCAAGTGCAAAAATGCATAGAGAAGATTGGATGAGGAATACCCTGCAAAGGCTGAAGCACAGGAATGTCTTCAGGCAGATTCCCTCTTAGTTTTCAGTGCTTTCTGTTGTGACTTTCTCTAGCTTCTGGGGTTTCTTTCAGATCTCTGGCAATAAAAAGGCTGTTTCCTAGACAGGTTACAACTCGGAGTGCTTAGGTGGTTGGACCCATGGTTGAATCTCCATTCTTGGAGGTGTTTGAAAGATGCATGGATGCTTAAGGACATGGTTTATCATCAGTTACGCTTAGATGATGGTTGGACTTAACCATTTCCCATTCTGTCATTCTGATCTGAGCCAAAATGCTGATGTAGGCATTCTGTAATCTTCTCCTGCATCTTGTCTGGATCTTCATATTCCCTTTGAGGTGAGGACCAGAAATGCATCTACCCTTTAGGCAGTGTCAGGGTCTCTTCTGCTGCTGTGCTCCAATCCTCTCCTAATAGTGCCTAACGCTTGATTTGCTTTTTGATAGCTGCTGGGCTCTGAGGTGGCATCTCTGTGAAATGACCACCATCAGCATTTAGCTTCTGAGTCAGTGACAGGAGTCTTGTTCTGCAAATGTTAAGTTAGAATCACAGAGTAATTCAGGTTGGTAAAGCCCCTGGGATCACTAAGTCCAACCCATACCCCTACTCTGCCAGGTGCATCCTTAAACCATATCCCCAAGCACCACAGCCAAAGGGCTTTTAAACACACCCAGGGTTGGTGACTCCACCACCTCCTTGAGCAGCTCATTCCAGTGCCTGACCACTCTTGCTGGGGAAAAAGAAATTTCTAATGTCCAGTCTAAACCTACCCAGTGGCAGCTTGAGGCCATTCCCTCTTGTTCTATCACTAATGACCTGTGAGAAGAGACCAGCACCAACCCCTCCACAATCTCCGTTCAGGCAGCTGGAGGCAGCAATGAGGTCTCCCCTCAACCTCCTCTTCCTTGCCCTAACCATCCCCATCTCCCTCAGTCACTCCACATCAGATTTATTCTCCAGGCCCTTCACAGCTTCTTTGCCCTCCTCTGCACTGGTTCCAGCACCTCCACATCCCTCTTGTGTTCAGTTTTGGACACCTCAGTACAACACTCACCAGAGCAGAGTACCAGGGGACAATCACCTCCCTATCCCTGCTGGACACAGCATTTCTAATCCCAACCAGGATGCCATTGGCTTTCCTGCGAGCATCACTTAGTACCTATGTCCCTTGAACTTCCCTTGCCATCCAGAGGGACCTGGATGGGCTGGAGAGCTGTGCCCAGACCAACCTCATGACATTCAACAAGGCCAAGTGTAAGGTCCTGCACCTGGGTAGGCACAATCCCAAGCACAACTCCAGGCTGGGTGGGGAATGGCTGAGAGCAGCCCTGAGGAAAAGAACCTGGGGGTCTGGGGTGATGAAAAGCTCAACATGAGCCTGCAGTGTGAGTGCAGCCCAGACAGCAACTGTGTGCTGGGCTGCAGCAAGAGCAGTGTGGGCAGCAGGGCAAGGGAGGGGATTCTGCCCCTTTGCTCTGCTCTCCTCAGACCCCACCTGGAGTCCTGTGTGCAGTTCTGGAGCCCTCAGCACAGGAAGGACATGGAACTGTTGGAGAAGGTCCAGAGGAGACAATGAAGATGCTGAGAGGCCTGCAGCAGCTCTGCTGTGAGGACAGGCTGAGAGAGTTTGGGCTCTTCAACCTGCAGAAGAGACGGCTGCCAGGAGATCTGATGATAGCCTTCCAGTATCTGAAGGGGGCTACAGGAAGGCTGGGGAGAGACTATTGACAAGGGCTTGCAATGCCAGGACAAGGGGCAGTGGGTTTGAACTGGCAGAGGGGAGATTGAAAGTGGATGTTAGGAGGAAGTTGTTTGCAGTGAGGGTGGTGAGACACTGGCACAGGTTGCCCAGGGAGGTTGTGGCTGCTTCCTCCCTGGAGGTGTTCAAGGCCAGATTGGATGAGGCCTTGAGTGACCTGTGCTAGTGGGAGGTGTCCCTGCCTATGGCAGGGGGTTGGAACTAGATGATCCTTGAGGTCCCTTCTAACCTTACCATTCCATGATTCTAACTTCAGCTGCCTTTTTATGACCCAGCCTTTTGGTTTATAAGCCAGATCCCTTAAAATGCCAGCTGTTCAGCCTTAATTGCAGCATCTGAGCCTTGTAGCTTTCCCCCTTCATCTTCTCCTTTGCCTGGGGAGAGCTGGTTTCCATGATGGCTTTTGCTCGCTTCTCACAATTCCAGTAGCAAATAGTTTTCCTTTTAAAACTTGCATTGCAGATCCCTCCTGGATTGAAGTGCCTGTATACCTTTGAGTTGTTTATTGCTTGGTGTAAATTCTTACTGGATTCTTGCTGCTGGTGCTGAAAGGCAGGGAAAACCTGAAGGATTTTGTGATGACTCTGACTGCTGGTGTGAAAGTGAGGTCTTGAATCTGGGATCAGCTGCCTGGAATACACCACATCTGATGGCCACATCAGTCGTAGCAGAGTTTGTGATGTAGCTGATTGATGGCAAAGTGCAGATCTCTCTGTGGTGTTGCAGTCAGGTGTGTGGTTGATTTATGATGTGAAGGCATTTCAGAGCACATTTGAGTTCAGCTGGACATCAGCACCAGACTTAGGCAGGGAAGAGGACAGAGCAAGGCACCTGCTTGGATGATTTCAAGATTGTTAGTACACCAGTGAAGGAGTTTGTGAGAAAGCAGAGTCCAGCAGTATAGCAAAATGTAACAGAAGCTGGAGACGGACTTTCCATAAGGGTGGCTAGCAACAGGACAAGGGGAATGGTTTGAAGCTGAGAGAGAGCAGGGTTAGACTGGAGCTGAGGAAGAAATTCTCTAGTACCAGGATGGTGAGAGTCTGGAATAGGCTGCCCAGAGAGGTTGTGGATGCCTCCTTCCTGGAGATGTTCAGGGCCAGGCTGTATGAGGCCTTGAGCAGCCAGACCTAGGTGAGAGGCTTCCCTGCCCATGGTGTGGAGGTTGGAGTAGATGATCTCTAAGGTCCCTTCCAACCTAAGCCATTCTGTGATTGATTTGGTGTCAATCTTGTGTGGGTAGACATTGACTACTTGCAGTTTGCTCCAAATAAAGGTATGAAGCAGAATGTGTTTTGGAAATGCTCCAAATTTATCCAGTGTCACCTTTGCACTAGCAGCTACTGTGATGCCTCTCCCAGTGCAGAGAGCAGGCACAAGTCTGAACATCTCTGCTTTTCTGTGCTGTACTTATCAAGTGCTTCAAATTTCAGCTGTAGCTTTCAGTGCAGTTGCATTATCTAGACCCCTTGAAGTGGATGCATAAAGAGCAATTGGCTGATAGAGATCAAATAATTCTGCGTGTCTGAGAAGCTGCTGTGTAGAATGGAGAGTTCACAGAATGGTTTGGGTTGGAAGGGACCATGAAAATCCTCCAGTTCCAACCTCCCTGTCACGGGCAGTGACACCTCCCACTAGTACAGGTCACTCAAGGCCTCATCCAACCTGGCTTTGAACACCTCCGGGGAGGAAGTAGCCACAACCTCCCTGGGCAACCTGTGCCAGTGTCTCACCATCCTGATTAGGAGTAATTTTTCCCTAATCTCCAGTCTTAGTCTCCTCTCTCTCGTCTCAAAACCGTTGTCCTTCATCCTATCACTACAAGCCCCTGTCAAAAATCCCTTCCTGACTTTCTTGCAGACCCACAGTTGAGAAACTGTCTACAGGCACAAGGCTTCACAGCTTTTAAGTCATGGCATGGTGTGTGCTGTGCTGTAAGTCTCCATGGGTGTTATTAGCACAGAGTTGGGCAGCTTGCCTGGATCTCAGCTGCTCTGTTACACAGGAGGTGGTGGGTTTTGAGCCTGGGCTTTTGAAATTGGCCTTTAGCAGGTTAGAAAGTTCAGGCCAGAAGTTTCCAGTCTGCTCTGTTTGACCGTGGTGAACTTGCAGAAGACATCAGTTAATTCAGCTGATGTGTTAAGACTGGAAGTAAAAAATTCCTCAAGCTTTTGACAGTCCATTTTTAATGCTTGATGCAAGTGCCCTGAGGGACAGGGACAGTTCAGCTTCTCTCCATTGGTGCTGGTTTAGAGCCATTTCCCAGCAGTGATCAGAGGGGTCCAGCTCTGTTTGGTATGCACAGGAGCGTGCAGGTAGCTCTCACTTCAAGCCTGTTCTGTACCCCATCAGTTTTTGCTGTATGTGGCCACCCTTTCATGCACACCCCAGTAACTCAGCCCTGTGCTAGCAGAAACTTTGTCAGCTATTCCAGTTTGGCTGGTGTGGAATGTGAACCCAGAGCCCCCTTGTGCAACATGCTCTTGTACAATAAAATCCCTTGTTCCTACAGTTGGAAACCATAAATCATGTTACAGAAAGTAGCTTGACAGGTCCCATTTCAATGGGAATTTTAATGCTTCCATATTAACATTCTGATTGTGTCTTTGACTGTCTGGATTGCATGAGAGGTGCTTGGCAGCAAGTGGAGGAAAACCACTGGGGGCTGGTTTCAGAGCAGGCATTCCAAGCACAGGTTATTACAGACAGGACAAGAGGGAATGGACTGTAGCTTGAGGAGGGCAGATTTAGACTGGAGATTAGGAAGCAGTTCTTTCCAGTGAGGGTGGGGAGACACTGGAACAGGTTGCCCAGAGAGGTTGTGGATACTCCCTCCCTGGAGGTGTTCAAGGCCAGGTTGGATGAGACTTTGAGCAATCTGGGCTAGTGGGAGGTGTCCCTGCCCATGGTGGTGGATTTGGAGCTGAACGATCTTTAAAGTCCCTTCCAACCCAAACTATTCTATTAATTTCAACTGATGGTTTTTCTTTCCACTCAGTTTCCAGCTTCTGCTTGGCTTCATGTACCACATTTGGGTGTGTTTGGGGGTGGGTTGTGTTTCTCCTAGGTTTTAATCTGGTTTGCACTTGTATAGCACAACTTTTGGAGGTTAAGTGAGGTAGTTGAACTCTGTGCTGCCTAGCAGGAACTCTCACGCACTGACCAGTGTGGTTTGGCTCTCAGGGTATCTGAAACAGATCTCAGTGCTTCTGGTTTTAATCTTTGTAGTCTCACAGCTTGCTAACTGCCTGGTTTGCACCCTGTTGCTGTGTTTATCTACTACTCCAAGCAGGTATGCTGTGTCCTCAGCCTTTAACACACTATTTTTGTTTTTCTGCCCTAAGTCCCTCTGAGCATCGATGATGAACAGAAAGCACCCATCTTGTCTATTTGGTGTCACAGTGCATTGGTTCTAACTTAAGCTTCCTGGAGCCCAAAAGCCTGACAGAACAATACAACAGTAGGGTGCCTCCCCCTCTCCCCACTTTGGCAAGAAAGGAATTAGAGAGTGAAGAGGGGTAAAACGCCCAAAGAATACTCCTGCTTTGAGTTGGAAGTTAAAAGAGAGAAACTTTAACAATAAATAAAAGGTATTTAAGGTAAGGGGAGTTACAAAAAGGTATAGGGAAGGGAAACAAAATTAAAAAAAAAAAAAAAACATACAAATAAAGTCTTTATAAATATATATAAACATAAATATCAATATCTATAAAATAAATATATAATATATATGGAAAATATATATGAGAAATAAATATAATATATATAATATATATACAATAGNATCCATTACATATATATAAAATAAAAAATATATAAACATACATAAAGTAGATAGATATATGTAAAAATTAGATAAATGTATCAAATATTTAAGTATATATAGATATATTAAATATATAAAATTATACATATAATAGATAGATAAATAGATTTATATATAAAAATAGATAAATATATTAATATAGACATATACATAGAATATATAAATATATATTAAAGTATAGAAATATACATCAATTTGATATATAAAAATAAATATATAGAAAGATATAAAATAGATAAATGTATATGAATATATATAGAAATAGACAAGTAGCTATAAATATATATATAAAGATATCTAGATGTAAATATACATAAATAGAATATATATATATATATATATATATAGAGAGAGAGAGAGAGAGAGAGAGAGAAAATAATTAAATAAAAACCAGATTGATGGCAGTGGATGGAGGTAGATTCAGGAGGTGGTTGTCCCACCAGTGGTAGGCTTGCCACATGGCAAAAGCAGGAGCAGCAGGAACAAGGATGCTACTGGCAGGCAGGTCAAAGAGCAAGAGAAACAGGAAGTTCCTCAGTTTCTATAGAGGGTCTAGATAGAAAGTGGGAGTGGGCTAACCACTACACCTGGGGTCAGATTCAGACCACCCCCAGGGAGGAGTTGGGGGGACCTGGGGTCAGGTTCAGACCACCCCCAGAGAGGGCTTAACCTTTTACATGCAGAAACACAGAATGCCAAGTTAGAAGGGACTCCCAGGTCCACAAATATCTTGTGGCAGAAGCTGTTTTGTCCCCAGAACTGCTAGGGAAGGGTATTTCTACTCCTGACAAGCTTGTGATTTCCAAAATGGAGTTGTGTTTTCCCTCTTTATAGTGGCAATCCACAGCTTGGTATTGGCATCAAACATCCAAGCTTGGAAAGGAACAGGCCTGAATTTTCATGTGACTGTAAAACTCACAACAAGTCACAGAAGCACAGGATGTTAGGGGTTGGAAGGGACCTTCACAGATCATCCAGTCCCAACCCCTTGCCAAAGCAGGATTACCCAGGGCAAGTCACCCAGAAATGCATCCAGGTGAGTTTTGAAAGTCTTCAGAGAAGACGACTCCAACCTCCCTGAGCAGCCTTCTGCAGGGCTCCAGCACCCTCACAGCAGTTTCTCCTCATGTTGTCATGGAACTTTCCGGGCTTCAGCCTGTACCTGTTGCTCCTTGCCCTATCACAGGACACCACCAAAAAGAACCAAGTACCTTTGTCTTGTCACCCACCCCTCAGGGGTTTATAGACATTGATCAGGTCCCCTCTCAGCCTTCTCTAGGCTCAACAACCCCTGGTCACTCAGGCTCTCTTTACAGCAGAGATGTTCAAGTCCCCCAGTCACCCTTGTAGCCTTTGTTGGACTCTCTCCAGCAGGTCCTTGCGTCTCTTGAACTGAGGAACCCAGAACTAGACACAGCCTGTGTGTATTTGAAGGGGCTCTGGCACGGCTCTAACTGGAAGGCAGTGTTGGTGTGGAAGGAGATGTGAATTCAAATGGCAGCCTGATCAGTGTGCATGATAAAGATGCTGACAAAAATTCTGCCTTGAGATAATCTGCACTTTCTTTTTTAATACTGTTGCTGTCAGGTTAAGATGCTTGAATGCTGGCCTGACGGACGGGCTTTGAAAGCCTTCATGGCTCCTCCTGTCATGGCCCTGGCTGCTCTGTAAAAGAGAGCTGTGCTGGGCACTAATTTCCATAGGCATTACCAGCTTGACAAAGATGCTGCTCTGAAAACGAAAGATTGCTGCAGTGATAGAGTTTTGAAGTGTAATGCTTACAGGCTGACACAGAGTAAATAATTCAGCATCCTCGGAGCAGTGCCTGATGAGGATGATGAGAACCTCCCACAACATCAGTTTGGTGCTTTCAGGCCACAGAAACAAGCTTCCAGGTTGCTTACCCAACATTATCCTCTTGGGACTGAGTGTGGAGTATGTTAGCAGGAGACATTTTGGGGCTTTTTATTTCTTAGGCAGTAACACAAGAGCTAGGAGGATGATGAAGGGACTGGAGCATTTCTCTTACATGGAAAGGCTGAGAGACTTGGAGTTGGTTAGTCTGGAGAAGAGAAGGCTGAGTGGGGACCTTATTAGTGTCTACAAATACCTGAAGAGTGGCTGTCAGGAGGATGGGGCCAGGCTCTTGTCAGTGATACCCAGTGATAGGACAATGGATACATAAACTCATAGGAAATTCCATCTCAACAGGAGACAAAACTTTGTGAGGGTGCTGGAGCAGGTTGCCCAGAGGCTGTGGAATCTGTCTCTAGAGATCTTCAAAGCCCACCTTGGGCACATTACTGTGTGACCTGCCATAGGTGATCCTGCTTTGATTGGGCTCAGTCTCTGGAGGTCCTTTCCAACCCCTGGCGTTCGATGATTCTGGAAAAATACACAGAAACCAATTCATGCAGAGCTTTCAGCCCTGTGAATTTTGAGTTGTTGTAAAGCTCTTCTGAGCTCTTTGTCATCCCAGCAGCTGCTCTGGGCTCATCTTGATGTGGCTGTGGAATTGCTGGTTCAGAGATCCCAGAGAAGAGCTGCTGTGAGGGTGCTCAGCCTCGGAGGCACATCTGGGCTCCAACAGTTTGTCGTGGCTAGTGGGAAACACACAGCAGCCAGCCTAAGGCTCCAAATTCATTCATGCAAGTGGCACAACTTGGGAGTTCTCAACACTCTTTTCTGACCCAAAGCACTGTTTGTGCCAAACAGTGAGGATGTGCTTCTTAAAGACCATAAAATCATTGAGACTGAAAAAGACCTTTGAGGTTTGGTCCTACAATGACCGCTAAACTATATCCTGAAGGACCGCTTAGTCCTTGCTTAGAAGAGCCCAACAAAGCCCAAGACTCACACCTGAAGTCTAGTTCCAGCACAAGCTTAGCATTCTAGTGAAATCTTAAATCATTGCTATTCTCCTTCCACTGCCTTCAGCCTTTCCTGCTTGTTTGGTGCAAAATTGCTAATAATAACCCTGACATGGAACAGATTTGACAGTAGATGAGACTTAGTCTAAACTGTTGTGTCCATCAGTGCTCAGCCTTGCAGGCTTTTCATGCTTTGTAGACTGCTAATACATGTAAAAGAAGGGAAACTGCTGCCCTCACTTCCAACTCTTGCTCTTTTCATGTGTGCAGCAGAAATGAAGTCCAATGCTGCCTCAGGTTGGGAATAGAGTCCTGTGTGTGGCACTGAAAGCTTCTGGGCTTCCATCCTCTCTTCCTTCACCCCTTGAGTTTCTATTGATGAAACATCCCTTCCTTTTCCCTTTCTTGTTAGACATACATCTGTCTCCAATGCTCACACACATCTAATATCACATTATAAACCTAGGTATTCCTTAATGATTAAGGGGATGGAACATCTCTCTTATGAGCTGGGGCACTTCAGCTTGGAGAAGAGGAGCCTGAGGGCTGCCCTCATATCTATAAATATGGAAAGGGTCAGTGCCAGGAGGCTGGAGCCAGGCTCTGCTGGATGATGCCCAATGACAGCACAAGGGGCAATGATGGAAGCTGAGGCATAGGAAATTCCATGGAAACATGAGGAAGATTTTTTTTTTTTCCCCTGTGAGGATGACAGAGCACTGGAACAGGCTGTCCAGGGGAGTTGTGGAGTCTCTTTCTCTGGAGATATTCAAGACCTGCCTGGATGTGTTCCTGTGTGATCTGCTCTAGGTGATCCTTCTCTGGCCTGGATGAGCTTTGGAGGTCCCTTCCAGCCCCTGGCATTCTGTGTTTCTGTTATTAATCTAAAGTGAATCAAATAAAGCTTAGAGCTGTTGGGAAGGAGACCTGAAGCAGCACGGTGTGCATGCTTGTTTGGGATATGGCAGTAGGCATTTAGCAGCATTTTACTTTTATTGAGCTGTAAACCACTTTACATAAAAATGCCATAAGGTGATGCATAGATTTAGCTTGAGAAGTCTGTGGTTTGTGACTCAATTCCCTTCAGTCCCACTGATTTGGAGGACAAGATTTGAACTCTGCCTACGTAAGGCTTAATACATCCTCACTCCTAATGAAGCTCTGCTTGGTGATACTTGAGTATGCTCTCAAAGCCTAAGCTGAAAAGCAGGGGTGGAACAGAGCATGTAAGATTGTGCAGTGCTTACTGATCTGTGGATAAACAGGCTTTTAGCCTCCAGCAGGATCATGCTCTCAGTGTGCAGAAGTATTACACACATAACTGGGCTTTTGAGTTTCCCTCGTTGGAGGAAAGGGCTGCTGGAATGATGACAAAGTTGGAATGCTACAGTTCCTGCATTACACTTAAATATTTGCATCTTGGGTCCTTGACTTCCTCTTTGTTATTTTCTTGAGCCTTCATCTAATACAGACTCTGGATTAAATTCCTGTCTTCCTGCAGGATGGGCTGCAGAAGATAGTGAAGCAAGAGGATGAGGACAGTCACTGACCATGTACACATGTCCCTGTAACTGTTTGACATCAGTTCATCTGGTGTTGATATGCACATGTTCATCTGGTGGTCATATGCAAAACCTGCTGTGCTCTATTCTTGCCTTCCAATATCTTAACCTTTTTTATAGATCCCAATGCAAGGAGTGGAGGTCTTGAGAGGAACTCAGAATTTCTATGCTAGATGTGATGTTTGCTGTCTGGATGTGCTCTCTTTCCCCTGCTTTATGCTGGGTAAAAAAGCTGATGTTCTGTAATGCTCATAATGTGTCCTGGAGCTTTAGACCTACTCTGTCCCAGAAAGTCAACTCAGTACAGAATAATTAGCTTTTGTGGCTTATCCAAGTCCTGGCTGCCCTCTTGAATGTAAATAAAGGCAGAAGAGTGACTTAATCCTTCTCATAGTTGAGGAAAGGATGAGGGTTAAGCTCCACCTTGGAAAGCTGTTGAAATGGAAGAGAACATTTTGGCTTCCTTCTGCTCTGCACAGGGACATGTTTCTTGCAGCAGGGGTAGGCAGGAGCTAGAGGCAAACAGGCAGAGGAGAAACAGAGCAAATGTGTATATGCTGGGCTTAAAAATCTCAGAACTAGAAGATCTTTCAGGTCCCTTCCAACTCAAACCATTCCCTGATTCCTCTGCTCAAAGCTATTTGAAAACACTTCCTGATTTTGGAGCCCATGTGCTCTGAAAAGATTCTTGCTGAACTGATGCTCCAAAAGAGTTTCTTCACAAAGCTGTGGGCTCTCAGGCCAAGAACCTGCATGCTGAGGTGTGCTACAAGAGGCCTTTTCCTCAGCACTGATTAACATTTACCCTGGGCACAAGGTTCTGAGAGGAAAGCCAGAATCAGCAGCAGGCAGTGTGAGGGCAAAGCTGGGTGCTTCTGAGCTTGCCTTCACCACCAGCTCTGCCTTTCAGCACTGGAGTGCATTTTTCATAGAATCATAGAGTGGTAAGGTTGGAAGGGACCTCAAGGATCATCCAGTTCCAACCCCCTGCCATAGGCAGAGACACCTCCCACTAGTACAGGTCACTCAAGGCCTCATCCAACCTGGCCTTGAACACTTCCAGGGAGGGAGCAGCCACAACCTCCCTGGGCAACCTGTGCCAGTGCCTCACCACTCTCAATTTTTCTTTGCTGCCTGCACGTTTTTGGTGGAGGGAATGCAAATGTTGTGCCATGTGCAGCCGTTGGTGGATTATTGACTCGTGCTGCAGCTCTGTTAACCTCTGACTGACAAGTAGAAAGGGCTTTGCCATTCATTGGGTGCTGCTCTGCTGCCATATGTGGCCAAGGGAAAGAAAAATTGCTCCTCGGTTCAGAATCCCTTCTGTGTGCCTGAGGTGCTGTCATCTGTGGTTTGCTGGATATGATCACTTGAATTGACATTATCAGTTACTGTATGGAACCTGAGGAAAGAGCCTGGAAAATGAAGCCTGGTAGCTCTTGGGGAACAAATAAAAAGGCTTTGCAAACAGGAGGATCTTGGGCTAGAAACTGTTTAGCTTTCTGGGTATGACATCTGGAGAGCTGAGGTCTCTGTGGAGCAAAGCAAACCTGGGTGATGTGGGAGTGTGCAGTGGAGTCACTGGAGAGAGACTGGCTTGGTGTTGCCAGCTTTGCTAGGCTGAAGCATTCCAGCATCAGGCAGGTGCCCTTGCTGGAAGGTTCTCTGCCACCCTACACCCTTTCTGTTGCTTGTCTGCTCTAGATTTTCCTTCTAGCTTCATTTTAGGGAGTATATTTTTGCCTCATATTTAAAAGATTACAGAATGGCAGGGGTTGGAAGGGACCTCCAGAGGTCATTGAGTCCAACCACCCTGCAAAGCAGGACCACTTAGGGCAGGTCACACAGGAATGTGTCCAGGTGGGCTCTGAAGATCTCTAGAGGAGATTCCACAACCTCTCTGGGCAGCCTGCTCCAGGGCTCCAGTACCCTCACACCAAAGAATTTTTCTTCCTGCTGAGATGGAATTGAATTTACATCCATTGCTTCTCATTCTGTCACTGCAAAGAGCCTGGCCCCATCCTGACAGCCACCTTTCAGATATTTATAGACATTGGTAGGGTCCCTTCTCAGCCTTGTCTTCTCCAGACTAACCAGCCCCAGGGCTCTTAGCCTTTCCTCCTAAGAGAGATCCTCTATTTCCTTAAAGATAGACTCATTAAACAAACTCAACATACTACTTACTGCTTTGGTCAGTTGTCAGTTGAATTGTGGGCTAAGGTTCCCACTTGCCAGCACCTTTTTGTTCAGGGTTTTTTGGTTGGTTGGCTTCTAATGGCAGGTGAAGATTTGTCCATGCAATGTGAGACTGTCCATAGGAGCTGTCTGGAGGACACAGGGAATTTGCTGACTTTAAGCTCCTCAAGAATTCAAAGAATTTGATTTTTTTTTTTTCTGATACTGTCTTGAAGCATGCATTAATTCTGTGTGTGTAGAGGTTGAGCAGCTGGCTCAGAGTGTCTGTGTTTCAAAAGGCTCATGTGTGTATCATCCCCACCTCACCAGTCGGCTTCTTGAACTGTGCAGAGAAAAAACTTGTGGGGCTTGCTTGCTCCTTCCTGCTGTGCCTTTAAACCTCTCCTTTGAGAACTTCCTTCTTTGAGTCATTCTGGAGAAGGAAGGTGACATGAGAGCTCTGATGTCAAGTACAAAATCAGATTGCAGCTATACCATTTGATACTGTTCCCCTTAAATGCCAAATTGTGAATTTCCTTAGAGGCAGAATGAGTTTTTGGGCACCTCTCCAGGAGTCAAAGAAGCCAAATTCTAGAGGTCACTGGACCGAAAAGAGCCAAGAAAATGAGAAGTTAATGCAGAAATAACTGAAATGCTTGAAAAGGCAGAAAGCTGAAAGCCCTTTTGTCTTGGACCTCAGCAGCTTGACCCCTCTGGAGCTGATGGCCTACAAGGTGGTTGTGTTTGTTCTCCCAGGGGGTGTCAGCTGAGGGAGGCAGGGTGTTCACAAACCCAAAGCTTATCTTCTTGTGTTCTGAGAGCTGCTTTGGAGCAGGTTTGGCTCTCCTGTAGGTGTAAGGTTGCTACCCAGGCTCACCTGCCTCTGGAGGTCTCCTGCTCATCTCCCACAGCTTTTTCTCACCCTGAGAGGCTGCTGCTGTGTGTGCAGGTGCTGTGGAACTCTAGCCTGGGAACTGTGACTGCAATGAATGAGGAGATCCTCTGAGGAATACATGTGCAGAGAGAAAGGTAGTAATTAAGCAGCCAGTCTGTGTCCTGATACTCCCCCACATGCTGGCATAAAGGCGTATCCACAGAGTGTGTGGAGCTGGCTTTTAGCTCAGACAGGCTGAAGGTTCCAAGCTTTCTTTAGATTTCTGTCCTTGCTTGCTTTGTACTGCTGGGGAAACATCCTCCCCTCCCTGCCCCCCACCAAACCCCAGCATGGGGGGGGGTTGAAAGGGAGTTCTGAACTGAAGCTCCTCTCCTGTGAAGACAGACTGAGAGATAGGCTTATTCAATCTGGAGAAGAGAAGGCTCTGAGAAGACCTTATTGTGGTCTTCTAGTATCTGAAGGGGGCTACAAGAAAGCTGGGGAGGGACTTTTTAGGATGTCAGGTAGTGATGGCTTGGAGGGCATGGAGAAAAACTGGTAGTGGGTAGATTCAGATTGAATGTTAGGAAGAAGTTCTTCAGTATGAGGGTGGTGAGAGCCTAGAAGAGGTTGCCAGGGAGGTGGTGGAAGCCTCATCCTTGAAGGTCTTTAAGGCCAGGCTGGATGTGGCTCTGAGTAACCTGATGTAGCGTGAGGTGTCCCTGCTCATGGCAGGGAGGTTGGAGATGGATGATCCTTGTGGTCCCTTCCAGCCCTGACAATTCTGTAATGTTTGAGATCATCCAGTCTGAGGCCCCTGCTAAAGCAGGGCACCAACCGCAGCTTGCCAGGATCACAGTGTTCAGGTGCGTCTGGAAGCTCTCCACAGAAGGATACTCCAGNCATTGATCAGATTCCCTCCTCAGCCTTCTCACACAGCTCCTTTCAGCTGAAGCTGAGGGAATCTTTTTGAAGGAGCAGGACTGCATCAAGTGCAGAGAGAACTTGTGTCCCCTGGGAGCACTGCTGGTGTCATTTCCAGTAGATGGATTAATTTATTTTATGCATTTGGTAGACTTGCTGTGTGACTTTGGTTGCATTACCCACTGCTGGAGCAGTGCCTGTGTGAAGCTACTCTCAGTCCCAGGCTGCAGCAAGGTGCAGATTCACTGCAGGCTTGTTTCTTGGTGTAAAACTGAATCTAACCAGCTGGCTTTTTCAGATCACTGTCAGCTTAAGCAACATCCAATTTCCCAGGGTTTTTTTTTTTTTTTCTCCTGTGCCAGATTGTGCAGTTCTGTACATGATTTCTGTTTGCTTTGAATAGCTGCTGCTTTATCATCTATCTAATGCTAATTTAAGTCATCTAACGATTGCTTTCCAAGTAGAAGCTGCTGTAACACATGCAAAGTACCTCTGCAGCCCTTAGCTCCTTGCTCTGAGTGCTTCCCACAGGTGATGCCACCTTCCCCCTCCCCTCAGATGTGCTGACTGCTCCTCAATGCTTTATTCCCGTTGACACTTGTTTGCTTTTGAAGTAGGGCAGCCACTTTGTCTGTGTCAGGCTTCTGTTGGAGTTTTAAATACTTTAATGCATTCTCATTATCTGCAAGGGTGGCTGGCTAATTAGTTAGCTTAGTAAATAATGGCTTGATGGTGTCTCTGTAAAGATGATGTTACACGTGCCACCGTTTCAGTGCCTTTTGAATCCTCTCTTGCTCCAGGGAAGTGGGAGGAAGTTTGCAGCTTGGCTCTGACTGCAATCACTGAAGTCAACCTTCTGGTCAAAGAGAGATGTTTTGTGTCTTGTTGGAGGCAAGAAAAGTTACTAAGATGCATATTGATGGATGTGGAACTGCTGGAGGGGGTCCAGAGGAGGCCATGAAGATGAACAAAGGGCTGGAGAACCTCCCCTATGAGGACAGGCTGAGAGACTTGGGGCTGTTCAATGTGAGACTCAGAGGAGACCTTAGAGCAGGCCTCCAGTATCTGATGGGGACCTACAAGAAAGCTAGGAAGGGACTCTTTACCAGCGCTTGTAGTGATGGAATGAGAGGGAATGGATTGAATCATAGAATCATAGAATGGTAAGGTTGGAAGGGACCTCAAAGATCATCCAGTTCCAATGCCCTGCCATAGTCAGGGACACCTCCCACTAGTACAGGTCACTCAAGGCCTCATCCAACCTGGCCTTGAACACCTCCAGGGAGGGAGCAGCCACAACCTCCCTGGGCAACCTGTGCCAGTGTCTCACCACCCTCACTGCAAACAACTTCCTCCTAACATCCAGTCTAAATCTTCCCTCTGCCAGTTCAAACCCATTGCCCCTTGTCCTGTCATTGCCAGACCTTGTCAATAGTCCCTCCCCAGCCTTCCTGTAGCCCCCTTCAGATATTGGAAGGCTACTCCAAGGTCTCCTGGAAGCCTTCTCTTCTCCAGGCTGCAGAACCCCAACTCTCTCAGCCTGTCCTCACAGCAGAGCTGCTGCAGCCCTCTCAGCATCCTCATGGCCTCCTCTGGACCCACTCCAACACTTCCATGTCCTTCCTGTGCTGAGTGGTCCAGAACTGCACACAGGACTCCAGGTGGGGTCTGAGAAGAGCAGAGCAAAGGGGCAGAATCCCCTCCCTTACCCTGCTACCCACACTGCTCTTTCTGTAGCCCAGACAGCAGCTGTGTGCTGTTGCTCACACTGCAGGCTCATGTTGAGCTTTTCATCACCCCAAAGCTTGAGGAGGGCAGATTTAGACTGAAGGAAGAAATTCTTTCCAGGGAGGGTGGTGAGACACTGGAACAGGTTGTCCAGGGGTGCCCCCTCCTTGGAGGTGTTCAAGGGCAGGTTGGATGGGGCTTTGAACAGCCTGGGCTAGTGTTAGGTGTCCCTGCCTATGGCAGTGGGGGTGGAACTGAATGATCTCTAAGGTTCCTTCCAACCCATTCTATGAATCTATGAATATGAGGGAGGTAGAGGAGAGATATTTGTGCTGGTGAGACTAGAGCTGCTAGTAACTACTGATGCTTTTGATACAATATCCAGTTTTTAATGCCTCAGCCTTCCCATCAAAGCCAACTTGGCACCTAGATTTTTTTTGTTGTTATATTGCAGACTAAGGCTGCTGAATCCCTTCCTGCAGGAAATGCTTAAACCCCCCCCATCCCAAACTAAAGCTGGATGTATTTCTAACAATGAACAAAGACTACAGGAATTCCAGCCTTAAATGTCTTCTGACTGCATTGGTTGGACTGGTTTATTATCTGTTTCTCTGAGCTGTCTTGCCAGGAGTTAGGTGGCTTTATTCCCAGATTTAGAATGCATTCTCTTCCTCTTGGAAAGGGCAATATGCTGTCTTGGCTTGCTCTTGTTTTCAAGTTGAGTTTTGCAGGGGTCTGTGTTGTTCCTGTTTTAGTTGTTCTATTTCTAAAGCTTTTCACATGCATGTTAAAAAGAAAACACCAAAACCAAAACAAAAACCAAAAAAACCCAAACCCTAAAATGCTTCAAGGCTCTTACAACTACTGAGGGTGTAAACTTCAGCCTGCTTTTCATATTTCTGGATGTAGCTATTAGTTCTTGTAATTTGCAAAGGGAAAAACTTGAGATGTTCTTTAGATAAGGTTACTAATTAACATCAAAAAGCAAAATCAAGCCTGTAAAGGCAGCTCTGCAGTAGTGGATTACTCACCAGCCCCAGCAGCTGTCTCCTGGCTCCTGCAGAAGCGTTTTTGTCCCTCTGATTTGGTATGCTGAGACGTTTCCCCCATCCATCCTGTGACTCCCATCTCCCCAGCCCTACTGCAAGTGAGATGAATTGACCTGTTGCCAAGCTTTAACTAGTCTTCAGTCAACAAAGCCACTTGTGAGGAAACAGCTCCAAGTATTGACAAAATATTGTGCTGCCCTCCCCGAGCTCCTGGCTTGTCACTCACCAGCAACCTGGATTAGACCTCACCTGGGTGCACAGCTGCCTGCTCTTGGCCTGTGTGCTGCATGCAGAAACGCTGGAGGCTAAGAGCAGAGCTTTCACCAGCACTTCTGACACCTCTCCTGGGGCTGTCCTGCTGCTTTTTCATTTTATGCTTTGCCCTGAGAGCTACCCAAGCTTGAGCCTGTGGTCCAGGATGGCCCCAGAGGAGACACCTGCCCTGAGTCAGCTCTTGTGCTGTGGAGACACAACTCCCACTGCAGAGCAGCCTAGACCTGGGGTGCTGAAGCCTTGAGCCTCAGCTCCTGCAAGCACCCTACCTGCTGATGGGGGGAGGGAAGAGGAGTGCCACTAGCCTGGGAGCTCTTGAAGGAGCAGGGTGCCATGGCTACCACAAAATAACCCTTTGTGGCCTAAGCTGTGTCAGATAGAGCCTGAACACTGCATCTGTTGAGCTGGCATGAGCTGCCAGCACATGGTTGTCTCTGTGGAGGATGCGTGCTGCTGCATGACAGAATACCTGGCACTGGAAGGGACCTCTGGAGGTTTGGTCCAACACCCTCTGAAGGGTTGGGGGGGACCTGGCAGACATAGCCAGTGCAGCTTAGAGTCTTTCAGCCTGGCTCTTGGAGCTCAGCTAGAAAATACCTTCAGGGTAACAGGAAGCATAAACCTCTTGTTACTTTGCAAAAGATTTCAGATACCTTCACTTTGTTCATGCTGGGGCTGAAGTCTGACTGCTAGAGTCTGACCTTTGCCCTAGCATCATGATTTAATGGAAACTGGGAAAACTCAGTTCAATGAAAACTCAGTTTTAGCACATGATGTATTACTGCTGCTTTCAGTTTGCTTCCCAGCTCTTAAAGAAAAGATGCATGGTGTTGCAGGGTCTTTTTTTGTTTGTTTGTTTGGCTTGGGTTTTTGTTTTCTGTTTGTTTTTTTTTTTTCCTTTTGGCACCCTGGCACTTTCTTGCCATTTTTTATCTGTATGAATAGGCAGTTTTGTCTTGGTAGTGGAAATGCAGAGGTGGGTGTATATGTGTGTGTATGTATGTGTATAAGTATATAATAATATGGGGCTGTTTAGCCTGGAGAAGAGGAGGCTCCAGGAAGACCTCAGAGCTGCCTTCCAAAGGGGGCTACAGGAGAGCTGGGGAGGGACTTGGAGTGACGGGATGAGGGGTAATGGCTTTGAGCTGGAAGAGAAGAGAGTGAGGCTGCAGATGAGGAAGAAATTCTTTGCAGTGAGGGTGGGGAGACACTGGAACAGGCTGCTCAAGGAGGTTGTGCATGCTCTTTACCTCGAGGTGCTGCATGAGGCCTTGAGCAACCTGGACTAGGGGGAGGTGTCCCTGCCCGTGGCAGGGGGCTTGGGACTGGATGATCTTCAAGGTGTCCTCCGACCCAAACCATTCTATGATTGTATGAACTCCTGTGCTCTATGCCATAAAATCTCTGCTGTTCACTTCTTCAGCTCCAAGAAGTAGCAGCTCCATTAGTAGCTCCATTACCTGGCAGTGACACAAAATGTTTTGAGAATCTGCTGGGTTTTTTTTCCAGACCGTACAGGCATCTCTCTTCATCCCTTCCCCTCCTCCCCTGCATTCCATGTGAAAAATAAGAGTAAAACAAAATTACTTTGTGCTGTTGTGTTGCCCTGGAGTGGGAGTTCTGGAGCAAGTTGCAGAGATTAAGAATGGGTTTTAGCCTGGGGCAGTCCTGAAGATTTTGGTCAGATGTAATGAAATTTGGAAGGAAAATAAGTTGTGTGTTCTCCTGATTTATTTCCTCCCCCCCCCCCCCCTTTTTTTTCTGAGGACAAGCCGCT
>VWZE01001772.1:34945-52425 GCA_013396675.1 Eubucco bourcierii | reverse complement strand
GGGGGGGGAGGGAGGAGAAATACTGTATTCCTCTCTGAACTTTTAAATTTTTATGGGAAACTTCATAAGAAAGATGAAATTCAGCTTGTGGGTAGGTTTCATAGGTCTGAACAGATGGATTTTGATAGCTGCGCAGATCACAAAATTAAATCAGCTTTATTTTCGTGGAAGTAGTGCAGAGATGAAGTTAGACACATTAAAAAAGTGTGTAGTGCAGATTTCTGGTGGTTTAAAGCCACTGGGGAGTTCTGATTTGACAGATTAGCACTAGGCCACTCTCTTCTAAGAGCAGGGTGGGGGGAGATCCACAGGACACAAGCTGGGATGCTTAGGTTTGCATTCAAGCTGGGCATATCAGTGAAAAATCAGATAATTTCTGCTTGGGGGGAAAAGCAAACAAAGCCAAACATTGATAGAGCAGCACTCATTATGCTCCCATCTGATAGGAAATGGGAGCTCTCTGCAGAGAAGCTCTTCTGCTGGAGACTAAACGCTAACCCATTTTACTCCTTCTCCAGTAATTCTTAGTTGTGTGCATTTAAAGGATGATCTAATGCCGAGCGACTAACGAGGGGGCAACTGGGAGCATTAATTCAGACCTGTTCCACTGTGCTGACTCAAAAATTGAACTTGTGCTGCTGGGTCTGCATGTCACTGCTGTGAGGGTGGGGAGGAGGAGAAGCTGCCTAGAGATCAGCAAGGCTGTAAGGAGATCTTTGGGCAGGATGAGGATCCGCAGAGCAGCAGAAGATTTTTTTTTTTTTTTTTCCCCCCCCCTAAAATGCCCTGAACACTTGTAGGAAGCTGTGCCTGGAGGTCGTGAAGCACCTAGAATGCTTTTTTAGTGTCTGTAAACACCGTGCCCCTGCAACAGAGGTGGTACTTGGGGAGGCAATTAACAACCTCTTGTCATCAGGCAGGGCTGGTTCTGAAATAGGAGTCATTTAAAGCAAATCATCGTGGTCCTTGTTCCATAAACAAAATAAATCAAGGGCTGCTGAGTAATGCAATTATTACAGTACCCTCCTTGTCTGCAAGAGTCACAAACCATTGAGAATGGAAGACAGTAATGGTATTGTTGTTGGGTTGTTTTTTCTTTTTTTTTTTTTTTTAACAAAACCAATAAATAAAGCAGAAATTAACAGCCTCTGGTCGTGTCCTTGTGTAGAGTGATGGCTTCGCCTGCCGCTTGCTGTCCCTCCTAAGGGGATTCAAACTGACTTCACTGCTAGTGTTTGACATTCTGTGAGTTTTATGATACCTGTTACCCTAAATGTAATGTTTGCAGAATTGCTTTGCTTATGCCTGGAACCTGGCAACAAATGTGTTTGGAAATGGCAGGCATAAAGCACGGCATTTGGGAGCCTGGATGCACCCTAGCGTTGTACGGAGAACCTGAGCGTGGTGGAATGGGGCTGTGCTGGGCTGGGGCTGTTGGCCTCCCTGCAGGACTTAGAGAAACTGGGGTGCTGGGTGCCTGGGTGTGTTTGCTTTCAGAGGTGCTGGAACAGTGCTTTTAGTGCTTGGAAAATGGGGATGAGTGGTATGGAGAAGAGGATTACAGGCAGTGCCGCCGGAATATCTATCTTTATAAGCTGCTGAAGGTGGAGTGGGTTCCTGTGCAGAGCTGGGCTGTTGGGAAAACTGGGGAAGGGGCTGGAGAACAGGGCTGGTGAGGAGCAGCTGAGGGAACTGAGGGTGTGCAGCCTGGAGCAAAGGAGGCTGAGTGAAGACCTCATTGTTCTCTACAGCTCCCTGAAAGTAGGTTGGATCCAGATGAAGGTTGGGCTCTTCTCCCAAGGAACAAATGACTGAACAAGAGAAAACGGCCTCAAGTTGTGGCAGGGGAGCTTAAGGTTGGACTTTAGAAGAAAATTCTTCACTGAAAGGGATCTCAAAGATTGGAACAGGCTTCCTAGGGTGGTGGTTGAATCTCTGCCCCTGGAGGTGTTTAAAAGCTGTAGGTGTGGTGCCGAGGGACATGGTTTAGCACCAGACTTGGTAAAGATAGAGAATGGTTGGACTGGATGAGCATAAATGTCCTTTCCAACCAAAATGATTTTATGAAAGCACCTTCTTGGGAGGGACCTCTGCTTCAGTCAAGTGGCCATGTCTTACTGCCATATGGAGGACTGATGTGGTACCTTTAGAACTGTCTCATAGCAAAGGTTTCTACTGGTGTGGAGGAGAAAGGTGGAATTCCTTCCTGCAGATGTAGCTGAGGCTGTCAGGGCTCACTATTGACATCTGATGGTGTAGCCAGATTATCTGCCTGCCAGTGTAATTAATGAGGTCAATTATGACTTTGTCTCAGCTGCACATGAGCATCATCCCCAAAGTGCCTGCTTTCCAGCTCCCTCCAGTGCAGACCATCTTGTCAGTTACCAGATGCTGGGGCAGGGGCTGGCTGCTACTGTGACAGCGCTGCCCTCTCTCCTGCCCCGAGCAGAGCAAAAACTGCACGTAAGGTTAAGAGCTGTGAGCACTTCCTCGTGGTAAGGAACCAAGCAAAGCTTTCTACAGGCAGCTGAAGACCCTTGGGCACCACCACAGTTCTGTATTTACTAGCTTAGCTCTGGCCTTCTGGCTCAGGCTGGATTTAATGGTACAGAATATTTGCTCTTTGTCCGCCTGCCCCACAGGATTTATTGTCCTCGGCTAAAAGCAGTAATTGATTTCCTAGAATAGGTGTAAATCAGCTCATCACAGTCTAAAGAGTGAGGAGGGTTCAGAGGTACCTCTGTGGAGACCTCTTAGGCTCCTCTGAGCCTCTTCCATTAAAGCACAGAGTCGCAGGAAGTAAACAAAAAACCCTTTTGTTTTGTAACAAGGGCACCGGAGGGGAAAGCAAAATGATGCAAATTAATATCTTCAAACCCAGCCATTGAAAAAAATCTTTTATGTCAGATGGGAACAGAAGTCACACTTAGCTTGCCGTAATTGGCCTTGGATGAAATCATTTCACACCGACCCGTCAAACCGCCGGCTAATTGCACCCTAAACATCTCACTGAGTGCTTAACACAGACCCAGAAACAGCAACCAGGTTTGGGATGCGGGGATTGTTCTGCTGGCAAAGTTTGCTGAGCGGTTGAGTACAGGACAATTAGCACACTGTCATTAAGTGGTTTGCTCAACACCGTGAGGAATCCCTCGGCCGGGGGGTGGGGGCTGTACTGGGAATTGTTTGACACTGCAGCATCAGACACAACACATTTTTGTTTAGTTATACATACAGGTATATAGAGAGCTTAAAAAAACAAGAAAAAAAACCAATCACCATCCCTCTGGCCCTTTCAGCTTTGGTTAGAATGGTTTACAATGTTGGAGCAGTTGACTTAAAAAACAATGGAATCCTTTTACCACCCCCTCCCTGCCCTCCCCTCTTACCCCTGTGGCATCAGAGTACCACCTTGGCTGCATAGATCTGCAAATATTTACATATCGTCTCATCACTTAGTATAAATAGCAAGATGGGACTTCTGGCTAAAGAAATCCTTACCCATGAGGTGTGTGTGTGTATATATATTTATATAGGATTTTATTTTTTTTTTTAATATACTAGCTTGGATTCTCTCCCATATCCAGTAAGAAAACCATTTTCTTCGGTGAACTATTCTATAAACTAATCGTTATTATCCTAACTTAGCAGAAGGTAGGCTGGATTTGGGGTGGTGGTGGTGTTTGGTGGCTCGTTGTTTTCTTTTTTTACCTTGAATTTTGGAAGAGGAGGACAAGTGAGAGCTTATCTTACAGGGGCTAATTCTGTCTCCAGAGAAACCAGTGGAGTTAGTGCATGAAAATAGCTTCCAGGCTGAGAGGAAGCCTCAGCTTGGGGGGGGAGGGGGGGGAGCTGTGGGGGAACAAAGAGAGGCTTCTTACTTCCTTCCTTCCTTCCCACTTCTCCTTAACCTCCTGGTTGATATTTACTTTTAATTAAGCAAAACTTGATTAAGGATATTTACACATGAGCAGGTATTGAGATGCCATTTGTTCCTAGCCTGAGTTGATGGAAAGCATCATCCAGCCAGAGCAGAGAGCTGACAGCAATTGAATGCACTTCATATTTCAAATCGATGCCCTCACTCTGAGCCTTCCTCTGCTGCCTGCTCTGTGAGCACCGTCAGAGCCGTCCAGCTCATTTGTGCCCAGCCTGCTCACTTGTGCCCAGCTGAACTGCTCCTTTCTCTGGCTGCTGGCAGCTTCAGCAAGCTCCTTTCCAACAAGTCAGATAGGGAAACGGTACTTTGAATTCAGCAGTCCCCGATGCACTGAAATCCCCACCTGAACCTCGGCTGCTCTTTTTGTTTCCCCTCCCCTTTCTTACTGGAGTGAAATTATAAGAGGAGGAGAGGGGAGGGGGAGAATAAAAAAATCCTCCTCCAGGGCTGCCTTTCGAGTGAGCAGAGCCAGCTGGAGTGTTTGGGATCCTCCAGCTGCAGTGGAACAAACGGAGCGTATGTCCCTCCGCGGAGCTCTGCACAGCCAGCCTCTGTCCTTCCCTTGCACCCTTTTCAGTAGCAGAAGTAGAATATGGAGCCTGGGGTAGAAATGTTTACACACAGCCATATAATTACAGAACATGGAACAGTTTACATTGCTTGAGGTGAGCATCTCTCGAGACTTCTCCACGCCAGGAGTGCAAGTTTTAAATGCAATCATTGCTTCTGTACCACTGAAAATATTAATGGATTTTTATATTTAAAAACAAAAACAAACCCAAAAGACAACAACAAACAACAAAACACAACTTAAAAATAGGGCACCACTCTGTGAGCAATGTTTCCAGTAAGGAGCTTGGAAAATTAGGCTTTGTAAAAACTAGAATCTGATGTAGGTTCCCCCTACCAGTTGAAAATAGGTTACTTATCTGACTTGAATTGGGGAGGCCGCGGGGGCATTATACTTCACATTCTTTGTACGGCAGCTGCTGGCACTTGCACTGTCCATAGCCGTTGATGATGATGAAGGGTCCTTCGTGGGTGGGTTCGTACTCGTTATAGGGTCCTTGGTCTGACATGTTTGCCATGTGCAGCCGCGTCTGGGACCGGAGCTGCCTGTGGTTTTGAATCATTGAGCACTGCCTGATTCTTCTTAATGTGGGAGGGCAGCACTTCCTGGAGATGAAGACTATAAAAATGATAAAAAAGAAAGAAAACAATAGAGCCATTGTCCCTGTAATTACCCTCTGAGTGAAGATGGCATTGTTTGACTCGGGGAACTGTTCTTCGGTGGTAACGACCATGCCTGCCGTAGTTGGAATCTCTTTGTCTCCCGTATGGAAATGAGAAGAGCTGATCCTTTTCGTGTACTCGGTAGTGGGAGCCGCGGACGTGGTAGCCACGGGCGTGACAACAGTTGATAAATTCCAGCAAAGCTGAAAACCATACACGGCATCCAGAATATCCTCTCCCTGGGTGTGGTCGGGGCTGTGGCAGAGGATGGAGTGCTCCCACCGACCTTGGAAGCCACTCAACCATGTGGCCAAGGCGCAGATCTTTGGGCTGCATTCCCACAGATTGCCGGAGAGGCCCACGGTGGTGAGGGACGTCAGCGACCCGAGGATCTTGGAATCCAGGGTGGTGAGCTTGTTGTTATCCATCAGGAGGGTTTTAAGGTTCGGCATAGTTTCAAAGACGGTGAGGTCGATGGCTTTGATTTCGTTCCCAGTCAAATCGAGCTTCTCTAAGGTGCCCCAGGTCCACTCCATCCCGCACGTCAAGTTGCTGATTTTGTTCCACTGCAAGAAGAGTGTGTGCAGGCTGCTCAGCCGGAGGAAGTGAGCAAAATTAATCTTTGTCAGCTGGTTGTGCTCTAGGTGCAGCTCTCTCAGCTTGATTAATCCTGCAAATCCGTTGCGAGCCAAACTTCGCAAGCGGTTTGTGCTCAAATCCAGGAACTCCAGGCTACGACAGTCCCAGAACAGGCGGACCGGGATGGTCCGCAGGGAGTTGGATCGCAAGTGCAAGGTCTGTAGCTTGCGAAGGCCGTAGAAGAGCTCGGGGTGCAGAGAGGATAACTGATTAAAAGAGAGGTCCAAATTCTGCAGGTTAAGCAGCTGGCTAAAAGTTGTGTTTGGCAAATGAAAGATTTTGTTGGAACTTAAGACTAATTCCTTAAGTTTATACAGTCCTTGAAAAGAATCTTCTCTGACTGTTGCAATTTGATTATGATCTAAGTGAAGCCAAGTAAGTTGACTGAAGCTTGCAAATTGATCCCTTTCAAGTTCAGAAATAGAATTGTGCCTCAGTGACAAACCTAGCGAGCCCTTTTCAGTGGTGTTTGGCACTGAGTGAAACCCCTGAGAGTCACAGTAAAAGAGCAGCTTCTCACAGCGACATTTTGGTGGACAAGCCATGCCCAAGGCAGGCAGCATTTTTAAAACCATACTCATTGCATATAGTGCTGCCAGCATACGAGCCCCTAATGGCCACTTGAAATGTAAGCCTGCAGAATATAATTTAGGAAAACAACAAGATAGGACAGCCTCATCAGTACACTTGGAACATCACGGTGGAAGATTTCACTGCAGATAACATTGCCATGCATTTCCGACACGCTAGCTCTAAAAGCAAGAGACAACTTAACTACAAAACACCGAATGCTTGGGGATTACACTTAGGAGGAGTCTTTAGCTCCATCAGGAAGGGTTACAATGTCACAATCAGAAAACATTTGGGTTGTTTTAATTTTGGTTTGGTCTTTTATTTTTGTTTTTTTCTGAGTAAGGCTCAGTGCAGAGAAACCTGCTTTAGCCTCTGACTGCTCCTTTCAAGCACCGCCGGTCACTCGTTACACAAGGTATAGAGAAAGGCAGAACTTACCCATTCTTTTGAGTACATTGGAGGTTGCATTCAGTCGTAGTTTTAAGACTCAACGCCGTGAGTCTGTAAAAAAAGGCTCTAACGTGAGATAGCCTTTCAACAACTGACCGGGCTCAGCGTCCTTTGATATTAGTGCAAAATCAAATCCACGATGCCCCCTCGGAATATTCCTGGTGAAATCGCCGGCTCGATCCCCTCTGACAGCTCGGCAATTTCGGGATCAATGCTTCAGACAAGTTTTCATCCTCAGAGGCTGCTCAGCTGGTTAATTGAAGCTCACGTTTCCTTTTTCCGCAGCTGTGGCTTCCCTTAGTCCTAACTTGTTGATGGCAGATGGGTGGCTTATTGCTGAGAGAAGCTCCTGTAGTAGCATGAGTGCATTTACTGAAAAGCTTTTCAGGGAAGCGGTACAAGAATGGGTTTGCTTATGCGNGTCCTTGGTCCCCGCGCTAGAAGGAAGAGGGAAGACTCGCCCCAGCCCTCTGCCCCCCGCCTGCAGCGGTGCTCGGCCGGCCAGAGCGCAGCGCAGGGCTGCGGGTGGAAGTGGAAGTGGCTGAGCGCTGGCAGCTGGCAGCTTTCTGCTCAGGGTGGCTGCAGGAAAGGAACTTTCAGATGCTAAGTATGCACGGTATGAGCAGAGGGTGCCGGCTGCCACCGGCTCCTGGCGGAGGTGAGAGGGGGTTTGGTGGCTTAAAGCTGCACGTAACAGCCGTGTGCAAGTGTGGTCCCCGCAGAAACGTGAAGGCAGAGAGCGGTGCTGTAGCTGGAGGTGCTGTGCCCAAGTGGAGCACAGAGCCCCCGAACAGGGGACATGAAGAAGCCTCTCAAGCCGTGAGAAATTTCTGGAAAAAGCAAAGCTTGCGTTAGGGCACAGGAAAAAATTAATTGGAAGCCAGCTTGGCAGCATGCGGTTATGAAACTAGAAAAGCTATTTTTTTTTTCCCCCTCCCCAAATGGTGGCTTTCGTACTCGCTTTCTCCCGACGACTGGAGTGCGGGAGAGAAGATCGTGAGGCTGGCGTTTACCGTCGGGGCTCCGAGCAGATTCGGGGCTTTCTTGTGGTCACAGATCACATTCCGGTGTTATGTCTCACCTTGAAAGGGGGGACAGCGCTGCCCCTAGCAGGGGTTGGTCCGTAGAAGCTACCCTGCGAGGTTTAAAGTCGCAGGAATTTGCATTTGCAGGACGGGTGACCCTGCAAAGCTCTCTGTGCCGTTACAGCCCGGCTGGTCTGCAGCCGGAGTGTGTACACACAGCGTGCAGGAGGCAAATCTGCAGTCATGGCTGCTGGCTTTAAAAGTTCGGTGCCTTTTTATCTGGAGCAAACTCTCCTCCAGGACACCTCGTACCGAAAGGTGAAGGCTAAAGGAACGGTTAAAGGAACAGACTTGATTTAAGTCTTTGTAGGGCTGCAGGATTTTGTGTGCAGGAAAGCCTTGGGACAGCTGCTTCGGCCTCGGCTCGGTGTGGATGAGGCACAGGGTTGCTAGGTTCCTGCTCCAAGAGGCTTGGATTATTTTCACCTTGAGATGCAAAGCAATAAAGTAGTAGAAGCCCCTCCCCAGAATGATTGTGCTGTGGCAGTTAAGGTATTATGGTTATGCCCTCAAGGTATGGAATGAGCTGAGAACAACAAACTTGCCATGCAGGTGGAGGAAGATGATGAACTGTCTCATGAGATGTGTAAGTACAGTGGCTCTTCAGCTTAGTTAGTAAACTGTGGCTCCTCAGATGTACTTTTTTAAACTAGGACTTGCTGTTTTCTGCCTGCTTCTCCTGTCCCATGGCCTAATTGTGATACTAAATGTAATAGGACCTAAAGGAACGAAGAAGGTGAACTTTTGAAAAACAACAAAAACCATCAAACCAAACCATAAACCAAAGCAAAGCCAGAAATCTAGTCTGGCTTTGAACACTCAGATTTTGAGCTTCCACAGCTTCTCTGAGCAACCTGTTCCAGTGCCTCACCACCCTCATGGGAAAGAATTTCTTCCTAATTTCTCATCTTCCAGTTTGAAACCATCACCCCTTGTCCTGTTACTCCACACCTTTGTAAAAAGTCCCCTCCTGTAGCCACCTTCCAATATTGGAAGGCTGTTCTAAGGTCCCCTATGGAGTCTTCTCCATGCTGAACAAGCCCAACTCTGCCAGCCTGGCCTCACAGCAGAGCCCTTCCAACCCTGCCAGCATTTCTGTGGCCTCTTCTGGCCCTGCTCCAACAGGTCCCTGTCTGTGCTGTGCTGAGGACTCCAGAGCTACCCCAGCACTGCAGGGGGAGTCTGAGCAGAGCAGAGCAGAGGGGCACAATCCCCTCTCTGCCCCTGCTGCCCACGCTGCTGGGGCTCAGTCCAGGAGACAGCTGGCTCACACTGAGCTTCTCATCAACTAGCAAATGCATGCAAAGAAATTCCATAAAGCCATGTAAAGAGTTTCCTCATGTTTAACGTTCAGTGTACAAAGCATGCAGCAGCTGAAACCCAGCCTCAGCTGTCAGTTGCCAGCTGTCTGAGGGAGCTGCTGCACCCAAGTACCTGCACTTGAGTTTCCAGTAGCAGCTCATCTGGTGCAAAACCTTCGTGTGAAGTGTTGATTTGATAACATTTGGCTATGTGAACTTTTAAAAACAACACTCTAGAGAGTGTCATTAATAAAACTACGAGGACTGTGAGGTCGAGTGTTGCTCCTCTCCTGTGCCACCTCTCTTTGCTGTGATGGGAGGCTGAAATGAGGTGTCTCTTGGAAACGTTTCTCCGTTCTGCATCAGTATCTGTTGGTGGGTGCCTCCCACATTAAGATTGTGTAATTTGGCACGGAGTGAAGAGTTAATGTTCAAACATGGGAAGTTGCTTCCTTTCTGAAGCTCTCCATTCTTTGGCATGTAACCAAACAAGGACTGTTTAGCACCTTGCCAGTGGGTTTCCTATTTGGGAAACTGGTCCTGTTGGACTTTCCGGGCGCTTTCCTTAGCTAAACTTGGGTTTGCATGCGCTCATTGTGAAGCAGCAGGTACAACCCAGAGCCTGCCTCTGATGGTCTAAAGTGGAGCTCTGCATTCATTCACCTTGTTCCCTGGGAGCTGCCTGAGCTGTCGAGGTAAAGTAGGCTGGGAATAAACCTCAGCTGCCTGCAAAACTCACACCGTTGTGTTTCTACCGAGGCTGAAAACTCGCTTGCGTGCCAAGGAAAACCACACACCAGTGCCATCTGGGGACTTGTGCCAGAGTGGGTGCTCGGAAGTAACAGCCTATGTGAACCAGTGTGGGGGGGCAACTGGCATGTCCACCTCAGGGAAGGGCTTGCTAGGACAAAATCACCCTTCTGGGGGGCTTCTCCCTTACCCCACTCTCGGAGCAGCCGCAGGACTGGTTTTCCAGCTAAACACATTGGAGAAGTAGAATTGCACCCCGAGGCCAGTGTTGTCATTTAGTTAGGCTGACATCTTGTGGAAGCCTTCCTAGTATATTAAGAACAAGACAAAAGCTGATTTCAGTTGATGTGGATGTGGGCTGCGGGGGGCCGAGGCAGCCAGGGTTTGCAGCCGTGGCTGCGGCACCATGCAGCCAGCTCGTCCTGCTGCCTCCAGAGAGGAGTGCTAATTTTGGCTGCATGCTAGCACGTCGAGGCTCCTGCCTGGAACTGCTGCTCCCTTTCCGCTTGAAGATAAACGTTGTGCTGTGTCAGTGAGGTGAGGAGGTGAGCACAGGAGTGTGTCTGTAGTGTTACTGTGCTTGTACTGCTACTGCGATGTGCAGTCATGGGGCTGGGAGAGCAGTGGACATGGGAGAAAAAGATGCTGGCCTGGAGCATCTGTGTGAGGGGGAAAGACTGAGGAGCGCTGGGCCTATTGAGCCTGGATAATTGCAGCCTGAGAGGGGAGCTCATCAGTGCTCAGCAAGAGATAAAGGGTAAGGAGGATGAGACCAGATTCTTGGTGGTGGTGCTCAGTGACAGCGCAAGGGGCAGTGGGCACATATGGGAATCCAGGAGGTTCCATCTGAACAGAAACAGCAGGCTGCTCAGAGAGGTTGTGGAGTCTGGAGAGCTTCCAAACGCCCCCATGACACTGTGATCCTGGGCAAGCTACTGTGGGTGAGCCTAGTGGAGCAAAGAGGGTTGGACTGGATGGTCTCTAGAGGTCTAGCTCAGAAGTCAAGATTAGCTGAAGCAGAAACTTCTCTGCAGGGGTGGGTGGGCTGTGAGGGCTAGTGCCAAGCAGGAGACACCAGTTCTCTCAATAGCTCTGTGGTCTTGGTTGAATCTGAAGTGCTGCTGAAACATTGAGATCAGCTTTGATATTTGGCATGTTTTTGTGAGTAGCTTGTTGTAGTGCATGTACTGCTGGTCCTGGTGGCTTTAAGGCAGAATCCATGCAGCACCACCGCCGTGCCCTGTTGCCTCTGTGTAAATCAGCTGAGGTTAGATTTTGACAGCAGTAGTTGCAGAAAAAACTTGCTTCAGCATTTGTTTGAATTCAGATGGCAGGCCTACAAAAGGGAATGCTTCCTGACAGAGATGGTGATTCCACTTGCCTCCCTCTGTATACAAATCCCCTTTCTTTGCTCTCAACCATTAAAACAAACCCCACTGGGGATAGCTGTGCGAGCTGGAACAGCAAAGATGCAACAGTGACTGCTTGTGTTGTTCTCCAGGCAGGGCAGTGGTGATGGTGGAAGAGCAGAGATGACAAGGATGGGGAGGGGGAAAACCAGCAAATTTTCACACCAATTCTAGCACCTTTGATAAAGGTCTGATTCAAAGTGAAATTGCTGTGTGGCTGAAGTTCCTATCCATGCTACTGGACAGAGCTGTGGTATCATACTGCAAAATGACTGACATGGTCAACATGACCCTGTTAAATCTACTGAATCGCTGAGCTGCTTTCTGACTGCAGAGCTGCTGGTACCTCAGTAAGAGTTTTTGTGCTGAAGATATAAAAATCCCATTAGTAGTGTGAATATTCAGGCTTTGGTATTGTGAGTCCTCCTAATCCCATGGATAAGAGAAGCTGATAGCTGGGAGGAGTGGTGCTGCTGAGTCATTGGTTAGTTGGCTGCTCAGTGAATGGTTGGAGCAGAAACAAGGACCAGTTTTTCATAGTGAGGGTAACTGCTTACTGGAGAAATGCCCAGAGGTGGGACACTGTCACTTAAAGCCTTTAAAATGTGATTTATTACTTGAGAGACAGAGACAGGCTACCTCAAACTGGACATGTAAAGAAATATGGGCAGCAGGGGCAGGGAGGGGATTGTGCCCCTCTGCTCTGCTCTGCTCAGACCCCTCTGCAGTGCTGGGGCAGCTCTGGAGTCCTCAGCACAGCAGACAGGGACCTGTTGGAGCAGGGCCAGAGGAGGCCACAGCAATGCTGGCAGGGCTGGGAGGACTCTGCTGTGAGGCCAGGCTGAGAGAGTTGGACTTGTTCAGCCTGGAGAAGATTCCAGGGAAACCTTCTGGTGATGTTTCAGTGCATCAAGGGAGTGATCAAAAAGCTGGGGACAGACTTCTGAGCAGAGCCTGTTGTCAAGGTCAAGGAGTGATGGTGTGGACTAAAAGAGGAAGATTCAGAATGGAGAGAAGGAAGAAATGTTTGACACTGAGGTTGTCCCTGTCCCAGGTTGCCCAGAAAGGTGGTAGATGCCCCATTCCTGGAACTATTCTAGGTGAGATTGTTTGGGGCTCTGAGTAACCTTCTGAGCTCTGTGGCTCTTCACATGCTCCAGCAATCACTGTTCCAGTAGCTGCCTCCACTTGTACCTAGTGAGGTATACTGGGTCCCACAGTTACTGTTTTTGTGGAGCATTTTATGCAAGAAGAAGTAAAAAAAAAAACTCAGATGGGAAGACTTCACATTCTTGTCCCTGGGCCAAGTCCCTGGTTAGATTGACTATCATCATAGCTTTGTAGAATGGTTTGGGTTGGGAAGGACCTTAAAGGTCATCTAGTTCCAAACCCCTGCCGTGGACAGGAGCACCTTCCACTAGCCCAGGTTGCTCAATGCCTCATCCAGCTTGGCCTTGAACACCTCTAGGCAGGGGGCATCCACAACCTCCCTGGGCAGCCTGTTCCAGTGCCTCCCCAACCTCACCTTTCTTCCTCATCTCCAGTCTCAATCTCCCCTCTTCCAGCTCAAAGCCTCTGCCCCTCATCCTGTCACTACCAGCCCCTGTAAGAAGTCCCTCTCCAGCTTCCTTGTAGGTCACTCCTTGTACTGGTGATAATTTAAGATGTTCAAAGGTACAGGTGTCCCTCACACCTGTCCTGCTCTGCCCCAGCCCTAGGGAAGGAGCTGTGTCTACAGCTGTATGTGCTAAGTGGTTCAGTTCTCTCAGCTGCATTATCAGGAGGCTTGGTGTTGGCAATCTGCAGGAGGACTCTCTGTTAGTACTTCTGACAAGCTTCTGTACTGAGATGTCTGCATGCCAACAAGGTGGAAATGAACTGGAGCTGCCTTGCTACACTCGAAGGACTTTAGCTTGTACAGCTCTGTCTGTGCTCATATGTGCTGTAGCTTAATAGGAACAGATCAGCGTCCCGAGGTGGTGCAGCCTGGGCTCTGCTGTCTGCATTGCACTCTCTTCAGGGCATTTACAGAGCACTGGCTGAGCTCTGGTCTCATGAACCCAATGTCCATTAGTGGAACCCATCTCCTGGTTTTCAACTCATCCAAAAGGCATCTGGGCCTCGTGCAGTGAGGCTGCTCTGGGCTGTGAAGCCGGGGAGAGCAAAGTGGAAGCGATAGGTGGACTCATTTCAACAGCCTGCTCCTGCCTCACGTTAAAATGGTAATGTAGGGGCACCCAGGGAGAAGTAAAATGGCACTGCTTGGAACAGCTGAATGTTTGCCTTTCTGCATAATAGATGAGTCTAGATCTGAGATCCAAAGATATTCCTGGGGGAAAAAACAACCCACCCCACACGGGTTCAGCACTATGGTCACGTTGTGTGGGTGAGTAAACTGGTGTGGAAGCATAGGGAGCAAGCAGCTGCAATTACAGGCTGGTGTCCTGGAGCAGGCATTTAGTTTGTGCTGTGCCCATTGGCAGGTTTCATTTTTGGGGGGGGTGAATCACCTGCTACCCACCTCAGGGTGCAGGCAGCACCCTCCACCAACAGCATACCCAGAGGTGCCACTTGGGCAAAGCCATCGTGTTCAGCACAGGCAGAATGGGGACTCCCTACCGTAACTGTGGTTTGGTTTGCATCACCACCAAGCATGGCAACAGCAATAAATAAGTAGAATCAGAGAATGGCTTGGGTTGGAAGGGACATCAGAGGTCATATACTCCAAGCTCCTTGCCATGGGTATAGACACCTCTCAACTATGCTCGATTGCTCAAGGCCTTATCCAACCTGGCCTTGAACACCTCCAGGGAAGAACCATCCACAACCACTCTGGGCAACCTATTCCAGTGTCTCACCACCCTCATACTGAAGAACTTCTTCCTAAGATGCAGTCTAACCCTGCTTTCCCTCAGCTTAAAACTGTTCTCCATTGACCTGTCTCTAGACACTCATGAAAAGTCCCTCTGCAGCCTTCATGTAGGACCCCTTCAGCTATTGGAAAGCTGCTCTGAGGTCTCCCTGGAGTCTTCTCTTGTGCAGGCTGAACAACCTCAACTCCCACAGCCTGTCCTCACAGCAGATGCACTCCAGCCCTTGGGTCATCTTTGTGGCCCTCCTCTGGGCCTTCTCCAGCAGTTCCATGCCCCATGATGGGGCAGCAAGCAGTTATTGCTTTAGTATTACTGGGAATCAGCTCTTCCTGAAAAGTAACATCACCCTTCATGTTTCTAAGTCCCCAGCCTGTGAACACAGAAGGTTGAAGACTTAGTGTGGTATTTAGAACTCTCTTTCAGTGCAGAAGGAGCTGTGCATACTCTGCAGTAGCCAACTGGGTGACTCCTGTTAGTCTGAGTTTGCAGGGCAGGAACAAGGCAGTGTGAGGTCACTGATGGAGGTCACTCTCGTGAAAAGTCCCTTTGCAGCCTTCCCATAGGATCCATTTAGGTATTGGAAGGCAACTCTAAGGTCCCCCTGGAGCTCCCTCTTCTCCAGGATGAGCAGTATCAGCTCCCTCAGCCTATCCTCATAGCAGAGGTGCTCCAGCCCTTGAATCATTCAGGTTTGATTTAGGCTGGTGACATTAAGAACAGGCCAACACTGGGTCTGCTGGGGCCGTGGTGTAATCAGAAGGAGCTCCCTGGTTTTCATTTCAGTCACTTTGCAGTTACCTTTTGTGAGGAGAATCAAATTACCTGATCAGAGAGGTGACAAATCTTCAATAATTCATTAAATTCTAATGACATTACAACGTCCTGATTTGTTCCCCTCTGAGTTTGTTTCATTTTGTTTCTACTGTAGCATAGACTCCATGTTTTAGATCCAAGGCTGCTCACCCAGGTATTGCAAACCAGCCTGTCACCTGGAGAATTGATAGCTGGCATAGCCTGACTGTAGTGCTGCTAAATGGGTTTGCATCTCAACAGGATAATTATATTGATCGTGGCTTAGAACTTAAGCAATTGGATTGTGGTTGCATAAAGTGTGTTTCAAAACTCTCATATAAGCTGTGTGATGGAGAAAAACCTCCCAGCAAAACCAGAGCACCACCATTGTTTGGTCAAACACTGCCCATCTGATACAAATTAAGGGATTTTCAACCCAGAGCCTGCTTGAAAAGAGAGAAACTGCCACCAGTTCTTGGCCCTTTGCCCCCTCTGACAACAGAACTCCTGCAGGACTTGCTGTGTCGAGCCTTACTGCAGTCCAACTCTCAGCAGATGCTTGAAATGTTGGAGTTCAGCCCCAACAAATGTTCTGTGAGGGTTTTACCTTTAAGAGGATTGATCTGGGGCTTTTGAGTGGAATATTGGGGTATGAAGGTGCTGTTGGGTATGGTAGTGGAGTCTGAAGGGAGCATTGGGTCTGGTATTCAGGTATGAAGGTGCTGTTGGGTATGGTAGTGGAGTCTGAAGGGAGCATTGAGTCTGGTATTCATGTATGAAGGTGCTGTTGGGTATGGTAGTGGAGTCTGAAGGGAGCATTGGGTCTAGTATTCAGGTGTGAAGGTGCTGTTGGGTATGGTAGTGGAGTCTGAAGGGAGCATTGGGTCTAGTATTCAGGTGTGAAGGTGCTGTTGGGTATGGTAGTGGAGTCTGAAGGGAGCATTGGGTCTGGTATTCATGTATGAAGGTGCTGTTGGGTATGTTAGTGGGCTGTGAATGTGTTAGGTATGGTAGTGGGGTGTGAAGGTGGCATTGGGCATGGTGCTTGAGTATGAAGGTGGTGTTGGATGTGGTAGTGGGCTATGAAGGGAGCACTCTTGTGTGGGATGCACGGCCCTGTGGACTGCTGTGCTGGTGCTGATGCCTGCAGATTGAAGGCAGCATGTGAGGTGCCCATGAAACCCACTGGCCTGATGTGGTCTGGACATCCAAGACAGGAGAACCAAGTTGACACAGGTCTGTTCTGAGCTCAGTGCAGTGCCAGCCGTGATTGGCTGAGCTGGCAGAAAAGAGAAATCTAAAACTCAGAGGTTGAATGTGGTCTCCAGCTGATCAGGAGCAAAAGGACCTGTATGAAACCATCCTTTTCTTCTGAAGGCAAGCTGAAGAGTGTTAGAGAGAAAAATCTTAAGATGTCAACTGGTACTGTTCTGCCCAAACCAGCCAGCAAGGCAGTGCTTGATCAGGGAGGTGGAGGCCTACCTTCTGGTGGGCATAATCGCTTTGAAGAAGCAGACAGTGTCCTTGAGATGAATAACACTGGCTTGACTCTGAGACCCTGAGTGCCCATTTACCCTCTCTGCTTCTTGTTTTGCAGGCTGGGCGCAAAGAAAGAAGCGATGCCCTGAACTCTGCCATAGATAAGATGACCAAAAAGACCAGAGACTTGAGAAGACAGGTAACAAAGACAGAAACTGCTCACTTGTGGGGACAAAGGAGAACATTCCTGCATGTCTGCCCTCCTCTGTTGCTTTGTGCCTAGCGGGCAGCACTTCTATCTAGTGAATTAAAAGCTAGAAGCTTCCAAGGGGAAGCACTGGGTGGAAATGTAGTCCCTTGTAAACTGTGTAATAAAAGTGTGGGATTCTTAATCATCCTCACGACAAGAGAGATTTAACAAAGCAGAAACCAACTCCCCTTTTTATGGATTGTGAAGATAGTCAGGTATGGTTTAGGGATTCTGATGGCAATTCAGCTCAGAGAGCCTGTTTTCTTTGAGGGCTGTATTTATGTAACACGAATCTTTTGTCCCTTTGGGTTTTAAAGCACTATATTCCTCCTTTCAAGTAAATGTGAATATGGATCAAGTTTTTTGAAAAGAAAAAAAAGAAAAAGAAAAGGGAGGGAAAAAAAATTAAAAAAAAGAAAAGTTTTTATTCCAGTAGAAAAATAACACAGTTAAATCAGCATGTTGTTTAATCAGCCAAGGGAAGGCAGCAAATTTACTCAGGCAAAACCAATATGAACTGTTAAATCAATATTTGTGGCCAAACTGGTGACTTGCACTTATATAACTAATCCAGCTTTTTTTTTTTTTTGTCTTTAAGGAGATTTAATTTAAATTGACAAGATATAGACAAGACTTAGTGCAGGGAAAGCTTTGACCACACAAAGGACAAAAAAAAAAAAAAAAAGGGATCAGCCAAAAAAGAACT
>VWZE01001772.1:13989-26871 GCA_013396675.1 Eubucco bourcierii | reverse complement strand
TCTTGCTGCAGCCCAGCACACAGTTGCTGTCTGGGCTGCACTCACACTGCAGGCTCATGTTGAGCTTTTCATCACCCCACACCCCCACGTCCTTTTCCTCAGGGCTGCTCTCAGCCATTCCCCACCCAGCCTGGAGCTGTGCTTGGCATTGTGCCTACCCAGGTGCAGGACCTTACACTTGGCCTTGTTGAATGTCATGAGGTTGGCCTGGGCACAGCTCTGCAGCCTGTCCAGGTCCCTCTGGATGGATCCCTGCCCTCTAGCAAGTGACTGTGCCACACAGCTTGGTGCTATCTGCAGACTTGCTGAGGCTGCACTGATTCCTCTGTCCATGGCACTGACAAAGATGTCAAACAGCACTGGTGCCAGTACTGACCCCTGAGGGACACCACTTGGCACTGCTCTCTAAGTGGACATTGTGCCCTTGATCACCACTCTCTGTGTGCCACCATCCAGCCAATTCTTTATCCAGCCTAAACCTTCCCTAGGGCAACTTGAAGCCATTTCCTCTCATCCTATCACTTCTCACTTGGGAGAAGATACTGACCCCCACCTAGCTCCAGCCTCCTTTCAAGGGGAAGGTCTCCCCTCAGTCACTTCTCCAGGCTGAGCAACCCCAGTTCCCTCAGCTGATCCTCACCAGCCCTGTTCTCCAGACCCTTCACCAGCTTTGTAGCCCTTCTCTGGACCTGCTGCAGCCCCTCAATGGGCTTCTTGGAATGAGGGGCCCAAAACTGTCACTGGTACTCAAGGTGTGACCTCAGCAGTGCTGATTACAGGGGGACAGATGATCCTTTGTATCTATTAGCCACCTGATGACTAAGTTTATACAGAGCATTTAGAACCAGCACCTTTGGAGGTGAGAGGGGACTGGCTTGAACCATGCCATAGATGTTCTGTCTTCACACTTGCCATCAGAGGTCTGTACCAATACTGAAAGACAGGTCTTGGGTGCAAAGGGCAGACAAGCAGAGCTCTTGACACCCAGATCAGATACTGATTTGGAATGTTGTACTGAGCTCTGGGCATGTTAATCTCTCCAAACTCAACATTTTCCAGGCTGCAGTCATTATCAGTCATTGCTGTACTATCTGAGCACCTCCTTTGTCTGTTCAGTAAGCTAATTTATAGGGGAGGGGAAATAATCTTCAACCTCAAGTTTGTCTTCGACTTGCATTCATTGTGTATTGTAAGAGCAGTGTCATTGCAGCATGGGCTGGCAAACAGAGGCAGAGACAGGCCAACTCCAGGCTAATTTCCTATTTTAAGATGGAGAGCAAAATACCTCTCCCAAAGAGCTTACTTTCTGTAATTTGTCTGTAGATAACCTTGGCAGCAATTTAAAATAAATGGCTTCAGTAAATGGCCACTAGAACTCTTAATGTGCCCTCTGAAGTCTGACACTCTTGAAGAACCAATGCACTTCCCTTGTAAGTTCATTTTATTAGTCAACTAATTATAAATAAATTAAGTTCTGCTGGTAGAACAAGCTTTCCTTACATTTATAATCAGCAAAGTAAGAAAACCTCAAGAGGGGAAAAAAAAAAACCAACAACCCAGTCCTTCCACTTTGCAATGAAACTGGAGATACAAATTTAATCCATCATACATAAGTAAAGGCAAGTGACCTTTTAATAGGATAATTTTTGTTCTTGTAATGTTTCTTGTTTCTTTTTTTTTTTTTTTTTGAGGCCAGTCTTCTTAATGCTACACCAAATTATGTAGGAAAAGGTCTGGAGAATGCTGGTAGAGATTAAAAGTTCTCCAGGAAAAGGAGTAAGAGACCTCAGGGACCTCAGGGTAATCTTTCTATCCAGGTTTCATTGTAAGTACACATGGGAGAAGCAAGGTCATCAGTAACCTGGCAGTGAAACTGATGAAGTGTTTGAAGATGCATTTGAACCTTCATGTGTCTGGACAGTGACTGGGGGGTTGGAGGCATTCTTCTGTTTGAAGAACATCCTGGTTAGCTGCTGCTACTGGGAGGAGAGGCATTTCTGCTATACTCTTTGCACAGGGGCAGTCATCATGCTGCCTGAGTGTGGGGCTTGGTCTTGAAGCACTCAGGTCCTAGGGAGGTGCAAAGGGTGCAGAAGTTGGAGGTGAATAAGGCTAAGGCTTGAGAAACTGTTCATAGAATCATAGAATGGTTTAGATTGGAAGGGAGCTTAAAGCTCATCCAGTTCCAACCCCCTGCCACGGGCAGGGACACCTCCCACCAGCCCAGGTTGCTCAAGGCTTCATCCAGCCTGGTCTTGAACCCCTCCAGGGAGGGGACATCCACAACCTCCCTGGACAACCTGTGCCAGTGTCTCCCCATCCTCACTCTGAAGAATTTCTTCCTAATATCTAAGATCTTCTTCCCAAAGCAGACCTGATCCTGTGGTGTGCTTGATGAGCTCCCTTTGAAATACTCCAGAACAAAACTGATTTTTGTGTCTCATCTGGGGCTCATCGGCAGAGGCAGGTCCTTTCAACAGGCAGGCAGGAGCTAACGGTTTGACGCTAGCAGTCCGTGGCTGGCAGTCCGTGGCTGGCAGTCCCTCTTAAAGCCCTCTCAAAGTCCCCCTAGATAATGTGTCCCATTGCCATATCTCTAAGCTGGAGCGATTTGCTCTCCCCGTTTAAACCCGTGGGGGTGGGGTAAGGTACTTAACGCCTACTCCTTTCACATTCCAAACCCGGGGAACCAGAGGTGGGGGGTAGCAGAACTCGCAGCCCATTCGAACCTCCAGTGGGGCAGGGCCTTGGGTGTGCCCCACCACAGTCACACCAGAGCCTTCTCCAGGCTGTTAATGTCCTTTCACCTCATCAGAATGAGCCCCACATTTACCCTGTTCCTTTTTCCTTTGCAAACAGAAGCATTTGGCACTAAAGGGCTATCAGGGAAAGAGGTCAGGAAGGATAAAGCACAGCTGAGCATTGGTGCTTTTGACTTGATATCTTCAGAGGCAGGTAAAAACCCACTTGGGTCCTGGCCTGCTCCATTTTCCAGTGAGTGTTAATTCCAACAGCATTTTTAAGTAGCTTTTTGGGCGCAGCTTTTAGAGCTGTGACATGAATGTTTTAATCCTTGCTATACAACTAAAAGCCTTGATGCACGTCTGGATTTTCATCATCTTAGTCATTAGCAATATTGGATTATTAGTCATGTAGTGTCATCAAGGAGTTGTCTGAAGTCTGCTTGGAGCTCATTGCTCTTAGCATTTTGTCGCCTTCTTCACGAGCATAATGGACTTCTAATTACCGTTAAACTCGCCGTGAAGGGTTGTCTGTATCACCAGCAACTAGTCTCAGCAGCACCGAGTTGGAAGCCTTGAGGAAGGCCATGAGGCAGCATGCTTTGAGTGATCAGAGAATCCTAGAATGGTTTGGGTTGGAAGGGACCATAAAGCTCAGCCAGTTCCAACTCCCCCCTGCCATAGGCAGGGACAACTCCCGCTAGAACAGGTCACTCAAGGCTTCATCCAACCTCACCTTGAACACTTCCAGGGAGGTTGTGATCTTTGATCACATTCCGTGATTCTATGCTCCACAACCTTCCTGGACAACCTGTGCCAGTGTCTCACCACCCTCACTGGCAAGAACTTCTTCCTAGCATCCAGTTTCAATCTCCCCTCTGCCAGTTCAAACCCATTGACCCTTGTCCTGGCATTGCAAGCCCTTGTCAATAGTCCCTCCCCAGCCTTCCTGTAGGCCCCCTTCAGGTACTGGAAGGCTGCTCTAAGGTCTCCTGGAAGCCTTCTCTTGTCCAGGCTGAAGAGCTCCAACTCTTGTAGCCTGTCCTCATAGCAGAGGTAGGCCTTGGTAAGCACAGGGGGTTGTTGTCATAGACTCATAGAATCACCTGTGTTCAAAGGGACTACTAAAGGTCATTTAGTCCAACCCACCTGCAGTAAGCAGAGACATCCTCAACTACATCAAGTTGCTCAGATCTCTCTCAAGCCAACTAGATCAGGTTACCAGTGCCACCTGAAGTCTGATCTTGAGTATCTCCAGGGATGGATCTTCAACCATCTCTCTAGGCATCCTGTTCCAGCACCCTCATGGTGCAGAACTTGTACCAAACATCCAATCTAAATCTACTCTGCTCTCATTTCAAACCATCGCTCCTCATCCTATCACTGCAGCCCTTCGTACGCAGTCTCTCTGCAGCCTTCTTGCAGAACCCCTTCAGGTACTGGAAGGTGGTGATTAGATCTCCCCTGAGCCTTCTCTTCTCCAGGCTAAGCATAGTTCTTCAGGTGCTGTCCAAACATCACTGCTAGAAGTGCTTTTATTTGCTTAGAAGTATCCGAGATGAGGATTTGCTTTGCAAGATTGGGTCTATGTTACACACCAGTGGAGTGATTTCTATCATGGCAGCTCAGAGGGACCCCTCTGACTAATGTGTTTCGTGCTTATAACAACATTTTAGCACTTTAACTTGTTTGTCTGAGGAAGGAATCCTTCCTGTGCCAATAGTTACATCTGCTGCCACAGCTGCATCGACGAGGGACACTGTGCCCACGTAACACACTGCTGTTCCTTTACCAGCCCTGCTCTCTGTCAGCCCTATGGGAAGGGTAATCCACCAGTCTGGAAATAAAGGTATTCCTGTGCTGCTGGCACTTTACTGCTGGGGGTGTGTTTTATGCTCTAGATCTATTAGTTCCCTTCAAACACCTCTTCCCCTCTCTTTGATTGAAAACCTTTCCTCTTGGCAAGAGAGAGAGAAGTGCTCTCCCTCCTGCACTTGCTGCTCAGTAAACGGAGCCCAGTTCAATTTGTCATCTTGCACAAGCTCTGGCTTTGCCAACTGTGTGAAAATCTTCCCTTCTTGATGAAACTTTGCCATCACGTGGGGGCTGCACGTGTTGGAGAGAGACATTTCCTGGGGTGGGGCTGGAAGGAGCTCGCCAGGATTTCACAGGACTGCCCAACATGGCAACAGGTAGCTGGAGATGGCTCGGGAGCCAAATGCAAAGCTGCATTCCTTACTTAGACTTTCAGACACACAGACACAAGGTGAAAGGTGCAGGCTTTGAGATTTAACTCCAAAAGAAAGGTGGTCACCCATGAAAACATGAAGCAGTTGCCCTCAGTATTCTAGGGAGCATAAAGTATCATCTCTGATCCCACTTCCTCTTTCAGTCAGCTGCCAGCCAGCTGAAATCCAAGTCCCTGAACCGCTTATTTCTCACTGGCTAAAAGTTTTGAATCAAAGATAAAAACTTTCTCCTTGCCAATTGTGTTTCACCTAGCTGAAATTTCCCCTCAACATGTTCCTAGCCAGACTTGATGCTGCAGAGCTCTGGAAATAGTTCTCTCAATTTCAGTCAGCAAAGGAGGGGATTCTGCACCTTTACTGTGCTGTCCTCAGACCCCATCTGGAGTCCTGTGTGCAGTTCTGGAGCCCCCAGCACAGGAAGGACATTGAAGTGTTGGAGTGGGTCCAGAGGAGGCCACTAAGATGCTCAGAGGGCTGCAGCAGCTCTGCTGTGAGGACAGGCTGAGAGAGTTGGGGCTTTGCAGCCTGCAGAAGAGAAGGCTTCCAGGAGACCTTAGAGTAGCCTTCCAGTATCTGAAGGGGGCTATAGGAAGGCTGGGGAGGACTGTTGACAAGGTCTGGCAATGACAGGACAAGGGGCAATGGGTTTAAACTGGCAGAGGGGAGATTTAGACTGGATGTTAGGAGGAAGTTGTTTGCAGTGAGGGTGATGAGACACTGGCACAGGTTGCCCAGGGAGGTTGTGGCTGCTCCCTCCCTGGAGGTGTTCAAGGCCAGGTTGGATGAGGCCTTGAGTAACCTGTGCTAGTGGGAGGTGTCCCTGCCTATGGCAGGGGGTTGGAACTGGATGATCTTTGAGGTCCCTTCCAACCTTACCATTCTATGATTCTATAGGTGAGTTCAGGAGCCACATAGTGTTGCAGGTGAAGGACTTTGTAAGAAACAGGGCTTGAAGAGTTGACCCTTGGTGCAGAGCAGGGAGAGTGCAGGAACCAGCTTTGACTTATCCTGAAGAGTCTGCTGTGAGGGACCTTCATCACTCCTGCTCTCCCCTTGCCCTGGGGTCTTCTGATCTAGTGTGAGGTGTCCCTGCCTATGGCAGTGGGTTGGAACTAGATGATCCTTGAGGTCCCTTCCAACCTTACCATTCTATGATTCTATGATTCTGTTGCCTACAAGAAGCTCTTGCAAGGTACCTTCTGTGGAGCTGCAGCCACTCATAAGTCATAAAAAATCACAGAGTAGTTGACAGCCTCACTCCTGGTAGCTTACTCCAGAGTCCCAGGGGGCTTGAACTGAAGTCTTCCTGCCATCTCTCCAGGCACTGGCAAAGTGAAACTCTTTTGAGTGATTCATAATTAGCAAAACTAAAGAGTTTATAGGAGTACACAGCTAGAACACAGCCTTATGCAGTACCTCTTAGGGCTGGACGTTAAAATGGTCACATTTGTCTTGAATAATGCTTGCAGTGTACGAGCGAATGAATAAATGTATAGGCCTGGTGAATAATAAAAGCCTTTTGGAAAGAGGGATGGAAGTTACATAATTGACATCTCTTCAGTGAGTCCTCAGAGCCCTTAGTTGCCACTTAGCTTTGTCAGAACAGTTGTTGCTGCTGACAAATTAATTTCATGGGCTTTGACCATCATGGAGTGAATCTGGACCCTTTTCTTAATAATAGGGAGGGGGGAGAGAAATTAGCTGTGCTGTATTGGTGTTCTGTGAGGATGTCAGATGCACTCTTCTTTAGCAGGTCCTCAAGAGGAATATGTTGAATGGTTGCCTGTCTCTTTTTTTTTTCTTTCTTTTTAAATTGCATTTAAAATAGGCGATTTAAAACTGCTTAAAAGTGGGAATTTACATTCCTGGAGACATTGTAAAACGAAAAGCAGTAAAAAAAAAATAATTAGAGCAAGAAGCAGAAGTTTTGTACTTTAATCAGGAAGTAAAATGCCAGGAAAACCTTAGAAAGTGTTTGTTTCCATGATGTTGAGCTTCCCCCAGTATGAATGGGCTGTAAATGGGTGTATGAATGTGTTTGTTAATTTTACACAGGGCTTGTGAGCAAGAGTTTGTGTATCCCCTCCAAACTGATGTTTGGAGAGGCTACAGGTTAGTGCCAAATTGAAAAAAAAAAAAGTTCTTCAGTGGTAAGACCATCTCAAAACTCTTTATTTCTGCGCTGCTGTGCTTACAGCTGCAGATTCTGAGTTGTCAGGCTCTCAGTATTTCGTTAGTGTTTGATGTAATCCTTCCTTGTAACAATGCTGTGGCAGAGGCAGCTCTGCCCATCTCAAATTATGCAGCAATAAACACATTACTGGACCTCCTCCAGGTTGCACCATTGCTGGAGGATTGCACCCAGCAACCATTTAGGAGGGCTGGACCTATCTGAGAAGCTGTCCTAAAAACATAGACTCATAGAATGGTAAGGTTGGAAGGACCTCAAGGATCATCTAGTTCCAACCCCCTGCCATAGGCAGGGACACCTCCCACTAGCACAGGTCACTCAAGGCCTCCTCCAACCTGGCCTTGAACACCTCCAGGGAGGGAGCAACCACAACCTCCCTGGGCAACATGGCCTGCAAACAAGGAGGAGAAACTCAAGGTTGCATCTCTGGAGTCAATACAGGTACACAAAGCAAAGCTTTTGGTACCAACCTTCAGGGTCAGCCTTTGAAAGCCTTGGGAAAGATGATTTTGTGGGTTAGAGATTCTAGCTCTATTTTTTTCCTCTTAGGCTGGGGTGACAGTGGCTGGAGAGCAACCAAACAGAAAGGGATCTGGGGGTGCTGATTGACACCCACCTGAACATGAGCCAGCAGTGTGCCCAGGTGGCCAAGAAGGCCAATGGCATCCTGGCCTGCATCAGCAAGAGTGTGGCCAGCAGGAGCAGGGAGGTCATTCTCCTCCCTGTACTCTGCACTGCTTAGGCCACACCTTGACTACTGTGTCCAGTTCTGGGCCTCTCAATTTAAGAAGGGCATTGAGGTGCTTGAGTGTGTCCAGAGAAGGGCAACGAGGCTGGGGAGAGGCCTGGAGCACAGCCCTATGGAGAGAGGCTGAGGGAGCTGGGATTGGTTAGCCTGGAGAAGAGGAGGCTCAGGGGNCCCTGGAGGTGTTCAAGGCAGGTTTGGACGTGGCACTTGGTGCCATGGTCTGGTCTTGAGGGCTGTGGTAAGAGGTTGGACTTGATGAGCTTTGAGGTCTCTTCCAACCTTGGCGATCCTGTGAGACTGTGTTTTTTGCCTCTCATTGAACAAGCAGCCTGTTGATCCTTGAGTGAAGAGCTCTGAGTGAAATAACCTCTCTACCTGAACCAGGATGTCTGTGCATAGGGAAGGTTCAGCAGTACAAAGCTGCAGCACCTTGCTTACTTATTTCCAACAGTGCTATGTAAGAATCACTGAACTGTTTTGGTTGGAAAAGACTTTTAAGATCAAACCCAACCATTCTCCAGCTCTACCAAGTCTGGTGCTCAACCAACTCCCTCAACACATCTTAAACACTCAGGGATGGAAATTCAGCCACCTCCCTGGGCAGTTTGTTCCAGTCTTTGAGAACCTTTTCAGAGAAGAAGTTTCTTCAAACACCCAACCTAAACCTCCCTTGGTGCAACTTGAGGCCATTTCCTCTTGTCCTGTCACTTGCTACTAGGGAGAAGAACTGACACCCACCTCACTACATCTTCCTTATAAGAAGACCACCTAAGAAGCTTAGTGATGACCCCAAAACTCCTGTAGCTGAGGCTTTGCACTGCTGGAAGTCACAGCTCCTCAGTGATTATCTGAACAAATTTCAAGTGAAAAAAAGAAATAAAAGATATTTTATGTTTGATCTGCTCTAGGTGATCCCAGGCCTACAGAGTGTCAGGGGTTGGAAGACACCCAAAGAGATCATTGAATCCAACCCCCCTACCAGAGCAGGACCATAACCTAGCTCAGGTCACAGAGGAACACATCCAGACAGGCCTGGAAAGTCTTCGGAGAAGAAGGATCCTGCTCTGGCAGAGGGGTTGGACTAAATTATCTTTAGAGGTCCATTCCAACCCCTAACCTTCTGTGATTCTCTGTATTTTAGGTGCAAAAGGTAGAACTTGCCCATTGTTAGAGGAGGCAGATTTCTCCCAACAGCTGCCAGCACAAACACAGGCTGACAAAGTGCCACTGATGGAGGATAAAATTGCCTTAGAAACATCAAGATTTTTTTCCTCCTCACAATGAGTAAATTCTGAAGAAGCAAACTAACTGGGATGTGAGGTGAAATATATTCCACTGGGACAGGTGGTGCAATATATTTTTCATATTGGAGTTTTACCTTCTTGCTGGGGATTTTTAGCTTGGAGGAGACTGAGAGGTGACCTCATCAATGTTCATAAATATGTGCAGTGTGAGTGCCAGGAGCCTGGAGCCAGACTCTGCTGGGTGATGCCCAATGACAGCACAAGGGGCAATGGGTGGAAGCTGAGGCATAGAAAGTTTCATTTAAACATGAGGAGGAATTTTTTCCCTGTGAGGGTGACAGAACACTGGAGCAGGCTGCTCAGCAGGGTTGTGGAGTCTCCCTCTCTGGAGATATTCAAAACCCACCTGGATGTGTTGCTGTGTGATCTGGTCCAGGCGATCCTGCTCTGGCAGGGGGGTTGAACCAGATGAACTTTAGAGGTCCCTTCCAGCCCCTGACATGCTGTGATTCTGTGATTCTGCTAACTGACCTTGTGCAGGGAGGTAGCACCTGCCTCTGGAAGGAACCAGCTGGGTAAATGCCTCATCTCATCTCGCAGTCCTCTGATGTCATCCTTCATACCAATCAGATTGGAGTTTCAAAACTGCTCAGTGCATGAAACCCACTTTTTCAGATGAGTTCATCCAGCTCTGAGTTCTACTTGGCACCGCTTCCCGAGTTCAGCTTGAGGAAATGGTTGTGTCTGTGCACTGCTGCTCAGTGCTTTTGTCACTGGGGCTGAATTTCAGCTCCTTCAGCTAGCCGTGGGCAGCTGCTTTGGGTCCGTCCTGCCTGGCGGGGTCCGGCGAAGCCACCTCTGGGAGCTGGTTGTGTACTCTGTGAAGTGAGAGAGCCTGGATACTGCAGCAGAAGATGCTTGAAATGGATGTGTCAGTGCTGAAGAGGTATCTGAACGGCATCAGTCTGCTTTCTCCAGCCTGTCTTCCTTCCCAGGGTATTTTTAACTTTGTTCAAGAGATTGCTCGTTATGGCTGATTACATTATTGGCGACTTTTTTTTTTGGTCTCCTTTGATGCCTCTGCCAGTCGTGCTTATGTAAAGGGGCTTGATGATGTTGAATGGTAAGAATGAACAAATGCAGCAGGGATTCAATTGCTGTTTTGCTCTCCAGCACAAGTGTTCTTTCTAAATCAAGGCTGACCACTTACTGTGTCAGTCAGCTACGTTGGTGGAGAAATGGAGAAGCTATACTCTTTCCGTTTGATTTAAGGAGAAATTTTGTTTGCTTGAGGTGCTCTGTTTCATTTGGTGGTTTTAGGAATGTCTGATTTGTGAGTGCTCTGCATGCCTTAAAACAAATTTGGTGGTGCTTGATCTTGATCTTAGCTGAGGAGTCCTGGGTATTGTGCCTCTCAAGTAACTCTTGAGAGCAGTGCCCTGTCCTCTCTCCAGACAGGGAATTGGAAGCTATCAGTGGGTTACTGATGAGGGCTTCTTTCAGGTACTTTGAAGATGAAATTTCTTACTCACCCAAGCATCCATCTCAGGTGGTCCATGCAATTCTAGAATTCATAGATTCACAGAATGATTTAGCTTGGAAGGGACCTTAAAGATCATCCAGTTCCAACCCCTCTGCCACAGGCAGGAACTTTTCCCACTAGCTCAGATTGCTCAAGGCCTCATCCAACCTGGCACTGAACACCTCCAGGGAGGGAGCATCCACAACCTCCCTGGGCAACCTGTGCCAGTGTCTCCCCACTCTCACTGTCAAGTATTTCTTCCTGATCTCCAGTCTCAATCTCCTCTCTTCCAGCTCAGAGCTATTCCCCATTGTCCTGTCACAAGCCCTTCTCAAAAGTCCCTCTCCAGCCTTATCGTTGGGCCCCCTCTAGGTACACCTGATAGTGGTGCTTGAGAACACCTCCCTGCAATGTCATTTACTACTCAATTAATTAGTTGACACAGCTCTTCCATTTCAAGCTTTAAGAGCTCTGTGAGTGTTTCCCAGTAGCTTGACAGAGTCTTCCCAGAGGTGCAGTAAACGCTGAGTTACCGCGAACTGAGGGACACGTCGCGCTCCACAGTCACCTCTTGCTGCTGCTGCATCCCTGCTTCGCTCTGATGTTTAGCAAATAGCTGGCTGGGAAGTGAGGCTGCTGCTCTGGCAGAGCAAGTCACCCTCCAGAGCGAGTTAGCTTTCTTTTGGCCCAGCACACTGTGACAAAGTGTGGAGATGGGGAGACGCAGCTCTAGGTTGGGCTGTGGCAGCCAGCAGTTGGATTGCCTTGAACTGCCAAAGCCCCTCAGTCAGGGAAGCACACACACTTCTTTCATCGAGCTTGGCAGGCCCAACCAGGCCCTTTCTGCAGAAGAATTGCCATCAGTGAGGTATTCAGGAGAAAAATGACTGTTCAAAAATGACTGTGCAAAAAAAATAACCCCAAAAAACCCTACCACCAACCTCAAAATTTCATCATACCGTGGCGGGGACGCTCGATTAGCAACTTCTTTGCCTCTCTGTATTCAGACAGAGCAGGGTCTCTGTGTGCTTTGATTCATCACACTGGGCTTGAGAGAGAGAGCACAACATCTCCAGATAGCGGCGAGGCTGATTTTGTCGTGCTTCAATGTCCCTTTCATTCAGCTCCTGCTCAATAGAGCTTTGTGGAGTTCTCTCTCCTAGAGGCTGTGGCTGCTGCCGCGGAGGCAGGAGCGGTGTGGAAATATGGACCATAAAAAATATTGGCAAACTGGTGGTTCTCAAAAATATGACCTGTGCTTAAAGCAACAGCAAACTCTTTATTTGACTTTTAAATCATGGCATCTCTGTGGCTTTTGATTCTTTGGAGCCTCTAAACAAAAGCCTGATATAGAGCAGCTCGCTGTGAGCTGGGGCTTTAAGGCATGGCAGAGCTACAGGGGGAAAGATGCCCCTGTGGTCAAACTGAAATCCCTTCCTGATAGGGCATTACAGCTGGTGGTGGTAGTGCCATGCAGAGAGGAGCTGAGCCAGAGCCTGCAGCAAATGTGGCACCAGAAAGGAGAGAGAAAAGAGCCTCAGCTGACCTGGTTGCAAACTGCACAACCTTGCAAGGAACTGAAGCCTTACTCCTCGATTCCATTTCTTATTATGTAGGTCTTGTCTGAGAAACTGGTGGAAAAGGAAGTTGAGGAGTAGGGCACTAATATTTCTGACAACTGGCAGAGTGTTTTGTCATGGTGATGCTGTGTGGTCTGTCAGCAGGAGTTTGTTTTCATAGAATCATAGAATGGTTTGAGTTGGAAGCAACTTTAAAGATCATCCAGTTCCAACCTCCCTGCCATGGGCAGGGACATCTCCTACCAGACCAGCTTGCTCAAGGCCCCATCCAACCTGCCTTTGAACCATTCCAGGCTTGGAGTCCCAACAACTTCTCTGGGCAACCTGTTCCAGTGCCTCACCACTCTCAGGGGGAAAAATTTCTTCCTAACGTCTGATCTCAATCAAGCTTTGTCTGTTTGAAGCCATCGCCCCTTATCCTGTCACTCCATGCCTTTGTGAAAAGTCCCTTCCCAGCTCTCCTGTAGCCCCCTTAAGGCCCTGGAAGGCTGCTCTAAGGTCTCCTATCTGGAGTACTATGTACAGTTCTGGAGCCCCCAGCACAGGAAGGACATAGAACTGTTGGAGCGGGTCCAGAGGAGGCCACCAAGATGATCAGAGTGCTGGA
>VWZE01001771.1:164563-175691 GCA_013396675.1 Eubucco bourcierii | reverse complement strand
GCTGCAGAGCCCTTCTGCCCTCCAACCCAGCAACATCAGCCCCCAGCTTGGTGTCAGCTGCAAATTTGCTGGTGACTGACTTGATGCCCTGGTCCAGATCATCACTGAAGATGTTACAGAGGATGGGGCCCAGCACTGATCCCTGGGGGACACCGTGGATATAATTGTAAATACTTGTAAATATATTCTGTATATATGCTTGCAAATTTATCTTGTAAAATACAACTTTATCTTACTTCCAAGCCGTCTGAGCTGGTCTGGTCTGATTTTACTGGGGAAAGAAGAGAAATTTCCCAACCCACCGCTATTCATATAAAACTTCAAAGCATAGTTAAGAGAGTTTGATTTCAAAACCCTTCATGATCCCTAGGAAATCTGGATCTAAATCACAGAATCACAGGCAAGATCCATTTGGAAGAGACCCCCCAAGCTCATCCAGTCCAGCCTTCCACCCAGCACTGCAGGGGCAACAGAAGAAAAGACTGGATGGGGCACTTAATGCCATGGTCAACTTGATTGAGTTGTTTGGGCTGGGTGATAGATTGGATTGGATGAGCTTGGAGCTTTCTTCCAACCTGGTTGATTCTGTCCTTCTATGCCCCTAAGTACCAGCTCCACAGACTGGTCAAACACCTCCAGGGATGGGGATTGCAGCACTGCCCTGAGCAGACCATTCTACAGCTGAGAACCCTCTCTGGCAAGAAATATTTCCTAGCATCCAGCCTGAGCCTCCCCTGGGGCAGCTTGGAACCATTACCTCTGCTCCTGTCCCTTGCCACCAAGGAGCAGAGGCTGCCCCCTCCTCACTCCAACCTCCCTGCAGGCAGCTGCAGAGAGCAATGAGCACTGCTCTCAGCCTCCTCTTGTGCAGCCTGCACCCCCCCAGCTCCCTCAGCCCCTCCTCACCCCCAGCTGCTCCAGGCCCTTCTCCAGCCTCACTGCCCTGCTCTGGACAGGCTGCAGCCCCTTAGTGTCCCTCTTGTAGTGAGGGGCAGAAGTTGGACTGAGTCTTGTAACAGAAAAACCTAAACCGTGGATCTTACCAATCACAACTGTGGGGAAGTTAAATCTGTATTTGAGACCAAGATCTTCAGCGTTCAGGAATAGGTTGCAGTTCTTTTCTGTAGTCTGCCTCACTGAAGTTTGATGGAAACTGATCACAAAATGCTTACACTTAAGTGAAGACTAAACAAAAAGGCAAGTCAGGGTATTGACTCTATGGTCAATTTGTGTATGGGTATTGAATGTGTTTTCCCTCTTTAACACTCCTGCTTTCAGGTGTGCTTTGCCAAGGAGCACTGTAGATTGGATGTTCAGAGGTGTGCTTTGCCAAGGGGCACTGTAGATTGGATGTTCAGAGGTGTGCTTTGCCAAGGGGCACTGTAGATTGGATGTTCAGAGGTGTGTTGTGCCAAGGGGCACTGTAGATTGGATGTTCAGAGGTGTGCTTTGCCATGAGGCACTATATATTGGATCTTCAGAGGTGTGCTTTGCCAAGGGGCGCTGTATAGGGGGTGTTCAGAAATATTTCAGTTCTATTAATGTTGTTGTAGTCATGCCTAAGAGGGTGGAACACAGTGCATAGTTTACTGAAATGCAATCCAGCGAGCGCTGAGGAGTTATTTTTAAGGCATTTATGTACTTGTGCTACAAGGCATTTATGTAGCACCACTTCCATCAGGCCAACAGCATCTGCAGCTCTGAAAGCAGTGCTCTTGCAAAAAAGCAAAAGGCACCCAGCTACCTTGAACACTCTCTCTGCAAGAGTTTCCCATCCGTTGGAAGAACCAAGTGATTTGATCTTGTTTGGAGCAGATTAAAGTGCCTCAACGGAAATGATTTTCATCTGAATCTGACTCTTCCAGCTCCTCATCGATGTTGTGGGCTTAAGAAACTGACATGTCTTAACCATGGAGTACAGACCTGCAGTGGTTAGACAGGGCCAGGGGTGGACTGGGAAATGGACTCTTTTCTTATTTCATTCCCAGCATGCCTGCATCTCCCCTTTACGAGGGAACAGCACAAGCTGCTTTCCTCCTTTTCTTATGCCTCCCTCTCTCCCTTAGCAGTACCGACCTTATCTCTGTTATGTGGAGGAGCCTTGGCCAGGTTAATTTTCAGCTGTACCGCTTGGGTTTGGTATACAGCAGTGTGATGGTTTGGGAGTTCCCTACCACCCACCTTGGTAAAATGACCCAGACTAGACTCAGTCAGCTGGAAGTGAAGGATTGAAGCTCTATTTACAGCTCAGCACAATGTACAAGCAGAGATATACACAATAGACAGTAATAGTTACAGAGATAGACAAGTTAAAGGGAATACAGAAACACAATCCTCCTCCCAGAAATCAGAGACCCCAGGAGGGGCTCCCAACCACCCTTCCACCTTCTCCCCATCCCTGTACCTTACCCCAAGGTTTGCCTTACAAGCAAGGTGAGATTGGAGGATCGGCCAGAGGAGTTAAAAGAAAAGTGGTTAGTGAGGTTACTTGGCAGAGAGGAGAAAAGCAAGAAGCTGGACAGCCCAAGATTATCTGCAAGCCTGAGTGCCTTATCTTTAGTTTGTATTCTTTTCTTATCCATCTCAGCAAGCCTATGAGCAAAGCAGACATCACCATTGTTTTCCTTTCACAGTCTATAGGATAATTTTCTCTATTAAAATATTACAATTAGGTTCAAACCAGCGCAGGGAGGGTAGAGAGGTATGGTGGGGAAGGGGTATGGTGGCCTGGAGTTTTGACCTGATTTGGAGGGAGGTTTTGGAAAATGTTGGCTTAATCTGGTAGGCCCATACTGGAGAACTGGATGTAATGGAGGGGTAATTAATTAATGCAAGATGACTTTTAAAGATTACCATTGTTTATCGATCTTCAATGTTCAGAACTCTTGCCACCCCAACCACTAATTTTAATAATAACCAGTTCTTCACATAGGTCATGGAAACTTTATACAGGTAATAACAAGATCTAGAAATAACTAAACAAACAAACAAAATATAAATTATGGAATTTATATATGCATATGCTTAAGTGTTCATATTATTTGTATTTTATATAATATAAAATGTTAATTGAACTCATTTTTAAAAATTAATTAGATCAATTGATTAATGAACTCCCTTGAACTGGCAGAGAAGGTTTCATGCAGTCAGTGCACCACTTGTGATCAGTACTCTGTTTGCCCACTAGATGGCCTCAAGAAACTCCTCTCTGCTGATGGCAGAAGGCAATGGTGAGTTACAAGAGGCTTTAAGCAGTCACTCACAAAATGATCTCCCAGCTGACAGGGCTGGCTACAGCTTCAGACAGCATCCAAATGCTTTCAGGGGATTCTGTTACTGTTCTGTCAGCTCCTGAGACTTGATTCTTCCCAGGCTTTGGGCTGCTGAAGAAAGAAGGCAGACAAGCTCTGACCAGGTCCTGATCTCCTCTGGATGATCTGTGTATCTCCAGGACCTCCTGTCTCGGCAGGAGGCTTTCAGGTGCAGGCAGGATGCAATGCCATGTGCAGTCTGGGCATAGTGTCACACTGGCTGTGCAGGCTGATTATGTGGAGGCATTTAGAGGCTCCTCCTGGTAAGCTCTTGGCAGGCAGTTTAGGATATAAGAAGGCAATAGCAAGAACAAATACAATAGCAGAGCATAGATACAAGGGCAGAGCACGTTGCATCACCTGCTCATCTCCTTTTATCAATACACCCCAAGAGTAATGGGACTTTGGACACAGAATAGACAATCAGAATGACAGTTTGCCAAGCTTGACCATGTTAGATGAAACCGTAGGCTTGCTTTACGCAAATTTGGGCAGAGCACAGCTGAACCTACATACATTGTTTACCACAGGATGCAAAACAAGTCTGGGCAATCCACAGTCCTCAGACCCAGTGACTTCTGGCTCTTTGTCCTCTTTCCCACAGTTGCTTCTCCCCAAAACAGAGAGAGGGAAAGCAGAGAAACATCTCTGGGCAAGCCAAGACACATATAAGCCTATTTTAGCCTGTTTAGGCCTACCACAACAGCGGGCTGGGGTTGACTGTGGATTTGTGCCTTTTGGATGTATTTGTACCATTTTATGTAGCTGTGAGCAGTACTTCTGTTTACATTTCCAGTTCTTTCCAATCCTGTGTGGAGCATTTCCTTTACTTCTCTTGGAAGGTTTGGGGGGGTTTTGTTTGTTGGGGTTTTTTTGTTGTTTTTGGTTTTGGGTTTTTTGTTTGTTGGGTTACTGTTGTTGGGTTTGGGGATTTGGGGGTTTTTTTTGCTGTTGTTCGGTTTTGGTGGGGTTTTTTTGGGTTTTGGTTTGGGTTTTTTTGGGGTTTTTTGTTTGCGGGGTTTTTTTTGTTGTAGGGTTTTGGGTGGGGTTTTTCTTGGTGTTCTTGGCGTTTGCTGGGGGCTTTTTTGGCTTTTTTTTTTTTTTGGTTGGGGTTTTTGTTTTGTTTTGGGTGGGCTGCAACATAAAACACCTTCATCTGAGACAGCGAGCCTAATTGTTTGGTGCTGTGTATCACAAGCCTTAGCAGCTACCAGTACTGGTGAACTAATGGTCTGGGGAGCATAAAAACCAGCCTGGGATGGGCTACGCAGAACTGTATTGCAGCCAGCATATTAATATTCAGAGCCTGGTTCAAGTGGATAAATTGAACATTTAACATTTATGGCTCTGATGCAATCTGGTAGCCTTTCATTGCTCAGCAAGCAAGGGGAAGGCAGGAACACCCACGTACCTGGTTTACAGATGGGGAAATGAGCCATAAGCACATCTCATCCAGGCAAGGGAAGCACAGAGAAGCGAAGCGCTTTCGGCAACACATTCTTTTTACCTATTAGTTTCAGGCCTGGTTTTTACACCCACTGAAATCAGCAGCAATTTGCACCAAATACCTCGGGACCTTAGTTTATGTGTGAGGTGTTGCCGTAGGAGATGCGCAGCAACCATCTGAGCTCTGCTTCTCTGACTCCGACAGACTTTTGCTGCCGCCGCCAATCGCCTCCACTGACTCCTTTGGATGTTTTGCCTTGGAAATTCTCCTCAAAGAGTAATGACAGATGACACCCCCCCCACTGGCTGGTCTCCAGATCAGATTACCACAGAGGGAATTTCACAGTCACACTAGATTCCCATTCCCTGCCCCCTCCCCACCCGCCTCCTTTTCCTGGCTAAGAATTCAATTTCCTTTCATATGAAAAATATTGCCAGCATCTCTTTCTCATCTAAGCTGAATGCAACTTCACTTAGATTGGCTCTGCTAGGAGCCCATCTCCTAAATGTGGGGCTCTTTGCATCCTTCTCAGCTGCAGAATGCCCTCCATTCTCACTGACCTGTTGTGATTAGACCTTAATACCACTGACTGATTTCCTCTGTGGGTTCTTTCCACGCCAGTCAATAAGGTGGTAATTTTAATAACGCAGCTCTGGGAAGTAATGTTATTCACAGGTCTGCATCCACTCCTGTGGCTTCATTCTTGAAATTACCTCCTTCAGCTACACCTATCACTTTCCCCGTGAAGTTTGAGAGTTCTCCATACGTTATGTATCTAACCTGGATCTGCACTGCTCTCCTAAGTAGCTTCTGCTCCAGTTCATCTCAAAGTTCAAATAAAATGGTTCTTGAAATGTGTTTTACTTTGCAGCTAGTTCATGCTGGGGATATGGGCAGGCAGCCTTTCCATTTGTTTGGGTTTTGTTTCTTCTTTTTTTTCTTTTTTTTCCAGAGGCTTGCAAGTAGAGTCAGACTCACTTATGAGATTCAGCCAGTACAAGGAAATCTTTTCGTGAGGCTGATCAGAATTTTGATTCTCTAATAACAGCTGGAACATGAGACAAAATTGGTTTGATTTGATTTACAGTCTCTGAACCATGCTGCAAATGTAGCCCTGTTTTTCTGCTCTCGATCCGGTTCCAATTTATTCCTGTGTGGTATTTATGCAGATACATTTACTGAATAGTTTATCAAGTGATTTTCAGATTGGGCTTGCAGCTTGGAGTTATTTTACATAAATTGATCTCAAACAACTGGCTTATTAACCTGTTTAGTATACATGCTGCAAGGAGGAAGATCACCTAAAACACACACAGGTTAATTTCTGCTCCAGCAGGGCCTCGCGCAAAAGCATTGTACTGTGAGAAGGAAAACGAAGATGAAACACTGAAATCCCAGAAAAATAATTCTCAATAATAATCAAGGAGTCATAGCTGAGTTTGTGAAACTTTTCTCAGTTACCAATGCACTGCAGATTTGCCATAATGAGATAAGTAAGAAGGATGAAATGAAAATCAGTGCTGGGCATTGAAAAACAACCTTCCAGTACCTGAAGGGGGCTGTAGGAAGGTTGCAGAGAGACTGTTTGCGAAGGCCTGCAGGGACAGGATGAGGGCAATGGTTTAAAACTAGAGCAGAGCAGATTGAGATTGGATGCGAGGAACAAGTTCTGTGCTATGAGGGTAGTAAAACACTGCAACAGGCTGCCCAGGGAGGTTGTTGGGGTCTCATCCCTGGAGATCTTCAAGGTGAGGTTGGACAGGGCTGTGGGCATCCTGATCGAATTGAGGATGTCCCTGTTGAGTGCAGAGGGGCTTGAACTGGATGAGCTTTGGAGGTCACTTCCAACCCCAACTGTTCTGTGATTCCATGGGTCCTCTGAACAACTTAGCATCTCAATTTGCAAAGTGCTGGCCATGAAAATGAGGATGTGCAGGACAATTTCATAGAATGGTAAGGTTGGAAGGGACCTCAAAGATCATCTAATTCCAACCCCCTGCCATAGCAGGGACACCTCCCACTAGTACAGCTCACTCAAGGCCTCCTCCAACCTGGCCTTGAACACCTCCAGGGAGATTGTGGAGCAGAGAATCACAGAATGTGATCAATGATCACATTCTATGCTTCTGTGCTCCACAACCTCCCTGGGTAACCTGTGCCAGTGTCTCACCACCCTCACTGCAAACAACTTCCTCCTAACATCCGCTTTCAATCTCCCCTCTGCCAGTTCAAACCCATTGCCCCTTGTCCTGGCATTGCAAGACCTTGTCAATAGTCACTCCCCAGCCTTCCTGTAGGCCCCCTTCAGATACCAGAAGGCTACTCTAAGGTCTCCTGGAAGCCTTCTCTTCTCTAGGTTGAAAGTGAGTCCTGAGTATCAGGGGAAAGCAAACCCTTCTCAGCATCTTCCCAGCTGAGCTCAGCCATGGTGAATTAGATAATAAACCCAGTCATGGATAGCAAACACTATTGAAATTCAAAAGTTATGGGGCATCAGCCAGCTCTCAGATCAAGAGACCACTTTACTGGACCCCTCCAACCCTAAGAGGAAAAGCATAACCCTTCTGAAAACTGTCAGCCTAAGGAGACTGTTTTAATTACTCAAATTTTAAGAAACACAGAAGGCAAAATACCACAGATGTGACTAAAAAAATGCCCCCTTATGATTCTGAAATATACAGTAAGGAGCATTACCATAATAAGCTCTGAGGGGTTACAATGAAAACTATTACGGCTCCAGGAAGGAGACATAAAGATGAGCATAACAATTACCTGCCTGGCAGAGAATAAAGAAGAAAGGTGCATAATTTAGAGTACTCCTGTTACTGGCTTTAAGACAGATATATAATGAAGAGCATTGCAGTTACCTAGTTCTGGCAGAGATATAATGGTAATCATTAGTTAGCTAGCTGTAAGGAGGACATGTAATGTGCAGTAGTATTGTACTTGTCCCTAAGAGAGAGCAAGAAAGTGAGAGAGATGGTGAGAAACAAGGACTGCTACCCCACTCTGGAAGGAAGGAATTATGGAAAGATGTGTTGCTGCTCATAGCTGTGCTTTACAGCTGCTAATTCATGGGGGAAGAGGCAGGGGAGAATGGAAACTGGTCTGAGTTGTACCATGGTTACTTGGTAGAAGGCTGGAGTTGGTAACATTAGCCTGTGTTTGTTGCAGCTTGAGTTTGTGGAGAAGGACAGGGGAGATGGAGGCTGCCCCACAAGACATGAGCATCACAGCCTTCCTGGAGTTCATACAGACCATGCAAGATATCCTAGGGTGAACCTTCCCCACCATGGAGTTTTCCCAAAGCAAGCAGGGATCATTTCTTCATGCACAGGCAGGAAGCTCTGGGCAAGAGTGCAAGTCAACAGAAAGGGATGGTTAAAAAAAAAAAAAAAAAAAGAGAAGAGTTGTAAAGGATGGAAACAACTTTGGAGAACCCTGGGGCATAGGATGTAGAGATACAATATATTTCCATGTCCTTCATGTGCAGTTCTGGAGCCCTCAGCACAGGAAGGACATGGAACTGTTGGAGCAGGTCCAGAGGAGGCCATGAAGATGCTGAGAAGGCTGCAGCAGCTCTGCTGTGAGGACAGGCTGAGAGAGTTGGGGCTCTGCANGTTGAAGGCCAGGTTGGAGGAGGCTTTTAGTAACCTGTACTAGTGGGAGGTGTCCCTGCCTATGGCAGGGGGTTGGAACTAGATGATCCTTGAGGTCCCGTCCAACCTTACCATTCTATGATTAAAACCAAACCAGAGGGGAAACTGAATTGAGTGACCTTGTAGAAGTAAGGGAAGAGAGAGAAATTCAGGAATTTTGTGCAGTTTTTCAAGAGAAGTGCCTTAGCTTTGGAGGCAGCTGGATTAATTCACACAGAAATGTTCCTTTTTGCATCGTTGTTTGCATTTATTTGCTGATTGGTACCAGCAACAGCAACACTGAAAAGCAGTGCATGACAAAACACACAAATCAGATATTTGGTGCAACAGATAATTTGTCCTCTCTGACTCCTCTTAGAAATTCTATTAACTGTTCTTCCTGCCTTGCTGATGCCTTTTTCATTTTTCCCCTTCAGAGCACAGTGAGTCCTATAGCCCAAGTTTCTTTGCTTTCCCCTGTGGCTCCCATTACTTAAGCACCATCCACGTGGGCAGACCCATCAAGGACCCAGTCCTTCATCAACCACACAAAGGCAGAGAAGTGGCCAAGGACCTTGGCTTGCCATAGCCTGTATTCACAGTGCTCCACACCCAGACCTTAAGTAGTTACCTGAGTGGAAAACACATCTGCAAGGGAGACAAGCAGTAGTGACAGCTCAGAGAAGAAGAGGGAGTAGGCATTGGGAAAGTAAGTAAAGAGGGAAGCAGAAAGTTGGAAGATGTGCAGACTCACAGAAAACATCTGATTGGAAGATACCTCCAAGCTCATCCAGTCCAACCTTCCACCCAGCACTGCAGGGGCAACACCAAACCATGTCCCTAAGCACAGCTCCACAGGCTGCTCAAACACCTCCAGGGATGGGGACTGCAGCACTGCCATGAGCAGACCATTCCATGGCTGAGAACCCTCTATGGGAAGAAATATTTCTTAGCATCCAGCCTGAACCTCCCCTGGGGCAGCTTGGAACCATTGCCTCTGCTCCTGTCCCTTGCCACCAAGGAGCAGAAGCTGCCCCCTCCTCACTCCAACCTCCCTGCAGGCAGCTGCAGAGAGCAATGAGCTCTGCCCTCAGCTTCCTCTTGTGCAGCCTCCACATCCCCAGCTCCCTCAGCCCCTCCTCACCCCCAGCTGCTCCAAGTCCTTCTCCAGCCTCACTGCCATGCTCTGGACAGGCTGTAGACCCTCAATGTCCTTCCTGGAATGAGGGGCCCAGAGATGAACAGAGCACTGGAGCTGTGGCCTCAGCAGTGCTGAGCAGAAGGGGAGGATCCCCTCCTGTCCCTGCTGCCCACTCTGCTTCTGATCCAAGCCAGGAAGTTGCTTACAGTTTTTCTAAGGGTGCTAGCTACTACTCTAGCAAAGCCTAGTGCAGAGCATGCAAAAGGAGAAGGTCAGAGCAGGATTATTGGATCTGTGATTCAAAGCCCCATCTGCATGGGCAGACCCAGCAAGGAAGGCAAGGAGCAGACTGCTAAGGGTGCCAGCTGCTATTTAGCAAAGCCTATTGCAGAGCATGTAAAAGGTCAGAGGAGGATTTTGGATTCAGGATTCCAAACCATAAAATGCAATAAACTTATTTTCAATTTCATTTGAACAAAGCATGACCAGAGCAGATACATATTCACAGTCTTTGCTCTTGACCCAGGCAAGCACAGGGTTGCTAAAGAGGTGACACAGGAGGATGCCCTGGTGTACTGCAGGGCTGGAGGAACTCCAGGTGAGGCAAATCCCACCCGGCTGCTAAGGCTTGCAGTCTTAACTGAGGAACAGCACTAATCTTCCCTTTGAAAAGGCTTTGAAACCACTTGAAAGCAAGCAACAAAAGGAAAGCTCCTGGGGGAAAAAAAAAAAAAAAAGAAAAACTAACTCTGTGACTTTCCTCGCCCCACAGTTAGTTCAGTGTGGGATTAACTATCAGTTTAATTACTTCTGCTTTCCCTTTTTTAATTTTGGTGTGTTGTTTTTTCTTTTAAAAATTTTCTGCTGGTAACTCAAATACTGAATGCTTCCCTCAGCAAGCTACCTGCATGAGGATTCAAATAGCAACACTGCAAAGCTGCGAGCATTTCACTGCTAGCCGCATCACAGAGGCAGTTCAGTACTCTAACATCTTTTATTGTCGTTTACCTACAACCAGAATCCACAGAACCACAGGTTGGAAGAGACCTCCAAGCTCATCCAGTCCAACCTTCCATGCAGCACTGCAGGGGCCACACAAGACAAGACTGGATGAGGCACTTAATGCCATGGTCAACTTGATTGGATAGGAATGGGTGATTGGTTGGACAGGATGAGCTTGGAGGTCTCTTGCAACCTGGTTAATTCTATGTTCCTAAGCACAGCTCCACAGACTGCTCAAACACCTCCAGGGATGGGGACTGTAGCACTGCCCTAGGTAGACCATTCTATGGCTGAGAACCCTCTATGCCAAGAACTACTTAATCATAGAATGGTAAGGTTGGAAGGGACCTCAAGGATCATCTAGTTCCAACCCCCTGCCATAGGCAAGGACACCTCCCACTAGTACAGGTTACTCAAGGCCTCATCCAATCTGGCCTTGAACACATCCAGGGAGGGAGCAGCCACAACCTCCCTGGGCAACCTGTTCCAGTACCTCACCACCCTCACTGTAAAGAACTTCCTCCTAACATCTAGTCTAAATCTCCCCTCTGCCAGTTTAAGCCCATTGCCCCTTGTCCTGTCATTGCAG
>VWZE01001771.1:140092-163826 GCA_013396675.1 Eubucco bourcierii | reverse complement strand
AAAGCCACTAAATTTGTCAGGCAAGATCTGCCCTTGGTGAAGCCATGCTGGTTCCCACCAATCACCTCTGCTTTGCTTTCCATTTGCCTTAGCAGAGCTTTCAGCAGGATCTGCTCCATGATCTTGCCAGGCACAGAGGTGAGGCTGACTGGTCTGTAGTTTCCAGGGTCATTCTTTTTACCCTTCTTGAAGATGGGTGTTATGTTTGCCCTTCTCCAGTCAGCAGGAACTTCACCAGTCTGCCATGACTTTTCAAATATGATGCACAGTGGTTTGGCAACTTCATCTGCCAGTTCCCTCAGGACCCGTGGGTGGATCTCATCAGGCCCCATGGACTTGTGCACATTCAGGTTTCTTCCTAGATGCTAGGTTACTTCCTAGCATCCAACCTGAACCACCCCTGGGGCAGCTTGGAACCATTGCCTCTGCTCCTGTCCCTTGCCACCAAGGAGCAGAGGCTGCCCCCTCCTTGCTCCAACCTCCTTGCAGGCAGCTGCAGAGAGCAATGAGCTCTGCCCTCAGCCTCCTCTTGTGCAACCTGCACACCCCTAGCTCCCTCAGCTCCTCCTCACCCCGCAGCTGCTCCAGGCCCTTCTCCAGCCTCACTGCCCTGCTCTGGACAGGTTGAAGCCCCTCAATGTCCTTCCTGGAGTGAGGGGCCCAGAGTTGAACACAGCCTTGTAGGTGTGGCCTCAGCAGTGCTGAGCAGAGGGGGATGAGTGTCCCTGCTGCCCAACCTGTTTCTAATGCAATCTTTTGTCTTTCAGCTGTATTGTTGCAGAAGACTCTCAGAGAGCAAGACAGGTATGAAGTCACAGTGTGGTTTCAAGAACACCCATACGAACTGATACACTTCCATGAGCAATAAATCAACTTGTGTTGCACCAAGGACTAATGAAGATGTAATTGTGACTAATCTTCAAAAATTGGGACTAAGCTTCCACTTTTGCCCCAAAGGAGATGGAGGTGATTCCTGATATCCCCAATCCAGGCAGGCTAAGGATTTGCCAAACCACCACAGGTTTCCCACCTCTACCTTACTTAGGTGCACCCACAGGCTTGCATGGCCCACATGGTGCAAGGTAATTCCCGTCTCTTTCCAGGTGTCTCCTCAAAGGCCTTCACTCCCCTGGATTGATTAAGCAATTGTTTGCTCCCTCATACATATGGGAGAGGGAAAAATTAAATGGGAGCCTTAATGACCTGTAGAAGTAGAGGAAGAGAGAAAAAAAAAAAATCAGGAATTTCTTTCAGCTTTGAAATGGAAGCAGGGCCCTGGTTTTGAAGACAATTGGCTTAATTCACAGATAAATGTTCCTTCTGCAGTTTTGCCTGCGTGGTGCAGTGAGTTGATCTGAGCTGTGCCCACAAATCCAGACAAGGGCTGGGCATCACTGTTGAGGTTTTCCCACCTGGCAAGAGACATTTCAAGCAGAACGAGGAAGGGAATTCTTAGGGAGATAACTCCTGATGGATAAAGCATTTAAGGCATTTGACTCTGTCCCACATGACATCCTGGTCACCAAACTGGAAAAACATGGACTTGATGGATGGACCACTTGCTGGATAAGGAATTGGCTGGATGGTCAAACCCAGAGAGTGGTGATCAATGGCACAATGTCCACCTGGAGACCAGTGACAAGTGGCATCCCTCAGGGGTCAGTGCTGGGACCAGTGCTGTTTAACATCTTTGTCAGTGACATGGACAGAGGAATGGAGTGCACCCTCAGCAAGTTTGCAGATGACACCAAGCTGTGTGGCACAGTCGACTTGCTAGAGGGCAGGGATCCATCCAGAGGGACCTGGACAGGCTGGAGAGGTGGGCCCAGGCCAGCATCAAGACATTCAACAAGGCCAAGTGTAAGGTCCTGCACCTGGGTAGGCACAATGCCAAGCACAAATACAGGCTGGGTGGTGAATGGCTGGAGAGCAGCCCTGAGGAAAAGGACCTTGGAGTCTGGGTTGATGAAAAGCTCAACATGAGCCTGCAGTGTGCACATGCAGCCCAGACAGCCAACCGAGTCCTAGGCTGCATCAAGAGAAGCGTGGCCAGCAGGGCAAGGGAGGTGATTCTGCCCCTTTACTCTGCTCTCGTCAGACCCCACCTGGAGTACTGTGTGCAGTTCTGGAACCCTCAGCACAGGAAGGACATGGAAGTGTTGGAGCGGGTCCAGAGGAGGGCCACAAAGATGATCAGAGGGCTGGAGCAGCTCTCCTATGAGGACAGGCTGAGGGAGTTGGGGCTCTTCAGCCTGGAGAAGAGAAGGCTTCGAGGGGACCTGATAGTAGCCTTCCAGTATCTGAAGGGGGCCTACAGGAAGGCTGGGGAAGGATTATTTACAAGGTCCTGCAATGACAGGACAAGGGGCAATGGGCTTAAACTGGCAGAGGGGAGATTTAGACTAGATGTTAGGAGGAAGTTCTTTACAGTAAGGGTGTTGAGGCACTGGAACAGGTTGCACAGAGAGGTTGTGGATGCTCCCTCCCTGGATGTGTTCAAGGCCAGATGGGATGAGGCCTTGAGTGAGCTGTACTAGTGGGAGGTGTCCCTGCCTATGGCAGGGGGTTGGAACTAGATGATCCTTGAGGTCCCTTCCAACCTTACCATTCTATGATTCTATGAAATGCACTCATGATAGATAAAGAACTGACTTGATAGATGCACCCACAGAGCCTGTCAAAGGGTCCATGCCCAAGTGGAGTCCCTCAAGGATCAGTACTGGGACCTGTCTTGTTCAACATCTTCATTGCTACCATGGACAGTGGCACTGAGGCAGCCTCAGCACCAAGCTGTGTAGTGTGACTGACAGTTGGAGGGAAGGATCCATCCAGAGGGACCTGCACAGGCTGCAGAGCTGGGTCCAAGCCAAACTCATGAGGTCAAACAAGGCCATTTGCAAGGTCCTGCAGCTGTGTTGCAGCAATGCCAGGCACTGATACAGGCTGGGCAGTGCCTGACTTGAGAGTAGCCCTGAAAAGGCCTTGGGGGTGCTGCTGAATGAGAGTTCAACCTGAGCCAGCAGTGCATACTTGCAGCCAGAGAGCAACCAAAGCCTGGACTACACCCAGAGCAGTGTGGGCAGCAGGGACAGGGAGGGGATTCTGCCACTCTGCACTGCTCTGCTGAGACCCCACCTGGAGCACTGTGCCCAGTGCTGGAGCTCCTTGGACAGGAAAGGTCTGGAGGGGCTGGAAAATGCCCAGAGAAGGGCCACGAGGATGCTCAGGGGGCTGGAGCTGCTCTGCTGTGGGGACAGGCTGAGAGAGTTGAGATTGTTCAATTTGGAGAGAAGGCTCTGAGGAGACATTTTTGTGGCCTTCCAGGATCTGAAGAGGGCTCAAAATGCTTAAAGAATCACCATCAAAAGTGTCACCGAAGTGGTTTTACTATGATGTTGTAATGGTGTGACTTAAAGCCTGACAGCAGGATGTGGAGTCCTGTGTGCAGTTCTGGAGCCCCCAGCACAGGAAGGACATGGAACTGTTGGAGTGGGTCCAGGAGGCCACGAAGGTGCTCAGAGGGCTGCAGCAACTCTGCTGTGAGGACAGACTGAGAGAGTTGGGGCTCTGCAGCCTGGAGAAGAGAAGGCTTCCAGGAGACCTTAGGGTAGCCTTCCAGTATCTGAAGCGAGCTACAGGAAGGTTGGGGAGGGACTATTGACAAGGTCTTGCAATGCCAGGACAAGGGACAATGGGTTTGAACTGGCAGAGGGGAGATTGAAAGTGGATGTTAGGAGGAAGTTGTTTGCAGTGAGGGTGGTGAGGCACTGGCACAGGTTGCCCAGGGAGGTTGTGGCTGCTCTGTCCCTGGAGGTTTTCAATGCCAGGTTGGATGAGGCCTTGAGTGAGCTGTACTAGTGGGAGGTGTCACTGCCTATGGCAGGTGGTTGGAACTAGATGACCTTTGAGGTCTCTTCCAACCTTACCATTCTATGATTTACTCCATTGCTTACTACATGGAAGAAACATATGAATGGAAATTGAGGTAGAATCCAACTAGAAAGACATACACAGAGACTGGAGATGCAGAAGGGTAAAGAAAACCTTTGACCATTGAGTCACAAGCTTCAGAATGAACCTCCTCACTTCCTAAACTCCTCTTAGAGAGGTGTGCCTGGAGCTAGTCTTAGTAGTTTCTATGTCCCGGTTCCCTTTAAAGTGAACAGAACTTGGCCATCTGAGTCCACAGAAGGCTTTGAGCCTCTGCACCTCCAAAATATACACACATGCCTTTGAGGCAGCAGTTTGCAGGGTCTCAGGAGAGCATCTCCCAGCAAATGAGGACCCTTGCAGCAGCAGCTCTGGTCTATGGCAATTAGCATGGTAGGCATTCACTCTGACATGCAAGGAAAGAGAACAGTTCTGGTAGCAGATGGGACAAGATGAGACACTGAAGGAGTCCCAGGGAATGAGGTTCCTGGGAGAACCACCCCAGTCAGCACCTTTGCAGGAGCTTTGGAATGTGTTTTGTGATAGCTTGGCCAGGAATGTGGACAAGGGACAGGTGGAGAGCAAATAGCAACTCTCTAGTGACAAGTGTTGGCCACTGGGTTACTTTTAGAACTGAGCATTGTTTCCACCATGCAACAGGTAAATAACCATAGCAAACCAGAGAGAGATGTCAGTCTAAATGACATGGAAGAAATTACATTCAGCTGTTCTGGGAAGGGCTGTGTAAATCCTGGTCATTGTCACAGCAATATCCAGCATTTCAGTGCCCACACCTTTAGCCAGGTTGTGTCTAAAGAATTGTATCTGCAAAGTTTGCAATCATTAATATTCAACACCTATATGGATTGGTGATGTTCCATAGCATGAATTCAGCATGCTCTCAGTTACCACTGTGGGTAAGGGTTCTCTCCACTTTGGGTAAGGAAGAATGTTTTAGTCTCAGGTAGAGATTCTCCAACCTTGAGAGGTGTTCAAGGTGAGAGCCATCTGGTGTCCAGTCCAGCTGCAACTTAGGGAGAATTCAAACCGGGCTCATTCAAAGATGTGTCATTGGTAAAAGGTCTCTGCCTCCAGGAGCAACCTTTAGAGTTGTCCCAGCTCAAAAGGAGATCACCTCCAGTCAGCCACACTGCCCAGCAGGGAGAGCTCAAAAAAGATTCTAATCTATGGGAGGAAGGGGTGGGCTGGCAGTCAGGTTGCAGGGTATGGGAGAGGCATGTGTGAGACTCCTTGCACTCAGCTGCTGCTCCTTTGTTAGCTGCATGATCAGTGTTCTAAGCCCCTATGCATCAACCCTCACTGTGTCACTCTGCTCCTCTGGGTGTGTCCTAGAAGGATTCTTGTCCCAGCTCTGGCTCAGGACTTTATCTCCTACACCAAACTTCTGCTAGTTTGGGGGTCAGGTGTATCTGTCACACCAGGAGATGGCTTAAAGCTGTTTAATTGTCAGAGCTGTTGAACAGAGGATGAGAAGAAGCAGCATATTAGAAATGCTGATTGTCAGAGGTGGTTTCACACCCCTCAATAGCCTGCTCGCTACAGTCAGTGTTATCAGGATGTTGTCTTTGGAAGCTCAAAGGAGAACTGCAATCCTGATACACATCCTACACGCTACTGCTAGCAGGCCTGAGGGTGCAATCTTTGTTACATATGTAAAAAGCAGAGCTTTAGCCTTGGACCTCCTTGTGCTGCCATTTCACTCAGGTTAAGCAGTCCCTTACTACTCTGTCACCAGTTTTGTCCCTCGTTCACAATGAGGGATGTGAAGGACAGACTCTGGTACAGAAAAAAAGGACATAGTCACTCCCTGATATTTAACCCTATCCACTCTGAAGGGAAGTTGCCTGATAAAGCAAACTGTGTCCTGCATGCCATGCAGATCAAAACCTAGAGTGGTATCCTTACTTTGATAAGACAATGCCACCTTTGCATGGGACATTTCCCACTAGGCACAAGGGCAATCCTGTGCTGATAGGCAGGGTATGCAGCAAGGCATCCACCAAAATCCCTTGAGGCAAGCACAGGAAGACAGAGGACTGTGAAAAAGGTTTGACCTCTACTGGGCAGGTACTATAATGTACTTGAACATCTAACCAAGTCCTCTCACAGATTAAAGCTGCTGATCCCTTTTTCATGTCCTTCCTTAGCATCTCTTGTAAGTTTTCACGTCCTATCTGAACTTTTCTGCTCCATACTTCTGCCACTGTTTGCCATCCCCTCCTGTCCTGCCTGCCAATCTGCTATGAACCCCTGTAGCACAGGGGAGGAAAATCAGGCTGAGGAAGCTATTTAGCTGTGCCAGCAGAGGCTCAGTATATGCCAATTGGCTTTGTGAAGGAGCTCTCACTGCAGCCACCTCTCTTGTGTGTCAGAATTTAATTCCAGATTGGAACAAATGATGATGCTTTGTGCAGGAGCTTCTCATTCCCTGATCCCAGTTAATGCATTTAATCTGTTCCTTGTTGCTGGAGGTCCTACTCTCTGTAATGCATTTATTTAACTGCTCCACAGAGGTGGGAGCAGAGCTCTTACAGGAAGGATTTGGGCTGTATAATGCCCAGATAACTGCATAATGCCCAGATAATCATAGAATGATAAGGTTGGAAGCGACCTCAAGGATTATCTAGTTCCAACCCTCTGCCATAGGCAGGGACACCTCCCACTAGTACAACTCACTCAAGGCCTCCTCCAACCTGGCCTTGAACACCTCCAGGGAGGGAACAGCCACAACCTCCCTGGGCAACCTGTGCCAGTGCCTCACCACCCTCACTGCAAACAACTTCCTCCTAACATCCACTTTCAATCTCCCCTCTGCCAGTTCAAACCCATTGTCCCTTGTCCTGGCATTGCAAGACCTTGTCAATAGTCCCTCCCCAGCCTTCCTGTAGCCCCCTTCAGATACTGGAGGGCTACTCTAAGGTCTCCTGGAAGCCTTCTCTTCTCCAGGCTACAGAGCCCCAACTCTCTCAACCTGTCCTCATAGGAGAGTTGCTGCAGCCCTCTGAGTATCTTGGTGGCCTCCTCTGGACCCACTCCAACAGTTCCATGTCCTTCCTGTGCTGGGGGCTCCAGAACTGCACACAGGACTCCAGGTGGGTGCCAGATCACTGATGTCTGCATGCCTTTCACGTGCCCCCAGGTCAAACAGGAGGTCTGTGCTTGTGGGAAGAACATTACCTGGTCACTTCAGGCAGGTTCTACTACACAAATCACTAATAGTCTGTTATCCTCTTAGTTCAGGCTTGCTACTCTTAGTCTTTGAACACCTTGGGGCAGGGATTTCTCTTATGGCAAGAAAGCATTTTAGCTTCTTCCACAAATATCTTGCTTGTAAACCAGCTGTTTTGCCAGTACACAGAGAATTAGAGACAGAGGAAGGCTTAGAGATGAGTCTGGGAAATAACAAAGGCCTGAGAGGGGAAAGGAAAGAGGCTAAAAAATAGGAAGGAGATGAAAACCTTGGAGAAAGTCACTCTGCTTCCTAGGAAATCTCACATTATTTGGGTATTTAGAAAGTAAGCAGTTTAGGAGCACACTTTGTTTGTTATGTGTTAGTCAAATATCATTAGTCCAAAAATAAGATTCTCACTTCCCGTGCCAACAGGTGAAACATATTTCATTAGCAAGACTCCTCAGCTTTCAGCACAGACACTCAAAGCTGTCTCTCTCCTGTTCTCTCAGTCTCCCTTTACAGTGAACAGAACTTGGCCATCTGAGTCCACAGAAGGCTTTGAGCCTCTGCACCTTGGGAAAAAAACCACACATGCCTTTGAGGCAGCAGTTTGCAGGGTCTCAGGAGAGCATCTCCCAGCAAATGAGGACCCTTACAGCAGCTCTGGTCTATGGCAATTAGCACGGTAGGCATTCACTCTGATGCACAGGGAAAGAGAACAGCTTTGGTAGCAGATGGGACAAGATGAGACACTGAAGGATTCCCAGGGAATGAGGTTCCTGGGAGAACCACCCCAGTCAGCACCTTTGCAGGAGCTTTGGAATGTGTTTTGTGATAGCTTGGCCAGGAATGTGGACAAGGGACAGATGGAGAGCAAACAGCAGCTCTCTAGTGACAAGTGCTGGCCACTGGGTTGCTTTTAGAACTGAGCAGTGTTCCCACCATCCAACAGGCAAATAACCAAAGGAAACTAAACAGAGAGATGTCAGTCTAAATGACATGGAAGAAATTACATTCAGCTGTTCTGGGAAGGGCTGTGTAAATCATAGAATCAGAATCATAGAATGGCAAGGTTGGAAAGGACCTCAAAGATCACTCAGTCCCAACCCCCTGCCATAGGCAGGGACACCTCCCACTAGTACAGCTCACTCAAGGCCTCATCCAGCCTGGCCTTCAACACCTTCAGGGAGGGAACAGCCACAACCTCCCTGGGTAGCCTGTGCCAGTGTCTCACCACCCTCACTGCAAACAACTTCCTCCTAACATCCAGTCTAAATCTCCCCTCTGCCAGTTCAAACCCATTGTCCCTTGTCCTGGCATTGCAAGATCTTGTCAATAGTCCCTCCCCAGCCTTCCTTCAGATACTGGAAGGCTACTCTAAGGTGTCTTGGAAGTCTTCTCTTCTCCAGGCTGCAGAGTTCAAACTCTCCCAGTCTGTCCTCACAGCAGAGCTGCTTCAGCCCTCTGAGCATCTTTGTGGCCTCCTCTGGACCCGGTCATAGTCACAGCAATAGCCAACATCTCAGTGCACACCTTTAGCCAGCATAACATCCTCAAAACAAACCCTTGCAGGAGGTAAACATGATCTCTCCTGTGACTGACTGTCATTTGTACTTTGTCAGTAACTCAGGCTGTATGGAAATCTACATTAGCACTTTTAATTTGCAGCATCAAATGTGATCAGTTCACAGCTAGTCCTGACCTCTGATTTGGAATCAGGACTCCACTGCCCTGAGCAGCAGGCAGCGGCAGTAAGAGGAGCAGTGGTTGAGAAGCCTGTTACCTGTTACAGCCTGCAGCCACTCAGCTCTCCAGAGAACAGGGCAAAAGGAAGCTACTGAAGCATAGAAAATATCATTACATCCAAAATTCCCTGCCACAGACACCAAAGTCAAACTGAACCAAGCTGTGCCATGGAGGCACCATGATCCTTGAGGTCACTTCCAACCTTACCACGCTATGATTCTATAAAGCGGCAGCTAAGCATAGAGGAGCTCAGCCAGCACCCATGGGTAACATCAAATTAGCCACCAATTGCCTACCCTGACTAACCGGGGGAGGGGGGAGGGGGGCCCACCAGGTCCCCCGGCCTTTAGATCCCCTCCACCATTCACCCAGTGTGCACCATGGGGACTCACCAGTGGTGACAGGAGAAGGATCCCTCTGCCCAGTTGGGCAAGCCTAGGCATACTGCCTTTCCTGGGGTTGATTATAAAGGGGAGTGGGCAGGGAGAGCAAAGTACTGACACCTGTGGTGGGAGGAGACTCCAACAGCACCCAGGTGCTCTGGGTTTGGGGGATGAAAGGGGGAAGAAAAAAATACCAAATGTGGTGTGTGGTGAGAAAGGGAAGGTGGTGCTGAAAGGGGGATTATGGGGAGGGAAAGGATGGAGAGGATGCCCAGGGAGACTGTGGCTGCTCCCTCCCTGGAGATGGTCAAGGCCAGGTTGGAGGAGGCCTTGAGTGACCTGTTCTAGTAGGAAGTGTCCCTGCCTATGGCAGGGGGTTGGAACTAGATGATCTTTGAGGTCCCTTCCAACCTTACCATTCTATGATTCTATGATTTGGTGCTTCCTGCCACGTATTTTTTTTGTGCAGGCAGCCTGAGCTTCCCTATCACACGTCAGGGAGTGACCTCTGCAAGCCCTCAAAAAGAGCACACTGGGCCAGCAGCACTTGCAGATTGTCATGAGTTGAGCTGAACCTGCTGCTGTTATCCACACCATGCTGCAGTCATAGCAGCTTCAGAAATGAAAGTGCTGGCTGCAGCAAAATATTACAGGATCCCAGGGTATTAGGGATTGGAAGGGACCTCTGGAGAACTTCCAACCCCACCCCATTGGACACTGTCCTTTGCACAAAGCAAAGATGGCCCTTGCCCAGAGAGCTGCGAGGCTGCAAAGAAAGCTGCTGGAGAGAAACACAGAGGTGAATAAAGTCATAGGAGAAAAAAAAAGAAAAAACCCAAACCCTCAGCTGATACAGAGAGCAGTGTTATCACCATCATTACCTTGCTGTTACCAGCACATGCCACAGGGCTGGGAAGCTGGCACAAGCCTGCGAGTGACAGGTTAATTGATAAGAGAGTTCTCACTGCACACCAGCAGATGCAGCGCTTATTGCTTCTGCCACATCGAGCCTGTGCTGTCCTCGATAGGGTTGCTAAGACAAAATCCTTGCTTTTGATGTCTGATGTTATCATCCTACAGATCAGGTGACAGAGGAATGAAGAATCCTGAACACCACCAGATAAAGCAATCAGGAGAATACACAGAGAGAGCAGGACAGGCTGCTGGCAAGCTTTCCAGCCAGCTAGTTAAAGATCAGGCAGCTGGTGTCATTTTCCTTTCTTCTGGTAGCAAATAGGGAAAGGAGAGTGGGTTAGCAGCACTTCACTTGCCTTCACCATCGGCAGATAATGGCTGACTAGTTTGATGGTTTCTTACGAAGAAGTCACAGCGACAGTGAACAAGGGAAGGGCAACTGATGGCATCTACCTGGACCTGAGTAAGGCATTTGGCTCTGTCCCACATGACATCCTGGTCACCAAGCGAAAAACATGGACTGGATGGGTGGAGCACTGCTGGGTAAGGAATTGGCTGGGTAAGGTAGATGGCTGGATCACACACAGAGAGTGGTGATCAAGGGCACAATGTCCACCTGGAGACCAGTGACAAGTGGTCCCCTCAGGGGTCAGTGCTGGCACCAGTGCTGTTTAACATATTTGTGAGTGACATGGACAGAGGAATCAGTGCAGCCTCAGCAAGTCTGCAGATGGCACCAAGCTGTGTGGCACAGTCGACTTGCTAGAGGGCAGGGATCCATCCAGAGGGACCTGGACAGGCTGCAGAGGTGTGCCCAGGCCAACCTCACGACATTCAACAAGGTCAAGTGTAAGATCTTGCGCCTGGGTAGGCACAATNGCCACAAAGATGATCAAAGGGCTGCAGCAGCTCTGCTATGAGGACTGACTGAGTTGGGGCTCTGCAGCCTGGAGAAGAGAAGGTTTCCAGGAGACCTGAGAGTAGCCTTCCAATATCTGAAGTGGGCTACAGGAAGGTTGTGGAGGGACTATTGACAAGGTCTGGGAATGCCAAGACAAGGGGCAATGGGTTTAAAGTGGCAGAGGGGAGATTGAAAGTGGATGTTAGGAGGAAGTTCTTTACAGTGAGGGTGGTGAGACACTGGCACAGGTTGCTCAGGGAGGTTGTGGTTGCTCCCTCCCTGGAGGTGTTGAAGGCCAGGTTGGAGGAGGCCTTGAGTGAGCTGTGCTAGTGGGAGGTGTATGGCAGAGAGTTTGAACTAGATGACCTTTGAGGTCCCTTCCAACCTTACTATTCTATGATTCTATGATTCTCAGAGAGGATCACAATACCAACTGCAGTAATGCCCTTTGGCTGCTGCCTTTGAGGGACATCAGTTCAACAGGGCAGGACTCAGTCCTGCAGCTTCAGTCCTCTGCCCTGTTGGATTTAACCTGCATGAAAATTGCACTTCTCATTTTTACTAGGACTGGGCTAAACCTGTGTAGTTCTTGCTTCATCTGGCAAAAACTGTTTGTCTTTGGTCAGAGAAGCAATCCCAATTTTTACAGATTACTACAGCACGCAGTGGAACTAAAGCACATCAGTGTGGCTGTTTGAGTTAGATTCCTACCTCAGACATAAACCAAATTCAGAACAGGGAAACTTAGAAGTGGAAGCTCTGAGATGAACATTCTAGGGATAGGCCATAGAATGGCCACAATGGATAAGTTAACATCATTTCATTGGAGCATCAAGAGCTTTATGTGTGGAAGCACAGCTTGGACCTTCTGCTTGTTGTTTTTGCTGCTTGCCCACTGCTGTCTTCCCCTGCTGCTGTTTTGTCTGCTGCTGCTTTTGCTCCTTCGCTGCTGCTTGACCCCTTCCCCATCTTCCTTCAGGTTATTATATTCCTGTAGTAGTTGTGTTCTCCCTATACTGTTGTATTTAAATTATAAGAAATTTTTTTTTTTTCATTTTTTTCCCTGGCTTTACAGAAAACAGAACAAAACAAAACAACTCCCCCCAAAAACCCCATGTTGCGGTGAGTTTATTCTACCAGGGGAGGGATCCATCCTAACCCGGTACAATTAGTCACAAAGCCAAGTTCATAAGAGAAGACCTTTATGTATCCTTTTGGGTTTGCAGCCTTTCAGCAGTGAACCCTTCCCACTAGGCTTGCAGGCTGTACCTGGCACTGTGTATGCAACCAAGAGAAATGCAGCCTGCACTGGAAATGGTCTCTCTTGCCTCAGACTGGCACAACACTGCTTCTCAAGCTTGCTACCATGAAGAAAGGCTACAAGGGACATTTTCTCAGCTGCATGGTTTCTGCAGATGCTGATTGTGTGGGGTTTTTTTTTTCCCCTCACCCAGCAGATTCTGAACAATTTCAGTCTCTTATTTTCCACAGCTTTGCTCTGCAGAAGACATTCTTCCTGGGGCACAGAATGGGGTTCCCAGCTCTGCAGTGGAAAGGAGTCTGTGCAGACAAGGTATGGGTAGAAATGGAGGAGCTTATTCCTGCCCTGTTCTTCATTTACTTTAGCAACTCCCTTTTTCTAAAGGCTGAGCTGAAGGACTCAGCACCATTGCTAAATTAACAACTTAAGAGCCTTAAGGGAAGTTGCAACAGGAGACAAAGAATTACAGAATGTTAGGAGTTGGAAGGCACCTCCAGAGAGCATTGAGTCCATGGCAACCAGCACTTGGATGAACAACCCCCCTCTGTGAACATTAATAACATGATTGATAGGATGGAATCATGAATAATCTTTACTGATTTTTAAAACCAACCAAAAAAGGAAAGGGCAAAAGCAAAGATGATTTTGAGACAGGCCTGCAGTGGAGTGATCCCTCTCTAAAGGGTTCAGGAATGGCTAAGAGACTTTGTAGACCAGTAAGTCTCTTGTGGGAGAGAGCAAGCAGCACAATAGCAGGCAATGGTACAGGTGGGTTTAGGGAGCCAGGACCTATTGATTCCAACGTTGTGGCCCTTCCCACTGCCATTACTGACAACTCTCTGAGAGGGATCTCTAGAAAAGGCACCTGCAGGCTTAGGAAGTGTCACATAGGCACAAACAAATCAACTTCTGATGTGTTGCAAGACCCCAGTTAACCCATATTGGGCTAGGCTATGTGCCTGCAGGCCTTGATAAATAGGATTTGTTCTGTCAAATGGCTTAAATGTCGCCTATCATTCACCTGCCATGTGCTACTTCTGACCAGATTTTTTATTCTTTCCCATTTATTGTGAAGTCTTCACAAGAGTTTATGGCTTTGCAGCAAAAATGGTGTTTGAGAAGTGTGTTTGTGAAGCTGCATTCAAAGATCAAATGCTATGACAGCCATTACATTTCACAGAATGGCTTGGGCTGGAAGACACCTTAGAGGTCATCTAATCCAACCTCCCTGTCCATGGATTAGATGATCTCTAAGGTGTCTTCCAGCCCAAACCATTCTATGATCCTATGAAATGTAATGGGCATGGAAGCCTCTTAACTAGACCAACTCAAGGCACTTGTGAGAGTCTAAATCCTCTCTCCCTTGTTCAAATCAACAAAGATAAAGAATGCCTTTGTTACCTTCCCAGGTTCAGCCCAGGCTCCTGGCCAGAAGCTCAGGGATGTAAACAGCACATTTTGGACTTCCTGGACTCAGCCCAGATTCCTGGTTGAAAGCTCAGGGATGCAAACANCCCAGGTTCCTGGCTGAAAGCTCAGGGATGCAAACAGCACCTTTGTGGACTTTCCAGACTCAGCCCAGGTTCCTGGCTGAAAGCTCAGGGATGCAAACAGCACCTTTGTGGACTTTCCAGACTCAGCCCAGGTTCCTGGCTGAAAGCTCAGGGATGCAAACAGCACCTTTGTGGACTTTCCAGACTCAGCCCAGGTTCCTGGCTGAAAGCTCAGGGATGCAAACAGCACCTTTGTGGACTTTCCAGACTCAGCCCAGATTCCTGGCTGAAAGCTCAGGGATGCAAACAGCACCTTTGTGGACTTTCCAGACTCAGCCCAGGTTCCTGGCTGAAAGCTCAGGGATGCAAATCAACAGAGACACAGATCCTTGGTGGCCTTCCCAGACTCCAGCCTGGCTTGAATGCCCAGGATGTGGACACCTCACACCAGCTACGCCACAGGGAAACTGCTTCTGTGTGTTTGGGGTACGGACAGGTGCAGGGAGGGGGCAGAGTCCCTCTGCAGTGCCACTGCCAAACCCCTGCAGATACATGAGAATACACAGGAAGGTGTTCTGGGGAGCTGCACCTGGACACTGATCTAAAAAATTGTATAGAGACATGAGCAATGCCTACCAAGATGAGCACCTCCACTGGAGCACAAGCACCAGAGCACCTCCAGATAAGCACCTCCATCACAGCACAACCATCAGAGCATCCCCACAGGAGCACAACCACCAGAGCACCTCCACCAGAGCACCTTCACTGGAGCACAACCATCTGGAAGCACTGTCTGGCTTTAGAGACCACATCCCAAGTGCCTCCCAGCCTTTGTGGCTGCCCTCTAGTTTTCACCTCTCAGCAGACCCTCTTGGGCTAAGTTACAATCTGTCAGGTCTTTACTTGCCTTTGGTGTCCTCTACAAAGCACTGCATTTGTTTTTGGGTAACAGTTTACATCCCAGATGCATACAACAGCATTCAGACTCTGCAGCCTGCAGCAAACAAAAGGGACCTTTGGATCACAGTTTCCCACTCATGATGTTTCCAGCACAGGCACATCTCCAGAATTCCACCCAGCTCTGACCCCAGAGGCGATAAGCCCAGATAGGTAGTTTTGGTCAGCCCCCACCCAGCTGACATGATAAAATTCCTCATTTTTCACCCCTGTAACTTTGGAGCCATCAGGCCCTGAAGCTCAGCTTAGCTCTTACTATTTCAGATCTGAACTGAATTGAAAGGAAATGATGTGGCACTTCAATCAGCTGGCCTCACTGGTAAATCAGAGTCTAGAGCCAAAAGCTTTCAGGCTTAGAGGGCAGATTTGCGCAGCAAAGCCTCAACATCACTTAAGATCTCCATGAGTCATCACATAGCCCAAAATTCACTTCTGCTCCCAACATAATGGACCCTGGCAGTTTGGAAAAGGTCTGGGGTTGCCCAAGTATGCCTACAAGTGAGATAATTGTTTTTGAGCTTCCAGCCCTGCACAGGCAGGACATTTAATTTCACTCACCTCCAAATCTTTCCTGCAAGGAACTGGTTGAGCTCCATTGCACCAGCAGTGCTGCTCTTGAACTCGCAGCTGCAAGTAGGAAGAAAGCTGGAGATGATTTTATTTAACACACACAAGCAAGCACATATTTAGTCAGGGCTTTACTACTGAGTTAGGCTTAAGGCATAGACATCAATAAATGCTTTCCTTAATCTGTACCACGCTGTGCCTTTCTGCACCTGTTATTCCAAGATACTCCTTCTCTTTCATCTCTCTGTCTACACTGATCTTCCTTTCTCTGCTGGGTGTTTTATTTTTCATCCCATAGAACCAGATGATTTGCTTTTGCAACAGTTCTGCTGTCACCAGAAAGGAATGGCAAATGAGATCATTAATCTCCATGTGAAATGAAAGCACTAATGATAGCTTCCCTTCACCAAACCCACCCCTTACCTCTGCTTGGACCCTGTATCAGCAACTGCTCCCCAAGGGACAGCCCAACCGCTTAACACTCTTATTAAAAAACACTCCCACTCCTGCTTATTCATTTGTATTTTAAACAATGAAGTTAGCATTCTTAAGAGCACTGAAGGCTGAAGTGCTCTCATTAGCTACATTTTGCTGAGGAAGGCACAAGTGGTGTTAGCAGAGCAGCAATTTCTGTGGCTGCCATCTCCATGGATCACCTTTCTAGGATGGTTTTAAAGGGCTCTACTTCATACAAGAGTCTTAAATGTGATCACTTGCTTTAAATATTCTCTCTGAGGCAAATCATTACATCACACCCTCAGGTCTGCGGGGGGGTTATTTCATGAAATCACAGAATCATAGAATGGTTATCATAGAACCTCAAAGATCATCTAGTTCCAACTCCCTGCAATAGGCAGGGATATATCCCACTGGAACAGGTCACTCAAGGCCTCATCCAACCTGGTCTTGAACACCTTCAGGGAGGTTGTGGAGCACAGAAGCACAGAATGTGATCTTTGATACACATCAAAGATCACATTCTGTGCTTCTGTGCTCCACAACCTCCCCATGCAACTTGTGCCAGTGTCTCACCACCCTCACTTGAAAGAACTTCCTCCTAACATCCAGTTTCAATCTCCCTTCTGCCAGTTCAAACCCATTCCCCTTTGTCCTGTCATTACAAGACCTTGTCAGTAGTCCCTCCCCAGCCTTTCTGTAGCCTCCTTCAGATACTGGAAGGCTGCTCTAAGGTCTCTTGGAAGCCTTCTCTTCTCCAGGTTGCAGACCCCCAACTCTCTCAGCCTGTCCTCATAGCAGAGCTGCTGCAGCCCTCTCAGCATCTTTGTGGCGTCCTCCGGACCCGCTCCGACAGTTCCATGTGTGACATTGCACAGCAGAGGTGAGGGAAATGCAAGTACTGAACTGCAGGAGACTGGGGAAAAGGCAAGGGTAAAGGGAAGAGACAGTACTACAGAAGCTGAGGTGCTGCTAAAATCCCTAATTTTAGAGGTCTGAGAGAATCTATGTGTCCTTTACCCTGGGTAAGGAACATTAAACAGGCTCCAGAATTTTCATTGACCATGACACTGTATAAAAATAACTGCAAGTGCATCCTCACTCTTGCCCTCCGCCTCATGTTTAGTTAACAGTCCCAAAGCCATGATCCTTGCCACTGTGAATCAAGATGATATGGCAGAGGTGAAAGTGCAGGAAGACAGGTCATGCCCTCAGCTACTGTGAGCTGCCAAGTTCCAAGCCCTACAGGAGCATAAATCTGGTCTGCAATGCTTTAAGTTTATTAGTATGTACTGCTGCTGCCACAGCCATTGGAACTGCTGCTGCTGGAGCAGGGCTGTGTGGTGCTGCTGGCTGTGAAAACACAGCCTTACTCTCTCCTGGCAGCTCTGTGTTGTCCACCCAGAACACCCTGCACCAGCAGAAAACAAAGGCTTCCTTTAGGTCTGTGGAAGCAGGGAGAAGATGAGTACCAGTGAACGTGGGGAGGCTCAGACTGGCAGCCTTGTTAAGCCATGTGTAGCAAAGATGGACCCACAGTGCTCTGCTGTGCAGCAAAGCTGTGATCCACACTCAAGCTGCCATTGCAGGTTCTGACCTGACCATCTCCTGGCCCATAAACATAACTAAACACACAGGCAAATTGGAGACAAAATGATAGTTAAGGGAGCAGAGCAAATATGGTAAGTTCTACTCTAGAGCCTCAGACAGCTGGCTTGGTCCCACCTCCTTTGGCTGCTCTACTTAGCAGGGAAGAAAACAAAAAAGGAAAGTGCATGAAAGTCTGGTTTGATCAGTTGAGACAGAAGGCTACAGAGAGGCTCGTGGGGAAGAACAAAAGGTGGGGGGGAAAGGGTTTGATGTTGAAGTTCCTGCACCACCTGCTACCAGTGGCTAGAAATAGGATGATATTTTTATGAATGTGATGTCAAACACTGCCTTTTTCTCACCTTAAACACCAAAGAAAGAACATTTAGTTTTCTTGATCACAGTCTGAAAACTCATGTTCAGAGGCATTTACATCACTTGTGTTCAGTTTACTAATGAAGAGGCTTCCAGTGCCTCTTTCAGAGGGTCATCCACATTTGACAAATCCAAGCATTTCCTTTTCCAGGGCTTCACGCATCAGCCCTAATAAGAACAAAGAGTGGGAAACAAGGAATTCTTCTTACTGGCAGATAATTTTCATTGAAGTTCTTCATGAAGACAAAAGCAGCAAATGGAAACCAATCAAGCCAATGGCATCCTGGCTTGGATCTGAAGCTCTGCAATAGACTTTGCTAAGTAGCAGCTGGCACCCTTAGCAGCCTGCTCCTTGCCTTCCTCGCTGGGTCTGCCCACTCAGATGGGGCTTTGAATTACACATCAAATAATCCTGCTCTGACCTTCTCCTTTTGCATGCTCTGCTCTAGGCTTTGCTAGAGTAGAATCATAGAATGGTAAAGTTAGAAGGGTCCTCAAAGATCATCTAGTTCCACCCCCTTGCCATAGGCAGGGACACCTCCCACTAGTACAGCTCACTCAAGGCCTCACACAACCTGGCCTTGAACACCTCCAGGGAGGGAGCAGCCACAACATGCATGGGCAACCTGTGCCAGTGCCTCACCACCCTCACTGTAAAGAACTTCCTCCTAACATCCACTTTCAATCTCCCCTCTGACAGTTCAAACCCATTGCCCCTTGTCCTGTCATTGCAAGACCTTGTCAATAGTCCCTCCCCAACCTTTCTGTAGGCCCCCTTCAGATACTGGAAGGCTATTCTAAGGTCTCCTGGAAGCCTTCTCTTCTCCAGGCTGCAGAGCCACATCTCTCTAAACCTGTCCTCATAGGAGAGCTGCTGCAGCCCTCTGATCATCTTGGTGGCCTCCTCTGGACCTGCTCCAATAATTCCTTGTCCTTCCTGTGCTGGGGGTTCCAGAACTGCACACAGGACTCCAGGTGGGGTAGTAGCTAGCACCCTTAGAAAAACTGCAAAGCAACGTCAGAAGCAGGGTGGGCAGCAGGGACAGGAGGGGATCATCCCCCTCTGCTCAGCACTGCTGAGGCCACAGCTCCAGTGCTCTGTTCAACTCTGGGCCCCTCAATGCAGAAAGGACATTGAGGGGCTACAGCCTGTCCAGAGCATGGTAGTGAGGCTGGAGAAGGGTTTGGAGCAGCTGGGGGTGAGGAGGGGCTGAGGGAGCTGGGGGTGTGCAGGCTGCACAAGAGGAGGCTGAGGGCAGAGCTCATTGCTCTCTGCAGCTGCCTGCAGGGAGGTTGGAGTGAGGAGGGGGCAGCCTCTGCTCCTTGGTGGCAAGGGACAAGAGCAGAAGCAATGGTTCCAAGCTGCCCCAGGGGAGGTTCAGGTTGGATGCTAGGAAATATTTCTTGCCAGAGAGGGTTCTCAGCCATGGAATAGTTTGCCCAGGGCAGTGCTGCAGTCACCCTCCCTGGAGGTGTTTGAGCAACCTGTGGAGCTGGAGCTTAGGGACATAATTTGGTGTTGCCCCTGCAGTTTTGAGTGGAAGGTTGGATTGGAGCTTGGAGGTGTCTTCTAACAGGATGTTTTCTGTGATTCCGTGACACACAATAATGCCTTATCATTTCTGGATTTCTTTTCTCCTTAAATAAAATAAAAAAGGCTACCAAACCAAAGGACAGAAAATTACAGTCTCAGAGAAGAAGAGTCAAAACTGTCTCTCCAGTTTTGGCAGCTACAGCTGCTAGAAAAGACACAGTGGCAACACTGAAAATTAGCTGTTAGATTCTGCCTTGGACAGAGCAGTGCATGCTTAGCAGAGGTGTCAGCCCAGCTGCCTGACACTTTTCTTCCCTCAGCAAGTCAGGTATGCAGTCCAAGAGGTACTCAGCTCTTGCCAGGGGATGGAGCACTGAGGCATCTCTTTCAGTGGTCATGTAGCTCTCATCACAGTAAGCTTTTGTGCCTGAAACATGAAAAGCAGCCACTCAGTTCCCCACATACCCACTGTGTCCAATCCAGTTTCTTAATGAGTCCCCAAGTGCTGCATCTGCAGCTGAATGAAGTCAGGTTCTGCATGCCAGAGCCCTTCAGCATGATGGTGGGGTTCGGTTTCCCTGGGAAACCTCCTGAATGAGTGAAGGAACTGCTGGAACCAGCCACCAGAGGCTATACAGCTGCCAAAGGAGCTTCTCAGGTCCAACTTGTAACAACAGCTTGCATACTGTGTGCAGTTCTGGAGTCCCCAGCACAGGAAGGACATAGAACTGTTAGAGGAGATCCAGAGGAGGCCACAAAGATGTTGAGAGGGATGCAGCAGCTCTGCTATGAGGACAGGCTGAGAGAGTTGGGGCTCTGCAGCCTGGAGAAGAGAAGGCTTCCGGGAGACCTCAGAGTAGCCTTCCAGGATCTGAAGGGGGCTCCAGGAAGGTTGGGAAGGGACTATTGACAAGGTCTTGTAATGACAGGACAAGGAGCAATGGGTTTGAACTGGCAGAGGGGAGATTGAAAGTGGATGTTAGGAGGAAGTTGTTTGCAGTGAGGGTGGTGAGACACTGGCACAGGTTGCATAGGGAGGTTGTGGAGCACAGAAGCACAGAATGTGATCTTTGATCTTTGATCACATTCTGTGCTTCTGTGCTCCACAACCTCCCTGGAGGTGTTCAGGACCTTGAGTGACCTGTTCTAGTGGGAGGTGTCCCTGCCTATGGCAGGTTGTTGGAACTAGATGATCTTTGAGGTCCCTTCCAATGTTACCATTCTACGATTCTATGATTCTATAATGCAGTGCACAATGAATGCTTCTGAGCCAGTCAGAAATTTTTATTGAGACCTTCAACCTCTAAAATACCAAAAGGAACTGACTGAATGCATTTCATAGATCAGGTATTTTAAGACAGGAGGTTTTGGTCAATGTTTAAGGCCACTCTTCTTGCTGATGCCTTACTATGGAAGTGTGCATGGGGTGCTTATATCCAAACTCAAGCTTGAATTGCTTTTATCAATCACATAATCACAGAATACCAGGGGTTGGAAGGGACCTTGAAAGCTCATCCAGTCCAACTGCTTAGCAAAAAGCAGCATCACCTACAGCAGGTCACACAGGAATACACCCAGATGGGCTTAGAATATCTCCAGAGATACTCTACAACTCCCCTGGGCAGCCTGTTCCAGTGTTCTGTCACTCTCACAGGGCAAAAAGTTTTCTTCCTGTTTCCATGGAACTTCCTATGCCTCAGTTTCCACCATTGCCCCTTGCCCTGTTACTGGGCATCACCCAGCAGAGCCTGGCTCCAGCCTCTGGGTACTCACTTTTACATCTCTAACATGAAAAATGTCACTCCTCGTCTCCGAGTTCCAAGCTCCAAGCCTCAACTCCCTCAGGCTCTCCTCCTCAGCCCCCAATCCTTTGATATTAAGTCTCTTAAGAGTAGTTAGTGACAGACAGACCAGGAAGAACCAATGGAGAAGATGTAAATGGACTTCTCCCCAAAACTCCAGCAGAACTAGAGCAAGAGAAGAGAAAGGGAACATCCTACTTTGCCTGTCTCACAAGGGACAAAGGGGAGTGAGGGGGAGGAAGAGGCTAATTCAGTGCAGCAGCATTGCAGCAGGTTCCTGTGGCTGAGGAGGAAGGTAGCAAGGGGCTGTGAGAAGGATGTCTGAGAAGTCCCTTAGTAGAAGGACTTAGTATAGCCCCTTAGTAGAAGGGCTTAGTATAGCCCCTTAGTAGGACTTAGTATAGCCCCTTAGTAGGACTTAGTATAGCCCCTTAGTAGAAGGACTTCGTATAGTCCCTTAGTAGAAGGACTTAGTACAGTCCCTTGGTAGAAGGACTTAGTATAGCCCCTTAGTAGGTCTTAGTACAGTCCCTTACTAGAAGAACTTAGTATAGTCCCTTAGTAGAGGGACATTTTTAGTATAGCCTCTTAGTAGAGGAACTTAGTATAGTCCCTTAGTAGAAGGACTTAGTATAGCCCCTCAGTAGAAGGACTTAGTATAGCCCCTTAGTAGAAGGACTTAGTATAGCCCCTTAGTAGAAGGACTTAGTATAGTCCCTCAGTAGAAGGACTTAGCATAGACCCTTAGTAGAAGGCCTTAGTATAGCCCCTCAGTAGAAGGACTTAGTATAGTCCCTCAGTAGAAGGACTTAGTATAGACCCTTAGTAGAAGGACTAGACTGGAGATGAAGTTCTTCAATTCAAGGGTGGAGAGACTCAGATATAGGCTGCTCAAGGAGGTAGGTTTTGGCTGCCTTGAGGTGTTCAAGTCCAGGCTAGATGAGGCTTTGAGTAGCTGAACCTAGTTGAGAGGTGTCCCTGAGCATGGCAGAGAGGTTTGAGTAGATGATCTCTGAGGTGTTTCCGGACCTGAGCCATTCTAGGACAAGCCATGACAGGAAAATCTCTTAGGAGTGATAGAAGGAAAAAACCCTCTGTTCTGAAGGACACAGAAGCAGCAGGAAGAGGACAGTCTGATTAAGAGGTATAAAATATGCATATTCAACTAATAATAATAATAATAATAAAAAAAAAAAATCAATAAGAGGGTTACTCCAGTTAGCATAGCCTCCAGGCTAGATTTACTTAAGCACACAGAATTTACTGAGATGATTCCATTGATGCAGCACTTGATCAGTAATTCAATTACCATGCACAAGCCTACATCAAACAGCTACACATTCAGAAGGTACCTTTTGGCATACTTCCCAAAATTAAACCTTCATGCATCTTTCATATAGCCAATATAATTAAATTTATGTCTACATGTAGCAGAACAAGCACTTTAAGTAATAGGACATCATCCTGACAGAAGGTTTTTCCTTTTTGGTTTGGTTTTTATTTTTTTTTACAGAAGGAGAAAAAAGGACTCCACTCTGTGACCAAAAAACCCCAAAAACCCCACAAAAATCAAACCAAACCAAAAACCAAAACATGAAAGAGGAGAAGAAAATAGCTGAGTGAGAGCCTAGTGCACACTGTTGCCAAAGCCTTCAAGGCAGCATGGGGATCCTCACCTGGCACTGAGATAGGCCAAAGGAGCAGCAAGCATCAAGCCAGGGAGCAGCAATCATTTCATACCCCACTGAGACTCTCCAAGAGTCTCCTGAGATCTGTAAAGTGGCTTGTGCTCTGCACAGCCTCCTCCTACAGTGGACTCTGGCATGCTCTGGCCTTACATATGATTTGTCAGGGCTCTGATGGAAAGCAGCTGCCAGGACTGCCAAACCTGAAAGCATCTGATTCTGACCTGAGACTGGGCACAGCTGATCAGTCACATTGGCTAAGAAGGCCACTGGTACCCTGGGGGAGCACTGAGAAGCGTGTGTCCAGCAGCTACAGGGAGGTTCTCCAGCCCCTCCACTCTTCCTTAATGAGGCCTCAACTGGAATATTGCATCCAGCTTCGGGGTCCCCAGTTCAAGAAGGACAGGGATCTACTGGAAAGAATCCAGCAGAGGGTTACAAGGATGCTGAAGGAACTGCAGCACTGCCTGAGGAGGAGAGGCTGAGAGCCCTGGGGCTGCTTAGTCTGCAGAGGAGAAGGCTGAGAGGGGATCTGAGCAATGTCTATCAATAGCTGAGGGCTGGGGGAAGGAAGGAAGGGGCAGGTACAGCCTCTGTTCACTTGTGCCCTGGCACAGGACAAGAGGCAAGGGATGGAAACTGCAGCACAGCAACTTCCACCTCAACATCAGCAACAACTTCTTTGCAGTGAGGGTCCCAGAGCCCTGGCACAGGCTGCCCAGAGAGGTTGTGGAGTCTCCTTCTCTGGAGCCTTTGCAGCCCTGTCTGGATGTGTTCCTGTGTGACCTGTGCTGAATTCTCTGCTCCTGCTTTGGTAGGGGCATTGGGCTGGAAGCTCTCTTGAAGTCCCTTCCAACCCCTAAAATCCTGAGATCCTGTGAACATCCAAATCATGGAAAAGGGAAGAACAGAGATGCTCCTTTATTTGTGCCTCCTACCCACCTAGCTT
>VWZE01001771.1:122628-136520 GCA_013396675.1 Eubucco bourcierii | reverse complement strand
CAAAACTCTTCAAGCGTGCTTTACAACTAGTGACAGATGTAGCATTCCCAAGTTTAAGCTGTAATGTATTCCTGGGCTGGGCAGAAGCATAGGGAAAACGCAGTGAGCACTTTGCAAAGCTGCTCCTTGTAGGCATCTGGAAAACAATTTTTAAAAGGGGGAAGGAGGGAAGATGAATAGGCACTAAAGAAAAGAACAAACTGTAGGCACAGGGCCAGGATTTGATACTTAACAAGGGTAACAAATATCCAGACTGGTTTTCTTCTGAACAACTCAAATTTTACCCTTTGTTCGCAGCTGGAAATACCAGCACCCCCACATTTCCCAGTTGTCCTGTCCCTTTAGGCTTAATTACAGGTGGTAATCATGGAATGCAGGACTTTAGCCATCTGCATTTCAAACAGCAGACCAAAAGCCTGGGAGAGAAGGGAAAAAGGGATTGCAGTAAAAGACAAACCTGTTCCTACTTAGGACATGGAGCAGCACTGGAACCTCCCTTCCCATGCTTCCCTCACATCTGCCATAAACCCAGACCAAGAGGCAAGAATATTCAAGAGGACACAGGGAACATGGGGTTAAACTGGAAAAGGGGAGATTAAAATCGGATGTTAGGGGGAAGTTCTTTCCAGTGAGGGTGGTGAGACACTGGAACAGGTTGCCCAGGGAGGTTGTGGAGCACAGAAGCACAGAATGTGATCAAAGATCACATTCTGTGTTTCTGTGCTCTACAACCTCCCTGGAGGTGTTCAGGGCCAGGTTGGATGAGGCCTTGACTGACCTGTACTAGTGGGAGGTGTCTGGGTTTGGAACTGGATGATCTTTGAGGTCCCTTCCAACCTTACCATTCTATGATTCTATGACACTCTGGTGGCCCTAGGTACCAGGACAGTCACTCATACCTTGCCTGCATTCCAACTCTTCCCATTATTTATTCCAGCTTAGCATGCAAAACCTCTGGTGGAAAAGGTGAGTGGACAGGAACAGAACCTTCTGAGGCAGCTGTTGTTTGCAGTAATCATAGGATAATTCCAGCCTCTGCTCAAAGCAATGTCAGCAGTGGCATATGATGAGGTCTCTGAGAACCTTAGGATGTGTAATGCCAGATCAGTACCTCCATTCTGTCTGCTTTCCGGAAAGCAATTCACTTTCTCCTTCTTCATAAGAGGAAACCAAGCTGGCATGAGGAGTTTCTCTCATATGCTCTCCCTAGAGAAATGCAAACCCTTGGTGGCAGTCCAGCCAGCCACAGTCTCAGGTCATAGAATCACAGAATGTTAAGGTTGGAAGGGACCTCAAGGATCATCTAGTTCCAACTCCCTGCCATAGGCAGGGACACCTCCCACTAGTACAACTCACTCAAGGCCTCCTCCAACCTGGCCTTCAACACCTCCAGGGAAGGAGCAGCCACAACCTCCCTGGGCAACCTGTGCCAGTGTCTCACCACCCTCACTGCAAACAACTTCCTCCTAACATCCAGTTTCAATCTCCCCTCTGCCAGTTCAAACCCATTACCCCTTGTCCTGGCATTGCAAGACCTTATCAATAGCCCCTCCCCAGCCTTCCTCTAGCCCCCTTCAGATACTGGAAGGTTACTCTAAGGTCTCCTGGAAGCCTTCTCTTCTCCATGCTGCAGAGCCCCAACTCTCTCAGCCTGTCCTCANNNNGGCAGAATCCCCTCCCTTGCCCTGTTGGCCACGTTTCTCTTGCTGCAGCCCAGCACTCAGTTGCTGTCTGGGCTGCATGTGCACACTGCAGCCTCATGTTGAGTTTTCCATCACCCCAGACCCCCAGGTCCTTTTCTTCAGGGCTGCTCTCCAGCCATTCACCACACAGCCTGGAGTTGTGCTTGGGATTGTGCCTACCCAGGTGCAGGACCTTACACTTGGCCTTGTTGAATGTCTTGATGTTGGCCTGGGCTCACCTCTGCAGCCTGTCCAGGTCCCTCTGGATGGATCCCTGCCCTCTAGCAAGTCGACTGTGCCACACAACTTGGTGCCATCTGCAAACTTGCTGAGGCTGCACTGATTCCTCTGTCCATGTCACTCACAAAGATGTCAAACAGCACTGGTACCAGCACTGACCCCTGAGGGACACCACTTGGCACTGGTCTCCAGGTGGACATTGTGCCATTGATCACCACTCTCTGTGTGCCACCATCCAGCCAATTCCTTATCCAGCAAGTGGTCCACAACCTCCACTTGAGTACCCACAGGTCCTTGGAGGCAGAGTCCTCACCCTGCTCTACAGAGGATCCTTTCTGATCCCTGTATGGATTATGGTTTGCACATTCCTGCTTTCAGGAGGGTTTCTACCTGCAGAAGTGATGTGGCCACTGCTCACTTCAGCAGGTTGGCCTGATCAACCAGCCCACCAGAAGAGAGCAGCCATGTGGTTGTGGCAGGAGTCACAATGCTCATCCCACTGCTGGCATTCAGCACTTAAGATCCATAGCACAAACATGTTAGAGATTTCAGTCAACTCATCTGCAATGTTAACAAGCAAATCAATAATGAACAGGAGCAAGAAAGCAGAGAATCTGGACATCTTTCTGATGTCTTTAAAATTTAAGCAATATCTGTTGAGGACCTTCTCTGGGGAACCAGAAACCATTGATGTAGAATGATAAGTGAGGCAGGTCCATTGGTTTCTTCAGGCTTTGGATATCTATAATTCAAAATCCACTGCATATTTCAAATTGTTTTCCTACCTGATACAGCACAAGCAAACCCTTCTGGGGGTGAGATGCTCTTCTGAAGGGGTTAGTGACTGTCCCAGCACCGTGGAGGATTTGCTGCAAGCTGTCTCCAGCATATGTCTGCCACATGAGCTGCAAATGAGGGTGGGTATCATTGTCAGTACTGTACCACCATGTGCTGAATGGTCAGAGAACACCATCACTGAAGTCTAACTTTCCCAGCCCCTCATCTGTTCTGCATCCAGGCCTCCCTGCCTGCACCATGCCAACACAAGCAGGATGCACAAATGCAAACTCACATGGTGATAACAGAGTGCTCAGGGGCAGGCAGCTGCAGCAGTTTCAAACACTGACCTAGCATGTGGTCCTGGGCAAGGGACACACAAGCAGTTACTCACTGGGAGTGCACACATGGCCGTTACTCAGAGGTTGGGGGAACTTTGAGCAACCTGGTCTAGTGGAAAATGTCCCTGTCCATGGCAGAGGGGTTGGGCTAGATGATCTTTAAAGTCCCTTCCAACCCAAACTATTCTATGATTCAATGAAACCTGCACCTGCCAGTCAGTCTGGAGAAGAGAAGGCTCCAAGGAGACCTTATTGTAGCCTTCCAGTACCTTAAGGGGGGCTACAAGAAAGCTGCTGAGGGACTTTTTAGGTTGTCAGGTAGTGATAGGACTAGGGGGAATGGAGTAAAACTAGACATGGGTAGATTCAGATTGGGTGTTAGAAAGGAATTCTACCCCTTTAGAGGGGTGAGACACTGGCACAGGTTGCCCAGGGAGGTGGAGGAAGCCTCATCTGTAGAGGTTTTTAAGGCCAGGCTGGATGTGGCTGTGGGCAACCTGATCTAGTGTGAGGTGTCCCTGCCCATGGCAGGGGGTTGGAACTGGATGATCATAGAATCATAGAATGGTAAGGTTGGAAGGGACCTCAAGGATCATCTAGTTCCAACCCCCTGCCATAGGCAGGGATGCCTCCCACTAGTACAGCTCACTCAAGGCCTCCTCCAACCTGGCCTTCAACACCTCCAGGGAGGGAGCAGCCACAACCTCCCTGGGCAACCTGTTCCAGTGCCTCACCACCCTCACTGGAAAGAACTTTGATGATCTTTGGGGTCCCTTGACAATTCTGTGATGGCAGAAGATAGAAAGAGGTGTTCCATGCTACAAGATTATTGGCTCTTTGAAGGTTTTTCCCTGCTGAAATCAACAGGTCTCTCCACCACATACAAATTTTATTCACCAAATACCTCATCAAACCCTGTCTGACTTTGCCCAGCAGAGCAGAAAGCTGCATATTGGATGCTGTACCCATCACCACTCAAACTGCTCAGGAAAAGGTTTCTGCAGGTTTTTTTTTCAGTATCTACAGATCAAAGCAGCATTCTGAATACCTCATTTCCAAAGCCAGGTGAAGAGACTTGGCTGAAATAACAGCAGTTTTAGAACACTAACCTGCAGCTGTGTTTATAGAATCATAGAATGGTAAGGTTGGAAGTGACCTCAAAGATCATCTAGATGCAACCCCCTGCCATAGGCAGGGACACCTCCCACTAGTACAGGTCATTCAAGGCCTCCTCCAACCTGGTCTTGAACATCTCCAGGGAGGTTGTGGAGCACAGAAGTACAGAATGTGATCAAAGATCACATTCTGTGCTTCTGTACTCTACAACCTCCCTGGGCAACCTGTGCCAGTGTCTCACCACCCTCACTGCAAACAACTTCCTCCTAACATCCAGTTTCAATCTCCCCTCTGCCAGTTCAAACCCATTGCCCCTTGTCCTGGCATTGCAAGACCTTGTCAATAGTCCCACCCCAGCCTTCCTGTAGCCTCCTTCAGATACTGGAAGGCTACTCAAAGGTGTCCTGGAAGCCTTCTCTTCTGCAGGCTACAGAGCTCCAACTCTCTCAGCCTGTCCTCATAGGAGAGCTGCTGCAGCCCTTTAAGCAGATATCAGTTCCCCTTAGCAGCAAAAAGGTACAATGAAGCCTAACATTACATTCAGTTTTCCCTAACCCAAGTAACAGTTGTGCATCTTCACCATGGGACAAATCATCCTTAAATCTCAGGGTGAAAAAGGAAGAAGAGAGCTGTGAAGGAGGACAGTAACTCTCCCCATGGAGCATCGGGCAAGGATGCTCCTACTTGCTCCACAGTGACTCCTCCACATGCATGCTGGCACCTCCAACATGCCAAGGCCACACCACTGCCTTGCTCTTGCCTAAGCAACAAACTCGTCTTTCCTCTTCCCTACTGCAAAGCTTTTTCTTGTTTTTCTTTATTCCCTTACAAGAAAAAAAAAAAAAACAACCAAAAAAAAACCCCAAACAAACCAAACCAAACAAACCAACAAAACCAACAAAAACAAACAAACAAACAAAAAAAAATCACAAACAAACAAAGAAAAAAAAAAGCAGGAGCCAAGTCTCTAACAACTTCCCTGAAGTCCTGATCCTCTTACAGGGTTGAGCCCTGCACAGGGTCAAAGATGTTTAGCTTGTCTCTGCAAGTGGGAGGTAGGAGTCCTGGGAATCAGCTATGGGCTTAAGAGGTCACTTTTGATGTGGAGGTTTTCTCCAGGGGAACAGCTCTACACCCTTCTCTCAGCAGTGGCAGAATCAGATCCCACTTGAAGAGGTTTGCTTTTTTCCCTTTCATAGAATCATAGAATCACAGAATGGTAAGGTTGGAAGGGACCTCAAGGATCATCCAGTTCCAACCCCCTGCCATAGGCAGGGACACCCCCCACCAGTACAGGTCATTCAAGGCCTCCTCCAACCTGGTCTTGAACATCTCCAGGGAGGTTGTGGAGCACAGAAGTACAGAATGTGATCAAAGATCACATTCTGTGCTTCTGTACTCTACAACCTCNCCCTCTGCCAGTTTAAGCCCATTGCCCCTTGGTCCTGTCGTTGCAAGACCATGTAAATAATCCTTCCCCAGCCTTCCTGTAGCCCCCTTCAGATACTGGAAGGCTACTATCAGGTGCCCTCGAAGCCTTCTCTTCTCCAGGCTGCATAGCCCCAACTCTCTCAGCCTGTCCTCATAGGAGAGCTGCTCCAGCCCTCTCAGCATCTTTGTGGCCCTCCTCTGGACTCACTCCAACACTTCCATGTCCTTCCTGTGCTGAGGGTTCCCGAACTGCACACAGGACTCCAGGTGGGATCTGGCAAGAGCAGAGTAAAGTGGCAGAATCCCCTCCCTTGCCCTGCTGGCCATGCTGCTCTTGATGCAGCCTAGGACTCGGTTGCTGTCTGGGCTGCATGTGCACACTGCAGGCTCATGTTGAGCTTTTCATCACCCCAGACTCCAAGGTCCTTTTCCTCAAGGCTGCTCTCCAGCCATTCACCATCCAGCCTGTATTTGTGCATGGGATTGTGCCTACCCACGTGCAGGACCTTACACTTTGTGTATTCCCTTTGTATATCCCCTGCCTCTGTGCTGAGAGCAGATAGGTCTAACTGGAAATAGGGGCACCTGACAGGGTATTCAGAGCCACCTGTCCTCCTCCCCCCATATTTATGCCACCCACTAATAATTACAGAACCACAGAAAACATCCAGTCAGAAGAGACCTCCAAGCTCATCCCATCCAACCTTTGACCCAGCACTGAAGGGGCAACACTAAGCCATGTCTCTGAGAGCCAGCTTCACAGGCTGCTCGAGCAACTTGTCTAATCAAATTTCACCTCCCTATCCATCCCAGCATCATTAGAGCCTTCCACTCACTTATGTTAATATGGTAAATCCATAATTAAATTGCATGGGGGGCATAGCCACTGTCTGGGAAGAGAAACAGAAGTTATGATGGGAAAATATGTAGTTATTTCTGCAAATGTAGGTATGCATGACCTTATGCATGCAGCTTAGGGGTTGGATGCAGAGAGCAGATCTCCCTCTTGGCAAACCCCTGTGAAATGCTCTAAGCAGTGAGTGAAGTAAGACCAGAATTTGAAGTCCCAGCCATGGGACATAAATACTTTCTATATCTGTACATATAAGACCCCCCCAAAAAGTGTGGTTCTGATTTGCAGCTTCACAGAACCTAAAACAGCATTCATCCTTCAGAAAGGGGAGACAGGCAAGGGACTAGGAGGAATAATGGAAAAGCAGATCCAGGGAGTTTCTTTTTCCCCTCTACTCTGCCTTTCTGAAGCCCCACCTGGAATACTGCAGCCAGTTCTGGGTTCCCCAGTTCAAAAGGGACAGGGATCTACTGGAGAGAGTCCAGCAGAGGGCTACAAGGATGCTGAAGGGACTGCAGCACTGCCTGAGGAGAGGCTGAGAGCCCTGGGGCTGCTTAGTCCGCAGAGGAGAAGGCTGAGAGGGGATCTGAGCAATGTCTATCAACAGGTGAGGGCTGGGGGTCAGGAATCACAGAATCACAGAACCACAATCCCCCTGGGCAGCCTNGAGAGTTTGTGGAGTCTCCTTCTCTGGAACCTTCCCAACGCTATCTGGATGTGTTCCTGTGTGACCTGTGCTGCATTCTCTGCTCCTGCTGTGGCAGAGGAGTTGGACTGGAAGCTCTCCAGAGGTCACTTCCAACCCCACAGCCCTGTCCAGCCTCACCTTCAATATCTTCAGGCACGGGACTCCAACCAGCTCCCTGGGCAATTTGTTGCAGTAATCCAGCACCCTCTTGGTGCGGATCTTGTTCCTCACATCCAATCTCAATCTGCTCTGCTCTTGTCTGAAGCCATTGCCCTTGTCCTGTCCCTGCAAGTTTTTGCAAACAGTCTCTCTGTTCCTGCTGTGGCAGGGGGGTTGGCCTGGAAGCTCTCCAGAGGTCACTTCCAACCCCTTCTAACAGGGATGGAAAGTCAGTAGTGGGTCTGTTTCCACCCAGGACAAACACAAGGAGGTTTGAAAGACCTCAAATCCTAACCTGCTGAATTTTCACAAGGCAGAGTCTGCTGATGGGGTAGAAGCAAAGGCAAATGGCTGCTCTGATGGTTGGTCCTGATCAGCAGATACCTGCTACCAAGTCTGAGCTCAGGGAGCAGAGATGCTCTCTCCGCTTTATTGTCACAGCTATGAAGGCCTGGGAGGCAGGAACACGATCCTTGCAAATCTCTTGTGTGGTGCATTGCAGGCAGGGTCACCTCCTGTCAATGCCACAGCCTCGTGTTTCTTCTGGGGTGGGTTGGCCTTGGCTGGCTGCCAGCTGCTCTCTGACCCCCCTTCAAACTGAACTCAGGGATAAAGTAAGATGATGTTGTGGTTTAACCCCAGCCAGTCACTAAAAACCACACAGCCACTCACTCTTCCTCCTTTCCCAGTGGGATGGGGAAGAGGACTGGAGGAAAACAGAACTGGTGGGCTGAGGTAAGAGCAGTTTAATAGCTGAAATAAAACAAATCAAATAGTAATGAATGAAAAGCAATGTAACAAAAGGAGTAAGAAATAAAACCCAAGCCAAGTGATATACAATGTAGGCATTCTCCATCCCCTGACTGATGTATCTCCCATCCAGGTCCCACCAGACATGATCTTTTGTGCTATGGGTTATCTGTTCATCTAGCTCAGGTCACCTCTCCTGATCATGTTCTCTCCCAGCTTCTTGTGCTCCTGCTTGCTGGCAGAGCATGGGAAACTGGAAAATCCCTCACTTAGAATAAGTGCTAATTAGCAACAGCAAGAACATGAGCCTGGTAGCAGCATTAGCCTCATACTAAATCCAAACCACAGCACTGTACCAGCTACTAGGAAGAAAATTAACTCTAATCCAGTTGAAATCAGTACAGATGAAAAAACTCCCAGGACAGCATAAAGACAGGGAGATCTTTTGCCAACTACTCTCATGGCCAAAGCAAACTGGATGTGGGGAAAAATGATTTATTATCAGTTCAAATAGATTTGGAGCACAAAAAAAAAAAAAAAAAAAAAAAAAAAAAAAAAAAAAAAAACCCAAACCAAACAAAACCCAAAAGCAAAACTAAAATAGCATTTTCCCTCCTTTCCCAGGTTTAACCTCACTCCTTCACTCAAATTCTCTGCCTCCTCTCTAGGGTGGGTAGAAGGGTAGACAAAGAGAGCATTCTTGCTCCTACCCCTCACACCTTCTCCTGGCTCCACCATGGTCTTCCATGCTGTGCAGATTGCAAGTGCTCCACTGTGGTCCTCTCATCTTCCTGCAGATCAGACCTGCTCTGGCACTCTGAGCACCTTCTCACTGTCCTCCTTCTCTGATCCTAGCACCTATCACAGTTTTTCCCCCTCATCCCTCTGCCTTTGTGGGGTTTTTTTCCCCCTTTTTTCAGTATCTTGTCCCAGAGACACCATCAGCAATACCAACAGGCCCAGCTGTGCCCTGAAGGCTCTGTTGAAGACAAATGGAACTGTCTGGACCTGGCTGCCTTCTGTCTCACAGAACTGTGGGTAGTCCCATGCCCCAGCACAGCTTGGTGACACCTCACTGTACCATGGCTCTGAGGAACAACCCTCACTGTCCATACAGGCTGGGGGACCAGAAGATAGAAAGCAGCCCTGAGGAAAAGGACTTGGGGATGCTGTTGGGGGAGAAGCTGGATAGGAGCAGGCAATGTGAGTCTCCAACACAGAAAGGAAATGGCAGGGAAATGGCAGCCTGGGTTGCATCCAAAACAGTGTGGCAGCAGATCCAGAGAGGGCATCCTACCCCCCTGATCTGCTGAGACCTCACCTGGTGTACTACATCCAGCTCTGGAACCTTCAACACAGGAAGGACATGGACCTGATGGAGAGGGTCCAGAGGAGGGACACGAACATCTCAGGGGGATGGAGTAGCTGTGCTATGAGGACAGGCAGAGGGAGCTGGGGGTGTTCAGTCTGCGGAAGAGAAAGCTCCAGGGAGATCTAATAGCAACCTACCAGCACCTGAAGTGACTGCAAGAAGGATGCAGAGAGACAGTCTGCAAAGGCCTGCAGGGGCAGGACAAGGGCAATGGCTTCAGACTAGAGCAGAGCAGATTGAGATTGGATGTGAGGAACAAGTTCTGCACTGTGAGGGTGCTGGAACACTGCAACAGGTTGCCCAGGGAGCTGGTTGGAGTCCCATGCCTGAAGATATTGAAGGTGAGGCTGGACAGGGCTGTGGGGGTTAGAAGTGACCTCTGGAGAGCTTCCAGTCCAACTCCTCTGCCACAGCAGGAGCAGAGAATGCAGCACAGGTCACACAGGAACACATCCAGATAGCGTTGGGAAGGTTCCAGAGAAGGAGACTCCACAAACTCTCTGGGTAGCCTGTGACAGGGCTCTGGGACCCTTAAAGCAAAGAAGTTGTTGCTGATGTTGAGGTGGAACTTGCTGTGCTGAAGTTTCCATCCCTTGCCCCTTGTCCTATGGCAGGACACAAGTGAGCAGAGGCTGTCCCTGTCCCTTCCTTCCCCCAGCCCTCAGCTATTGATAGACATTGCTCAGATCCCCTCTCAGCCTTCTCTGCAGACTAAGCAGCCCCAGGACTCTCAGCCTCTCCTCCTCAGGCAGTGCTGCAGTCCCTTCAGCATCCTTGTAGCCCTCTGCTGGACTCTCTCCAGCAGATCCCTGTCCCTCTTGAACTGGGGAACCCAGAACTGGATGTTCTTGCACAAACCTGCAAGCCACATTATTCCTGAGTGTTTTTGATAGAGGTGGAATAACTGCTGCCATTTCTACTCCTCTTATCAAAATACCACAAAACCTCTCCAGAAATGATTGCTGCAGTCTACACTGAAAAAAAAACTACTCTCATGTGATTTTTGCAGACCTACCTTACTAAGAATCTCTAGTCATTCACACAGTTATTAGGGCATTAAATGACACTGCCTTAGTTATTAGGGCATTAAATGACACTGCCAGTACTTTACAACTGGAGCAGGACTGTTACATCTCCTCAACATACGAAAATGACTCTTAAGGTTTCCCCTAGAAAGTGAGATGTAGTGTAGGCCAAGTCTTTTAGGAGATAATTGTGCTGTGGCTAGCAGCAGGGGTAACTACTTTAGCTAAGATAATGCATGTAGGCAAAAGAGAGACCAGGGTTTGGCCTTTCCAGAGGCTCGAGTGTTGGTTTTATTATATGGTATAACATTACAGATTCAATAACAAGTGCTCCCTCCTTAAAGCACATAGCACAGACCTTTTTATTATTTCCAAGTGTGCTGCTTTTGCCTGCATTGAAATCTCACCCTCCTCTCACAGAATCATAGAATGGTAAGGTTGGAAGGGATCTCAAGGATCATCTAGTTCCAACCCCCTGCCATAGGCAGGGACACCTCCCACTAGTACAACTCACTCAAGGCCTCACACAACCTGGTCCTGAACACCTCCAGGGAAGGAGAATCCACAACCTCCCTGGGCAACCTGTGCCAGTGCCTCACCACCCTCACTGTAAAGAACTTCCTTCTGACATCCAGTCTAAATCTTCCCTCTGCCCATTCAAACCCATTGCCCCTTGTCCTGTCATTGCAAAACCTTGTCAATAGTTGTCCCAGGTTGGGAACTACAAGGTTAAAAAGAGTCCTCTGGGGACTGGAAGATTGTTATTCAATCCCATAATTCTGCTATCTCTTCATAAGCTCAGGGCAAGGCCAGTTCGTTCTCCTTTCCTGGCTTTGCGTCAGGCAGGAGCTCTCTTATAGGATAAACATGTAAGGATAGGCCTTGTTTGGGGCCTCCAGAGGCTGTGCTTAGGCCTCTGGAGGATGGCAGTGGTGTGGGGGAGGTGGGGAGGACTGGAGCACTGGGGATTGTAGATTTAGTTTTGGGTTGGGGGAAAATTCAGGAGTTCGCTAATGGCTTATGTATCTGCTTTGTAATTTCTGTCTGTAACACTCTCCAAATACAATTCTGTTTTTTCTCCAGTTCGTTTGAGAGCTTCACTCTGTTGGCTCTTTAAACCCACGACAATAGTCCCTCCCCAGCCTTCCTGTAGGCCTCCTTCAGATACTGGAAGGTTACTCTAAGATCTCCTGGAAGCCTTCTCTTCTCCAGGCTGCAGAGCCCCAACTCTCTCAGCCTGTCCTCACAGCAGAGCTGCTGCAGCCCTCTGAGCATCTTTGTGGCCCCCCTCTGGACCTGTTCCAACCCGTTCTCCCTGGCCCTGAGGAGTTACTTGGGCTGGAAGATCAGCTTTATCAACAGCAGTGACTTTGAATGCCTGTATTGCAGTCTTCATCTCAGGATAGAAATGCAGGGAATGTCACTTGGGAAAGAATAACCCCATGGGCCAGGATAGGTTTGGGACTGACCTGTTGGAGAGCAGTGAAAGGGAAAAGGACCTGGGGGTCCTGGTGGATGGGAGGCTGACCATCAGCCAGCAATGTGCTCTTGTGGCCAGGGGTCATGGGCATCTTGGGGTGGATTAGAAGGGCTGTAGTTAGTAGGTTGAGAGAGGCTCTCTTCCCCTTTTACTCTGGCAACCTGTGCCAGTGTCTCACCATCCTCACTGCAAACAACTTCCTCCTAACATCCAGTTTCAATCTCCCTTCTTCCGGTCCAGACCCATTGCTCCTTCTCCTGTCATTGCAAGAGCTTGTCAATAGTTCTTTCCCAGCCTTCCTACAGGCCCCTTCAGATACTGGAAGGCTACTATAAGGTCTTCTGGAAGCTTCTCTTCTCCAGGTTGCAGAGCCCCAGATCTCATAGTCTGTCCTTATAGCAGAGTTTCTTCCCCTCTTCTTTGCCCTGGCGAAGCCACATCTGGAATACTGCGTCCAGATCTGCCCCCTCTAGCTCAAGAAGGGCCTCAGGGAACTGCTTGAAAGAGTTCATTACAGAGCCACAAAACTGCTGAAAGCAGTGGAACATCTTCCTTACAAAGAGAGCCTGAGGATTTTTCCTCCAAACTCTGCTGCTTGGACAGGAGGAGACTGAGAAGTGATCTCATTCATGCTGACAAAGATGCAAAGCTGAGTGCCGGGAAGCTGGAGCCAGGCTCTGCTGGGTGATGCCCAGTGCCAAGACAAGGGGCAACGGGTGGAAGTTGAGGCATAGGAAGTCTCATTTAAACTCATTTAAATTTTTTCTCTGTTAAGGTGACAGAACCCTGGAACAGGTTGCCCAGGGGGGTTGTGGAGTCTCCCTCTTTGGAGATATTAAAAATCTATCTGTATGTGTTTCTGTGTGATCTGTTCTAGGTGATCCTGTTCTGGCAGGGAGTTGGACTGGATGAGTTTTCGAGGTCCCTTCCAGCCCCTGACATCTGTGAAATGCAGAGTGATCTGCTGGGTAGTATGGGAGTGTGTGAGAGGATGAGCACAGTGAAGGGGTATCTGAAACGCAGAGGAGAGTAAAGCCTCTTTTGGTTGGTTTGCTTTCACGAGGCCATTTAGAACGTGTGGTCTGCTGGCTTTCTATTCAGAGCACAGCAGCCAGATTTGCAGGCAGCCCCCACTACAGGTGCCACAGCCTTTGGAAAATCCTGGCTTTAGAGAGGTCCCCAGCAGGAGTACTGCAGGTTGTAATTACCTGGGCAGTTTATGTATGCAGCCCCCAGTGTGTGCCTTATGACCCCACATTAATGTAACAGCTGCAGCAGCAACCTTTGCCCTTGCAGGCTGGGATTTCTGCGAGACAGCTCCTTTGTGTGTTGCAGACAAACATGCCACGGGCCTCAGCTGCTGCCTAATTCTCCCTGCATTTCTCAGTCTCTCCTCTCCAGCACTGTCCCAGTGTCACTGCCAGTGGCCTGGGACCAGCCAATGCCACCTCGCTTCTGCTGCCTAAGGGCACAGGCATGTGGTACTGCTAACAGGACTTGACTCCTGGAGGTGAGAGAGCTGGCAGAGGAGCTGGCCAAGCCACTCTCCATCATTTTCTACCAGTTCTGGCTCACCAGAGAGGTCCCTGATGATTGGAAATTGGCCAATGTGATCCCCATCCACAAGAAAGGTCAGGTGGAGGAACCTGGGAACTACAGGCCTGTCAGCCTGACCTCAGTGCCTGGGAAAACGATGGAGCAGTTTATCTTGGGGGCAATAACTGCGTGCCTAAGGCATGGCCAAGGGCTCGGGTCCAGCCAACATGGATTTAGGAAGGGCAGATCCTGCCTCTCCAAAATGATCTCCTTCTATGATCAGGTGACCTACCTGGTGGATGTGGGGAGGCCTGTGGATGTGGTCTACCTGGACTTCAGCAGGGCCTTTGACACTGTCCCCCACAGCAAACTACTGACTAAGCTGTCAGCTTGTGGCTTGGATGCCAACACTCTGTGCTGGGTTAGGAACTGGCTGGAGGGC